>DF239565.1:194531-221826 GCA_000507305.1 Breviolum minutum Mf 1.05b.01
CAAGCATCCTCAATGGAGTCCCGATATCTTTCAGATTCTCTCAATATTTTTCCTTGTCTTGACGTCTTGCAGTTATGCTAAATGGGAGCTCATAATGCTGATGATTTTGATGATCTAGGAGTCAGTCTCACTATTCTTACCGCAAACAAGTTCTGCGACCCGGCACCCGAAGTTGACTTTCTCAACGTTTGAAGAGGGCGGTCTGAGTAGTCACTAATCCTACTAGGTCCTACTCTCACCACATTGCCACTCTGTCCTGAAGTTTCCATCTCTTCGTGCTGGGGCTCGTTTCCAGCTTCAGCCGCCACAAGAGCTTTGGCCTGAAATCAGATTGCACAAATACACAAAAGATCGGATCTGATGAAAAACCCTTGTAGAATCAAAATCTGTTTGAAATCTTGTTTCAAAAATCACAATTCAATCAACCGCAGCAAAAAATCAGGCAATACAGGTCAGAAAACATCAGCAAACCTTCGTCACATACCCTTCTGCAGCTTCTCGTGCACATGCAGCAGCAACTTCTTGTGCTAGACCTGAAACTTTCATCCAAACAGCATGCAGCATGCAGGTTCTGAGTTATGTTTCAAGAAAACACAATAAAGCACAGGTTCCAAATTTGAACATGCTTACTAATCTATGCTAATCTCATGAATGACCTCCATAATGCTGAACCACCGCAGCCTTTTAAAGTCTGTCAGATTTTAGTTCATCTGAATTCATCGTTTTTGCCATTCTTTGCCAGCCTTCAATCGCCTTCTCTGTCTCCAGGATAATTCCGTGAACAAACTCACGTGCGCAATCTTCTGCTGGCCCTCGTTCGGTCACATTCCCCTTCTCTGCTTCTTGGAAAGGTTGCTCGGTCTGACCTGGACAGAAAAAAGTGGACCTTTATCTTGGAGGCCTTGCTCGCATCAAATAAAACTGCATTATCTTTTTCAACAAATTTCAACATGTTTCAAGTCTCTCAAAGCATCTGCACCTTCAGCGTCAGTGGAGAGTTTGGCCTCGCAAAAACAGAAGAAACTCTTTGATTTATGCCACATGATTCGGTGCCGCCCCTTCGCGAAATGGAACAACCAAAACTTTGCAATGGCTGCCTCTTGCGAACTCATTGTTGGCCCATCATGGGCTTCGGCAGCAGCCTCACCAGGATTTCAAGACGAACGATTTTGCTTTGCCTGTCTTTCCCTGTAGACTCTTATGATTACAATGGCACATTCTAATCCATGAAGCTCGAAAGAGGTCTTGGATAATGCATAGTGATGGAAGTGCCAAGCATGAAGCCATCATGAAATTGCAGCATTCACACGGTGGTTTTGGCAGGTGGATGCACTGTCCAAACTCATTGAAGTCATTGTAGGACTGAAAATTACTGGCAGTGCTATAGAAATGACGATGCCTCTTGAAAATGATGTATTCTCTAGATGTTCTTCACATGCCACCAGGTGCCAGTACCATTGCTGCTGACCCAAAACTGCCTCCTGAAAGTTCGAAGCTTGCTGGTTTCTTGCCTGCGCTGCCTGTCACAAAAGAACCACATTTTCGACTTTCCGGTCAAACACTGAATCCTTACTCCTCGTCTCAAAAGAGGAACTGAAGGGAACACATTCCACGACAGGAAATAATTGAATCTATCAGAGTCTATCACTTACTGATGCCAAGGGACTCCAGCTGTCATGATTACAGTGATTTGGCATCTGAATCATCGATCTCTCTGTGAGAAGAACAAGCCGAAAAGGATTGCAGTGCTGAAACCGACCCTACACAACCATATCTCATAGAATACCTGTTCTTCAGTCCTATTTCCAGAATGCAATGTCCAAGGAAGGGATGCAAGAGTTGCCAAGTTACAGGAAAATCGGAAAGTCCGAAATCTGGATCTGAACATCTCTAAATCCTGCACTCAACACATTGCTCAAGGGCCTCCAACTGTGACCGTGTCAAGAAGGTGACGTACTCAGAAGCTGCGCCATCCTCCTACGACTTGCATCATTTTTGCTGCGAGATCTCGAAATCAGGAAAGTATTTTTTCATTTATAGTATCCAGACAAACCCATGACAGTCTATGAATAAATACAGTGGAATTCCGCTTCCTCATCATACTCATCAACATCAACCATCACATGATTAAACGGTGTGTTTACAACATGATGCCACATGTCTTAAGCTGGAACAAATCCGAATAAGGGTTCTTCTACTTCTACCAAGAGCGGCCTTGCCTTCTTAATCCCCGGCCCAACGGCAACATCTTGAACTGGAACATCTGCAACAAGAGGAATGGCTTCACGCTCGGGACCTGGTCAGGCAGTTTATGACTCTATGACGCTCATTCAGCAACGGAATGATCCTGCGAAAAATGATGAGTCCAACGCTAGTCTTACAGCCAAGTCCTGTCCCTTGACACACACTTCGCCATGCACCACTGAAGGTTCACTGACAAAACGCTGCCTTGATCTTCGCTTACCGCCTTGGTCGGCAAAATGTTGAAGCGTCTGTGATCACGACATGAAGTTACAGAAATGGACAACCATGTGGGCGTCTTTATGGCCTTCAACACCATTCTCGTCTATACATTCTATACATGCAACACACTGCAACACCAATGACTACTGTTCATGGCCACTGCATTTTGCTGCTGTTCTCATCTTGCGCTGCCTTCTCCGCAGCTTGCACCCAATCCGCCACTGCCACCCTTGCGCATCCAGCCGGGTCAACGACTCCTGAATAACATTCCACAACTTGTCAAGCCACGAAAAAGCCAGGGCTGGCAAGCATCCTCAATGGAGTCCCGATATCTTTCAGATTCTCTCAATATTTTTCCTTGTCTTGACGTCTTGCAGTTATGCTAAATGGGAGCTCATAATGCTGATGATTTTGATGATCTAGGAGTCAGTCTCACTATTCTTACCGCAAACAAGTTCTGCGACCCGGCACCCGAAGTTGACTTTCTCAACGTTTGAAGAGGGCGGTCTGAGTAGTCACTAATCCTACTAGGTCCTACTCTCACCACATTGCCACTCTGTCCTGAAGTTTCCATCTCTTCGTGCTGGGGCTCGTTTCCAGCTTCAGCCGCCACAAGAGCTTTGGCCTGAAATCAGATTGCACAAATACACAAAAGATCGGATCTGATGAAAAACCCTTGTAGAATCAAAATCTGTTTGAAATCTTGTTTCAAAAATCACAATTCAATCAACCGCAGCAAAAAATCAGGCAATACAGGTCAGAAAACATCAGCAAACCTTCGTCACATACCCTTCTGCAGCTTCTCGTGCACATGCAGCAGCAACTTCTTGTGCTAGACCTGAAACTTTCATCCAAACAGCATGCAGCATGCAGGTTCTGACTTATGTTTCAAGAAAACACTGTCAAGCACAGGTTCCAAATTTGAACATGCTGGCTAATCAATCTATGTTCATTTATGGCGCCAACCTATGCTAATCTATGCTAATCTCATGAATGACCTCCATTGAAAGGTAAATTTATCTTGCCCAAAATTCTGAACCACCGCAGTCTTTTAGAGTCTGGCCGATTTTAGTTCATCTGAATTCATCATCATTTTTGCCATTCTTTGCCAGCCTTCAATCGCCTTCTCTGTCTCCAGGATAATTCCGTGAACAAACTCACGTGCGCAATCTTCTGCTGGCCCTCGTTCGGTCACATTCCCCTTCTTTGCTTCTTGGAAAGGCTGCTCGGTCTGACCTGGACAGAAAAAAGTGGACCTTTATCTTGGAGGCCTTGCTCGCATCAAAGAAAACTGCATTATCTTTTTCAACAAATTTCAACATGTTTCAAGTCTCTCATCGCATCTGCACCTTCAGCGTCAGTGGAGAGTTTGGCCTCGCAGAACCGGAAGAAACTCTTTCATCTATGCCACTTGATAAAAGGCTAGCATCGCAATTATGTTTGATGCTCGATCACTTCATCAACGGCAACCTCTGAAATGTTGACAAACCATTCGCCATCTTCATTTCTATAGCTTTTCACTGTGGCAAAATTCACCCTTTACAAACCTCAGGTGGCATCCCCAGCAACACCCGCAACGTCAATAAAAGAACTTGGAAACACACTCATTCTTCACTGTTCAAGAATCATGGGCGCTTTTGCTGAGTATTCGGGGTGACATGATTTGGTTTTGCCGCCTCACCTGTTCGCGAAATGGAACAACAAAAACTTTTCAGTGGCTGCCTCTTGCGAACTCATTGTTGGCCCATCATGGGCTTCGGCAGCAGCCTCACCAGGATTTCTGAGACAAACGATTTGGCTTTGGCTGTCTTTCCCTGTAGACTCTCAGGATTACAATGGCACAGTCTAGTCATTCTAATCCTTGAAGCTCGAAAGAAGTCTTGGATAATGCATAGTGATGGAAGTGCCAAGCATGAAGCCATCATGAAATTGCAGCATTCACACGTGGTTTTGGCAGGTGGATGCACTGTCCAAACTCATTGAAGTCGAAATGCCGATGCCTCTTGAAAATGATGTACAGTATTCTATAGATGTTCTTCATATGCCACCAGGTGCCAGTACCATTGCTGCTGACCCAAAACTGCCTCCTGAAAGTTCGAAGCTTGCTGGTTTCTTGCCTGCGCTGCCTGTCACAAAAGAACCACATTTTCGACTTTCCGGTCAAACACTGAATCCTTACTCCTCGTCTCAAAAGAGGAACTGAAGGGAACACATTCCACGACAGGAAATAATTGAATCTATCAGAGTCNTCATCATCATCATCATCATCATCATCATCATCATCATCATCATCATCATCATCATCATCATCATCATCATCGCATCATCAGCATCAGCATCATCATCATCATCATCATCATCATCATCATCATCATCATCATCATCACCATCACCATCATCATCATCATCATCAACAACAACAACAAAAAGAACAACACATTGGTCAAGGCCTTCAACTGTGACCGTGTCAAGAACGTGACGTACTCAGAAGCTGCGCCATCCTCCTATGACTTGCATCATGTTTGCTGCGAGATCTCGAAATCAGGAAAGTATTTTTGCATTTATAGTATCCAAACAAACCCATGGCAGTCTATGAATACATACAGTGGAATTCCGCTTCCTCATCATACTCCTTAACATCAACCATCAGATGATTAAAAGGTGTGTTTACAACATGATGCCACATGTCTTAAGCTGGAACAAATCCGAATAAGGGTTCTTCTACTTCTACCAAGAGCGGCCTTGCCTTCTTAATCCACAGCCCAACCGCAACATCTTGAACTGGAACATCTGCAACAAGAGGAATGGCTTCACGCTCGGGACCTGGTCAGGCAGTTTATGACTCTATGACGCTCATTCAGCAACGGAATGATCCTGCGAAAAATGATGAGTCCAACGCTAGTCTTACAGCCAAGTCCTGTCCCTTGACACACACTTCGCCATGCACCACTGAAGGTTCACTGACAAAACGCTGCCTTGATCTTCGCTTACCGCCTTGGCCGGCAAAATGTTGAAGCGTCTGTGATCACGACATGAAGTTACAGAAATGGACAACCATGTGGGCCTCTTTATGGCCTTCAACACCATTCTCGTCTATACATTCTATACATGCAACACACTGCAACACCAATGACTACTGTTCATGGCCACTGCATTTTGCTGCTGTTCTCATCTTGCGCTGCCTTCTCCGCAGCTTGCACCCAATCCGCCACTGCCACCCTTGCGCATCCAGCCGGGTCAACGACTCCTGAATAACATTCCACAACTTGTCAAGCCACGAAAAAGCCAGGGCTGGCAAGCATCCTCAATGGAGTCCCGGTATCTTTCAGATTCTCTCAATATTTTTCCTTGTCTTGACGTCTTGCAGTTATGCTAAATGGGAGCTCATAATGCTGATGATTTTGATGATCTAGGAGTCAGTCTCACTATTCTTACCGCAAACAAGTTCTGTGACCCGGCACCCGAAGTTGACTTTCTCAACGTTTGAAGAGGGCGGTCTGAGTAGTCACTAATCCTACTAGGTCCTACTCACACCACATTGCCACTCTGTCCTTCGTGCTGGGGCTCGTTTCCAGTTTCAGCCGCGGCCATAGCTTTGGCCTGAAATCAGATTGCACAAATACACAAAAGATCGGATCTGATGAAAAACCCTTGTACAAGTAGAATCAGAAAACATCAGCAAACCTTCGTCACATACCCTTCTGCAGCTTCTCGTGCACATGCAGCAGCAACTTCTTGTGCTAGACCTGAAACTTTCATCCAAACAGCATGCAGCATGCAGGTTCTGACTTATGTTTCAAGAAAACACTGTCAAGCACAGGTTCCAAATTTGAACATGCTGGCTAATCAATCTATGCTCATTTATGGCGCCAACCTATGCTAATCTATGCTAATCTCATGAATGACCTCCATTGAAAGGTAAATTTATCTTGCCAAAAATTCTGAACCACCGCAGTCTTTTAAAGTCTGGTCGATTTTAGTTCATCTGAATTCATCATTTTTGCCATTCTTTGCCAGCCTTCAATCGCCTTCTCTGTCTGCAGGACAATTCCGTGAACAAACTCACGTGCGCAATCTTCTGCTGGCCCTCGTTCGGTCACATTCCCCTTCTCTGCTTCTTGGAGAGGCTGCTCGGTCTGACCTGGACAGAAAAAAGTGGATCTTTATCTTGGAGGCCTTGCTCGCATCAAAGAAAACTGCATTATCTTTTTCAACAAATTTCAACAGGTTTTAAGTCTCTCAAAGCATCTGCACCTTCAGCGTCAGTGGAGAATTTGGCCTCACAGAAACGGAAGAAACTCTTTGATTTATTCCACTTGATTTGGTGCCGCCCGTTTCCAGAATGCAACGGCCCAAACTTTTCTACGGCTGCCTGGTAAGAACTTGGAAACACACTCACTCTTCACTTTTCAAGAATCATGGACGCTTTTGCTGAGTATTCGGGGTGACATGATTTGGTTTTGCCGCCTCACCCGTTCGCGAAATGGAACAACAAAAACTTTTCAGTGGCTGCCTCTTGCGAACTCATTGTTGGCGCGTCATGGGCTTCGGCAGCAGCCTCACCAGGATTTTTGAGACAAACGATTTTGCTTGGCCTGTCTTTCCCTGTAGACTCTTAGGATTACAATGGCACATTCTAATCCCTGAACCTCGAAAGAGGTCTTGGATAATGCATAGTGATGGAAGTGCCAAGCATGAAGCCATCATGAAATTGCAGCATTCACACGTGGTTTTGGCAGGTGGATGCACTGTCCAAACTAATTGAAGTCATTGTAGGACTGAAAATTACTGGCAGTGCTATAGAAATGCCGATGCCTCTTGAAAATGATGTACAGTATTCTCTAGATGTTCTTCACATGCCACCAGGTGCCAGTACCATTGCTGCTGACCCAAAACTGCCTCCTGAAAGTTCGAAGCTTGCTGGTTTCTTGCCTGCGCTGCCTGTCACAAAAGAACCACATTTTCGACTTTCCGGTCAAACACCGAATCCTTACTCCTCGTCTCAAAAGAGGAACTGAAGGGAACACATTCCACGACAGGAAATAATTGAATCTGTCAGAGTCTATCACCTACTGAAGCCAAGGGACTCCAGCTGTCATGATTACAGTGATTTGGCATCTGAATCATCGATCTCTCTGTGAGAAAAACAAGCCAAAAAGGATTGCAGTGCTGAAACCGACCCTACACAACCATATCTCACAGAATACCTGTTCTTCAGTCCTATTTCCAGAATGCAATGTTCAAGGAAGGGCTGCAAGAGTTACAGGAAAATCGGAAAGTCCGAAATCTGGATCTGAACATCTCTAAATCCTGCACTCAACACATTGGTCAAGGGCCTCCAACTGTGACCGTGTCAAGAACGTGACGTACTCAGAAGCTGAGCCATCCTCCTGCGACTTGCATAACGTTTGCTGCGAGATCTCGAAATCAGGAAAGCATTTTTGCATTTACAGTATCCAGACAAACCCATGACAGTCTATGAATAAATACAGTGGAATTCCGCTTCCTCATCATACTCATCAACATCAACCATCACATGATTAAACGGTGTGTTTACAACATGATGCCACATGTCTTAAGCTGGAACAAATCCGAATAAGGGTTCTTCTACTTCTACCAAGAGCGGCCTTGCCTTCTTAATCCACGGCCCAACGGCAACATCTTGAACTGGAACATCTGCAACAAGAGGAATGGCTTCACGCTCGGGACCTGGTCAGGCAGTTTATGACTCTATGACGCTCATTCAGCAACGGAATGATCCTGCGAAAAATGATGAGTCCAACGCTAGTCTTACAGCCAAGTCCTGTCCCTTGACACACACTTCGCCATGCACCACTGAAGGTTCACTGACAAAACGCTGCCTTGATCTTCGCTTACCGCCTTGGTCGGCAAAATGTTGAAGCGTCTGTGATCACGACCCATGAAGTTACAGAAATGGACAACCATGTGGGCCTCTTTATGGCCTTCAACACCATTCTCGTCTATACATTCTATACATGCAACACACTGCAACACCAATGACTACTGTTCATGGCCACTGCATTTTGCTGCTGTTCTCATCTTGCGCTGCCTTCTCCGCAGCTTGCACCCAATCCGCCACTGCCACCCTTGCGCATCCAGCCGGGTCAACGACTCCTGAATAACATTCCACAACTTGTCAAGCCACGAAAAAGCCAGGGCTGGCAAGCATCCTCAATGGAGTCCCGATAACTTTCCGATTCTCTCCGTATTTTTCCTTGTCTTGACGTCTTGCAGTTATGCTAAATGGGAGCTCATAATGCTGATGATTTTGATGATCTAGGAGTCAGTCTCACTATTCTTACCGCAAACAAGTTCTGTGACCCGGCACCCGAAGTTGACTTTCTCAACGTTTGAAGAGGGCGGTCTGAGTAGTCACTAATCCTACTACGTCCTACTGACACCACATTGCCACTCTGTCCTTCGTGCTGGGGCTCGTTTCCAGTTTCAGCCGCGGCCATAGCTTTGGCCTGAAATCAGATTGCACAAATACACAAAAGATCGGATCTGATGAAAAACCCTTGTACAAGTAGAATCAAAATCTGTTTGAAATCTTGTTTCAAAAATCACAATTCAATCAACGGCAGCAAAAAATCAGGCAATACAGGTCAGAAAACATCAGCAAACCTTCGTCACATACCCTTCTGCAGCTTCTCGTGCACATGCAGCAGCAACTTCTTGTGCTGGACCTGAAACTTTCATCCAAACAGCATGCAGCATGCAGGTTCTGAGTTATGTTTCAAGAAAACACAATCAAGCACGGGTTCCAAATTTGAACATGTTGACTAATCTACGCTAATCTCATGAATGACCTCCATAATGCTGAACCACCGCAGTCTTTTAAAGTCTGGTCGATTTTAGTTCATCTGAATTCATTATTTTTGCCATTCTTTGCCAGCCTTCAATCGCCTTCTCTGTCTCCAGGATAATTCCGTGCACGAACTCACGTGCGCAATCTTCTGCTGGCCCTCGTTCGGTCACATTCCCCTTCTCTGCTTCTTGGAGAGGCTGCTCGGTCTGACCTGGACAGAAAAAGGTGGACCTTTATCTTGGAGGCCTTGCTCGCATCAAAGAAAACTGCATTATCTTTTTCAACAAATTTCAACATGTTTCAAGTCTCTCAAAGCATCTGCACCTTCAGCGTCAGTGGAGAGTTTGGCCTCCCAGAACCGGAAGAAACTCTTTGATTTATGCCCTTTAAAAAAAGGCTAGGATCGCAATTATGTTTGTTGCTCGATCACTTCATCAACGGCAACCTCTGAAATGTTGACAAACCATTCGCCATCTTCATTTCTATAGCTTTTCACTGTGGCAAAATTCACCCTTTAAGAACCTCAGGTGGCATGCCCAGCAACACCCGCAACGTCAATAAAAGAACTTGGAAACACACTCATTCTTCACTGTTCAAGAATCATGGGCGCTTTTGCTGAGTATTCGGGGTGACACGATTTGGTTTTGCCGCCTCACCCGTTCGCGAAATGGAACAACAAAAACTTTTCAGTGGCTGCCTCTTGCGAACTCATTGTTGGCCCATCATGGGCTTCGGCAGCAGCCTCACCAGGATTTCTGAGACAAACGATTTTGCTTTGCTTGCAATCCACTCCAGAACAGCTCTGAGGGCTTAGATTGGTTCAGACTCGAAAGCATTCTGCTGGTGAAAAATCTGTGAGTACTTGGAAATCTTTAAAAAAAAGAAGTTATGCCAATTACGCCAGCATAGGCACCGAATAGTATGGAAATCAATTATCTATGCTTTTTGAAACTGTCTGTGTAACTTGCCACATTTTTCCTGAAACATTTTGATGTTGAGGATCTCAATGCAACCTAGATGTGTCTACCTTGTTGCAGGTCCTCCTAGGCCTTTTGCTCCAACCTTTCCCGAACCCTGTCCGCAACACCCGGCCCAGATTGGCCGTGACCCTAAAGCATTCTGCTGTTGGGGGACATGTGGGAATTTAAGAAAGAGCAACAAAAATCAGGCAATACAGATCAGCAAACATCAGCAGACCTCGGTCACATACCCTTCTGCAGCATCTCGCGAGCACGCAGCAGCGACTTCTTGTGCTGGACCTGAAACTTTCATCCAAACAGCATGCAGCATGCAGGTTCTGAGTTATGTTTCAAGTTTCAAGAAAACACAATCAAGCACAGGTTGCAGATTTGAGCATGCTGACTAATCTATGCTCATTTATGGCGCCAATCTATGCTAATCAGCTAATCTATGCGAATCTCATGAATGACCTCCATTGAAAGGTAAATTTATCTTGCCAAAAATTCTGAACCACCGCAGTCTTTTAAAGTCTGGTCAGATTTTAGTTCATCTGAACTCATCATTTTTGCCATTCTTTGCCAGCCTTCAATCGCCTTCTCTGTCTGCAGGACAGTTCCGTGAACGAACTCACGTGCGCAATCTTCTGCTGGCCCTCTATCGGTCACATTCCCCTTCTCTGCTTCTTGGAAAGGCTGCTCGGTCTGACCTGGACAGAAAAAGGTGGACCTTTATCTTGGAGGCCTTGCTCGCATCAAAGAAAACTGCATTATCTTTTTCAACAAATTTCAACATGTTTCAAGTCTCTCAAAGCATCTGCACCTTCAGCGTCAGTGGAGAGTTTGGCCTCCCAGAACCGGAAGAAACTCTTTGATTTATGCCCTTTAAAAAAAGGCTAGGATCGCAATTATGTTTGTTGCTCGATCACTTCATCAACGGCAACCTCTGAAATGTTGACAAACCATTCGCCATCTTCATTTCTATAGCTTTTCACTGTGGCAAAATTCACCCTTTACAAACCTCAGGTGGCATCCCCAGCAACACCCGCAACGTCAATAAAAGAACTTGGAAACACACTCATTCTTCACTGTTCAAGAATCATGGGAGCTTTTGCTGAGTATTCGGGGTGACACGATTTGGTTTTGCCGCCTCACCTGTTCGCGAAATGGAACAACAAAAACTTTTCAGTGGCTGCCTCTTGCGAACTCATTGTTGGCCCATCATGGGCTTCGGCAGCAGCCTCACCAGGATTTCTGAGACAAACGATTTGGCTTTGGCTGTCTTTCCCTGTAGACTCTTAGGATTACAATGGCACATTCTAATCCCTGAACCTCGAAAGAGGTCTTGGATAATGCATAGTGATGGAAGTGCCAAGCATGAAGCCATCATGAAATTGCAGCATTCACACGTGGTTTTGGCAGGTGGATGCACTGTCCAAACTCATTGAAGTCATTGTAGGACTGAAAATTACTGGCAGTGCTATAGAAATGACGATGCCTCTTGAAAATGATGTATTCTCTAGATGTTCTTCACATGCCACCAGGTGCCAGTACCATTGCTGCTGACCCAAAACTGCCTCCTGAAAGTTCGAAGCTTGCTGGTTTCTTGCCTGCGCTGCCTGTCACAAAAGAACCACATTTTCAACTTCAACTTTCNATAATGATAATGAGAATAATAATAATGAAAATAATAATAATCATCATCATCGTCATCATCCTCATCCTCATCCTCATCCTCATCCTCATCCTCATCCTCATCCTCATCCTCATCCTCATCCTCATCATCATCATCATCATCATCATCATCATCATCATCATCATCATCATCGCCATCGCCATCGCCATCGCCATCTTCATCACCATCTTCATCATGACCCTTCTGTTGAAGTGAGGGAACGCCTACACAATCGAAGCTCCTTCATCATGAATACTATTGTTGCTCTCGATATTTGCAGACTCTGAGGGACCCAACCCTGGAAGCAACCGTAGCTAACTTACTACTGCAACTGAGTAACTACCCAAAACTTACTAACCGACGAACTGACTGATTGACTAACTGACAAACGACTATCTGATTAGCTAGCTAAGTGACTAACTGACTAACTGATTAACTAGCTACCTAGCTAACAAGCTAACTGACTAATTGATTAGTTGACTAACTGACGAACTGATTAGCCGACTAACTGACTGATTGATTAGCCAACTGACTAACTGACTGACACCAACGACCTGATCTGTCTGTCTACCTATCTAGCTAGCCATCTGTCTATCTATCCATTTTTCCACATTGCAACTTCCAAAAGTGGCCCGGTACATCGATGTTTTTAGCATTTTGACCCATGCCGTTTATCCACATCCGAACTTGCAAAGGTGGCCCGTTCCCCTCATGCTTTTGCATATTGACTTGAAAACAAGCTTCGGGCCACAGGGGCGTGCAAATTTTTCCACATCCTAACTTCAAACTTCCAAAAATACTCCGAACCCCTCATGTGTTTAACATTTTGACTTGAAATCGCGTGCAATTTTTCTTTCCTCCTCTGGCCACATGGCTCCAGCGAGTCTACTTTTCGACCCTCCCGACCCAGACTTTCCTAACTTTTCGCGCGACTGTATCTGCTTTCTTCTGACTTTCGCGCACCTGTATCTTCTTTCTTCTGACTCTACTTCTCTCTGCTTTTCTCCATATTGTCGGACGTTTGACTTCTAAATCTCCTTCGGTTAGAACTTCCACCACCAGCACCACCACCCCCACTCACACCACGTGGGGGGATGCCAGTGCCACCCAACGCTGGATCATATATATATATATATATATCTGTATGTATGTAATACGTTTGAATTTAATCTAGGTATTTCACATGCATATTTACATAAATATTTACATACAAATGTAAATATGAACATATATGTACATAAATGATGCTTGTATGTATGTCTATGTTTTTTGAAAATATGCAGTTGTATTTGTACATATATGTACGTATATATGTTTGTCAATATATCTATAGAAACAAAATTGCATGTACAAATATGTATGTAAATATATTTGTACTTAAGGCTACGGGTATTTACATTTATATGTATGTGCATTCATATCTATGTACATATAAAAACAAATGCATATATATATATATGTGTGTGTGTATGTATGTATGTGTGTTTGTATTTGTATCTATGTATATGTATGTAAATACCTTTACGTATGTAAATATGTTTGTATGCAAATATAAAAACTTATGTTTACATCTATTTGGAAGTACATATGAACACACAATCTATATAGACATCTGTATATATATGTTTGCCAAAGGAAGTTTAGATGAGAAGCTTCCGAGTTACCAATTTTTAAAAATGAGAGGCAAAGAGGAATAGAGAATGGAGGAGTAGAGAATAGTAGAGTAGAGAATGGTAGAGAAGAGAATAGAGGAGTAGAGAACTGAGGCGTCCAGAATAGAGGAGTAGAGAATAGTGGGGGAAAGGATAGAGGAGTAGAGAATCGGAGACTAGAGAATAGTGGAGTAGAGAATAGAATAGTGGAGTAGAGAATGGAGGACTGAGAATAGAGGCATAGAAAATAGAGGAGTAGAGAATAGAAGAGAAAAGTAGAACGCATTTTTCGTGGCAGGCGCAGTATTTGGTGAAGGTGGAGTGTTACTTTTCCTGGCAGGCGCAACATTTCGTGAAATTTTGGGAGATGGCAAGCGCGAAACGTTGTATTTTTCCATACAGGATGCGTCTCCAAAATGGGACGAGTAAGGTCTCCGAAGCCGCAGGTGCGAAAGATTTTATCCTCGGAATGTGGTCGGAATGTGGTCGAATCGTCTCTCTATTGGCGGAAGCAATTCAAGGATTTCTCACCTGTGCTCTTCAAGTCAGAATTTCGTGGCAGGGGCACTATTTGGTGAAGTTGGAGCATGGCTTCTGTTGCTCCGCGCATTGTAAGTGACGCTTCATATGTGAAGAGGATCAGTCATGACAGTGATTTTCCGTGGCAGGCGGGGTATTTGGTGAAGTTGGAGGATGACCCTTGTTGCTTTGCACATTGTACTGGACATGTCATATTGGACGCGGATCAATCATGAGGTTCCTTTTCGTGGCAGGCGCAATATCTGGTGATGTTGGAGGATGATTCCTGTTGCTCCGCGCATTGTACTGGACGTTTCATGTGAACTTTGTAGTACAGAGTAGTACTTTGTAGTACGGAGTAGTACTTTGCAGTACGGAGTAGTGCTTTGTCGTACGGAGTATATACTTTGTAGTACAGAGTAATACTTTGTAGTACAGAGTAGTACTTGGTAGTACAGAATATTTCTTTGGATCACCACATTGTCTCACAGAACCACTTCGAACCACACAACGTGACCCCACAACCAGTGGCATCACAAGCTCATAACATTCCATCACATTGCAGGGCACAACAGATGACAGCTCATCACATGAGCGCACATCACATGGCATCGCATTCCATCACGTGACATGACACAACACAAGCAATCACATCGCATCAAATGACATGACCACCACATCAAATGACATGACAAGACATGCCACGTCGCAACTAACCACAGTACCTCACCCCACGCACCCTCACAACCAACCACATTACTTCATCAAGAAACCTCATGACATCAAAACAGGTCACATCACCACCATGGAACAGCAGAAGGCTCGTTCACAGCAAAGAAATGGTTTGGGCATCGCGCTGGTCGGGCGCCTCGCGCACATTTTATAGGAAAATTATTTCTTTGCTATATAGTATATATAGGTATTTTTTCTTCTGAAACTTCCGCCCCCGGCTAGCCCGGGAACTACTTGTATATATATCTATGTGGATATGTAAAAGGATTTATAGATATACATATATGTATGTAAATATGCTTGTAAATAAGCCAGTTTTTGTGTATATACATGTTTGTGTGAGCATTCAAATATACGTATTGATATGTATCAATGTGTATATATATATATATATGTGTGTATTGTATATGTATGCATATATGTATACATACATGTGCGCAAATATGTTTATATATATATATATTGCTGTGCTTGTGTATGCATATATCTACATATATGTATGTGTATCTGCTTGTCTAGATATCTTTGGAATTAAAGATATATATATATACATACATATATGTATGTACAAATGTTTGTATATACACATCTACCTGTATATGTACATTTACACGTCTGTATATGAATGTCTAATTTATATAATATAAATACATATTACATGCTTCTTCATATACATTTGTACCATGTTCGTAGGTCCAAAAAACGAGCCACTAAGCCATCCCCAGGCTGCCTCCTCTACTGCTTGCTCGTCCTCACACCGCTCGGGCCAATTGCAAACAGAACGCCATTGTGGAATCTTTCAAGTTGGGCCTCCCTGAGATGTGGAAATGGATTTGGTATAGGTCAAAACATGATCAACATCATATTCTCCGAAGTGGGCTGTTACACATTGGGCCACTGTCAAAGGAATAAACCAAAGAATGCCCACCATGCTTGGCACGTGTTTTGTTACGGTATTTTGACACAGTGATTGACATGCGGCACATCCTCCAGGGCACCATCAGGTCCTCAGTCCACAGGTTGGATGACGCCCCCAAAATGCAATGCTCCATACAAGATCCTGGAATCTAATGGTTCTGTAGATTCTAGACATCGTCTTTTGCAACGCGTTTCTTTTGGTACATCATGCAATGCTGTTCTCTACAAAACCAACTCATCTTCCAACTTCCACTCTTTACGTGCAGCTGCTTTTGCCAAGCTTCGCTTTGCTGAGAAGGATCTCCCCACAGTTCCAACAACTGTCGGCCCAGGAGGAGCCTGGCGATTGGAAAATCATCAAATGAAGCATCATCAGCATCGTTTAACTTGTCTTGTCATGCTGCTGTGACTTCCTTGTCTGACTAGGATGACTACGCCTCCAATGCCAAAGGAGACAGTCGTATCCCAATACCGCATCCCTTTTTCACCCTTTTCATCTGCTGGCGGAAGGTTCGGCTGCCAACCAGGGACAGGAGGCTGGGGGAATGTTGTTGCAATTCGCGTCATGCCGCCATGCCCTTTCATTTTCGAATAGCTTCCTTTAGCTGCAAGATCTCCATCAATATGTCGTTCCGTGTTATTTAATTTCTGTGCTCTCTCTCTCTCTCTCTCCTTTTGTGCATTGTTGCATTGCTTTTTCCCTTAGTGCCTCAATACGTTCCTTGGTTTTTGCGCGGCGCTTCAGAACCCCCATTGCTTCTTCCGCCTGCCTTTGGGTCTGCTTCCTGTTGTAAGTTGTTTACTGTGCTTGTTTCTGCTTGGATTTGCCACTTTTTTGCTGTTGATGCGTTTTTTAAGTACATATTAGATAGCCTTCACCGAAAGTCGCAAAAGCCACAATAAAAACACAACCACTGCCTCTTTCTGTTGTTCTTGAACGTTCTTTCTGCCATGACGCCCATCTTGTATCTTGGTGGCCTCAAATGAGACCGCAACAATTGGACTGGACTTCATGGGTCAGGCAGAGATACCTGGCTTTACCCATGCTTTACAACCACATAACCGACATAACCTGTGTTCTTTAGTTCAAGTGGCCTACAGTAAATTACAAAAGTTGTGAAGTGCGAACCGAATCATACACAGCACCCATTCCAATGGCAAAATAATGAGGTACCAAGGGTTATGATCGTTGGTGCCACCGCAATGACCAAGCGAATTGTCAGTAGTAATATTTAATAGTGCCATATAGCAGGGTCATCATCACCCTGGAGTCTCTATAGAATGATCAAGGTAAAGCAATCCCACGACATTCGCAGCCAGGGCTCTAATTCCTCTTGCCTTTGCAATTTCTCTTGGAGGCATTGCTCATACGTATCAGGTTCAGCCACCGCTGTTTCTATTGTGCCCGACCTGACCTTCAGCAGGAATCATGAAATGATATGGCTACAAGGCTACACAAGGTGAGTTAAAAACAAGCGTTTTGGCTCCACATATGCTTGCCTTGGCTGGAGCAGGCTCCGCCTCACTTCTTTGCTCATCCTTCTGTGTCAGAGGCATGTTATGAGGAGGCTCCTGTGCGGCCTTCTCCTCGGACCACGAGCTTTAGGTTTCTGATTATTTAATTTATTGGTATGATGACTACACCTGAAACCTCATGACACTGAATAATAGTAGGACTGGCATTATCCAAACATGTCTCCATTTGTCTGCTTGAGTGGGCCAGCCGCCCTTATGGAGAAAACTACTTGGAGTATGTGAAGCATGTATTGTTTGAGCATATCTACTGCTACTGGAATATTTGGTTCCTGTACACACAATACTTTTTAGGACCTCCGGCCTTTCCCAAAAACTAAGAGTAAATCATCGAGGTCAATTGCTTTTTGCAACTCAGATATGCGAAGGCACTCCCAGGTACAAACCGGCAGGCTAGAAGAGACCAAAGACACGCAAGGCACCGGCAAGTGTAGCATCATGATGCAGGGATTGCTTGACACTTTCACAGAAGGCACAAGGAAGATCATCTCACCACAACCCATCCCATGCCCGTTTTGAAACGTTTGATGCTTAGTACACCTATACACGCATCTGTATCTTTTAAAAAAGTATCCTGATCTTCGAACCCGTGCCAGTCCAACTGAAGGCCCTGTCTGTGAGGCAGAATCTCCAAACTGGCCCCCTCAACATCTATGATTTGCTGGCCAGCTGCGAGCTTCTCAGTGAAATATTGATGTTGCTGAAGTTCCTGCCTCAAACATCAAAGCCATGATCACATGACCTTGCATTTGCAAACCATCTCTGATACAAGCGAGGAAAGCAGGCCTAAAAATTGTGGCATTCCGTTTCCAAGTGCACACGCTGACACACATCAGAGATATCTGGCATGGTCCTCTAGTGTTTTTCCCCTGAATAAGGAAGGATTGCAGTAAATAACGAGATGTCGCCAAATTGGGCAGGGAGAGGCGGCAGAACATGCTGGTAGGATGATGTGACATAGTCACAGTTTCTGGGACAATGATCCAGGATAAAGTAAAAAATAGGGGTTCAACTCCACCAGCACTTTCAATGACAAATCTTCAAGAAGCCATCAGCATCAAACACCAGTAAACGTCGAAAGTCCGAAGGACAAATGGATTTCCTGAGGACGAAACTCTTTTCGAGTTTGCTCAATTAATCGTTGCCTTCGATCTTGCTCTTGGCGTTCCCTCAGCTCAGCTTGCAGTCGCATAATACAAGTCGCACAATCAAGACAGCATTCAATCAAAACACAAAGATAAACTAAGTGGCAAGAAGTTAGCCTTCAGCATGTTCCCACTTCAGTGCAACAGCTATTCTCCCCTCAACTGACTGCTTGAATGCGAGCCTCTGAGATTGCATCTCACTGAGTTCCCTGCACATCTGAGCGCAATTGCACCTGGCACAATCTTTTCTCTCACCCTCAGCTAAAACTCACCCATGGACCCATGGCTGAAGGCTCTTGTCTTCAACTCTGTCAAAGAATGGCTACGACTACGGTTAAGAATCATGAAGCCCTCACCATGTTTTTTTTCGTGCAACTCGCAGGTTTCGTTACGTTGGACTAGTGAGCCACGCATCTCTCAAGGTTTTTCCGGATCCTTTCTGACTGTGCCAAGGGTTCCGCTATGAATTAGAGCTCACATCTGGAACATAGTTTCGTACGTTTCCAGAGGACTAGGAAGGCCGAGCTGGAGCAGCTTGCGATGCCGCGGCATTTGCATCACCTTCGACACCCGCTTCTTGGATCAACTCTGAGATGGACTTCTCAAGGTCATCAATACGGGAGCCCATGTCATCAATGCGATTGATTATAGAGTCCGACATGGTTTGGAATCGGCCTTGCATCTCTTTCAACAAGTTCTGCACGAACAGGGTCAGGTCTTGGTTTTGATCATCCCCCTCCATGGCAAACTCAGAGGCACGCAGGGCAGCACAAACACAAACACACCTGTTTGAGCCACAAACTACAATACATCAATGAACCAAACTCTTCTTGCTCCTCGTGACCTTAATGCGGAAAATCTCAAACCTCAACTACTTCCAGACTTCCAGCCCTTTGTTCTTATGCCAAACTCCGCCAAAACTTAGGCCTCCCCCTCCCTTACCTCAAGTGACATGCACAGGAACAAGAGGTGACAGCAACAGGACTAGTCCAAAGAAAGTTGCCTTGGCACCAAATCGGCGAGCCAATCCTGCCTCAGAAGCGTCAAAATCTGCATAGAGCAGGGAGGATGAGCTGATACCCCCCTTTGACTGACAGGATGCAAAAGACAGAAGTGCCACAACCAACCTACCTGAATTCAATGCTGGCTAAAGCATCCAGAGTGTCCAAGATTGATCCCAAGACCAGTGACTTCGATCACCCTTCCATGACTAGAGAACATTTTTCTGCAGGGGTGGGGCCTCTTCGTGTTTCACGGTTTTTCACCTTTTTGCCTTCGACCTCTTGCATTGGTTCGAGCTTCAGGACCACCGTTTGCTGGTTTGAAAGGCGAGTGTCTGGAGACACCAGGTGCGGCAAAGGAGATTTGAAAGGCTCCTGGCTTGGCAATGACGAGTGCCGCAATCTTGCCATGGTTTTGGGTTGCTGGACAGATTCTGCCAATCTCAAACTTGCAAACCTTGTGCATTTCTCACCTGCTTCTGAGTCGTTGATTTTGTATGAACAGTGCCAATATGGATTTCGGTTGCCTCTGGGCGATAATCCTTACGGCTACCTGGCTAAGATCAAGCAACGGTCTTTTGGGCTGCAAGAAGGCTCCCCCCACAGAGGTACGACAGAAACAGTGACAACTGTCTTTTGGGCACGATGTTGAGGACAAGTGTCTGTCAAAATGACATGCACCTCCACTTCTCTGCTGCACATCCGCCACCTGCACACTTCATCAAGGGCATTTTCAGCAAATTGAGGATACCCACCAGACCTGAATGATCACTAAATGATACCAAATAACGCATCGCTGCATCACGGAGCCTGCCCAGATTTAGGTCTGGGCCTAGGGCCTTGCCCTGACCGCGCTCGAGAACCGGGAAAGTTGTAGCGTGGCCTAGCAGCCATGGGTTGAAGGATTTGAAGCACGCAAGCGGTACAGCCACAACAAAAACAGGTGCACAAGCCACATGGGCACAGTCCTTTTGAGATTTGGCTGATCTTAGTCTCCAGTGTAGATTTTGGATTTTTTATACATGAATATAATAATTCCGATGATGCGGATGTATTTGAACTACAGCACAGAGTCTAGGATCAAATGCTTTAGAGCCGCATTCATCTCAAATAATTATATGAGTACTTTTGGTATGAAGCTTCAAACGAGCTGCTGAGTTTGCCTGGATTACACACGCTTGATTTAGATTTTGACTGATTTGGCCTGTCTACTTCCACCCCGAGCGAAGGGACAGAAAGAGAAAACGCGAAAGAATCCCTTGTAAGACTTTGATGACGTTGATTGAAAACATAGCCAGGTACAAGTGGTGATGCATCTGGTGGTGAGGCCGTCAATTTCTAAGCTCGAAGCTCATTGCTCTTTGGCCGACGTGGTGAGGTCACTGCTCCTGATGGAAGCTTGCAAAGCAGTACAAGGCTCTATCTAGCCATGGAGAATTCAAGTCTGAAAGAATATAACACCCGAAACCAAGACGGATAAGCTACTGCAGGTCCAATGAAATAATCAGAATCACAAATTGGCATGGAGTACTTTGGACCCAGCATGCTGGGAGCTTAGAACTTCCAGGTTCAGTCACTGCAGCAGTACTGCAGAGTTTTTTCATCTCTTCGTTGCCGCCTGGTTCTGGTGTGAGTCGGGAGGATCTAGCAGACCCTACACCTGCAGTCACACAGTTTCCCTCGCATACCAGCAAAATCATACGTACAGTATCAATGTATCAACTCTATTTGAGTAAAGCCAAGTGCCAAGTACGACTTGGTTGCACGCTTGGCCAAGTGGTTGCAGGCCGAGGAGGCAATACTCCTGTGCACGGATGCTTTTTGCATCCAAGTGTCCCATTGTTTGTGGGGTGTTGTAGGTGCAGAAAGCGCTGCTGTACATATCTCAAATATAAAGAATCAAATCATTGACATCTGACTGTCCCTCCCCAATTCATTCCAGCTGTTCAGCACAGCAACCTCCTATCAGACAATCCGAAAATATGCACCATATTAGATACCATTATCATGCAGTGGCATGGCGGCGAGCCTGCTCCCTGGCCGGTAGCTGGTGTCAGGTAGCCTGCACCTCTAGTCTCTGCCTTGCAGCGATCCGCGACTTCAATTGCATTCTGGGATGGATCGTCCGCCATGAGCTGCTGACAAGGCTGACACTGTTTGAAGTTCTCGCTTCACTTGGCTTGGCCTCGGACATGCGACGCTGACCGCTCGAAGCTCATATCGGTTCGTTCCAAGGCGCATACATGTCTGAGCCCAGTCTGCGGGTTTCCTTTCTGTCTCTGCATCTTTGGCCGAACCACATGTCCCAAGGTTCTGCCACCTTGGCGATTAGCGGGAAATGATTGCATTCAAACAAACTCTTCTCCACATGCTACCGGAATCAAGACTCAAAGATCAGAATGATTTGACTTGTGATATTTTCAGCTATAAAAGTGCTAGCTGTGTCAATTTAATGTATGCGCTCGCTTTCCGTAGCAACTCTCTCTTATATAGTTTTTGGATAAGAATCAAGAAATTCCCAAGAATGCCTGCAGAACGATATATAATGCTCATATCCATGCATATTTGTCTTCTGTTCGTGCTTGTCAAAAGTGATGCAAATCAGTGCGGACAGGTTGCTTAGAGGCCTTTGCCCTTGCAAATTGGGACGGCCTCAGGCGTTGAAGAAACAAGTCAAACACAGACCTTGACCATCCATGTTTGAATTTGATTTGTCGTTCTCAGAATGCTGTCAGGTCGTCAGCTGCAATTTTTTTCACAACACGAATGCGCTGGGAAACGAGCTGACCCGAGAGAGCACCAATTCTGGCATGTACGAATCCTGGCAGTCAAAGCTCCAAGATCATTCCCGATTACAGAAGATTATGAAACTGTTCGCCAGTGGAGTGAAAAAGTATGAAAACATGCCAGCACATCTGGCGCATACAGCCAACCAACAAAGGCTTCATACTCGACCTACGGTTCCAAGGCTTCCAATTATAATACATTTAAGTTCTCAAACACATCTTCCGAACACTTCCAAGGATGCGAGCATTCTCACGAGCATCCGTAATGCCATCCAAGAAGTTGGACAACCTTTCAAAATAGAATTTCTTGTTTGGCTGCAGAAAACCACAAACTCATTGATTCAAATTGATTCCAAGGATCCAACTGCTGCGCTTCGGAGCTCGTGAGCTCTCTGTCCACCGAGAGGTGAATAAGAGCCTTGGCACTATCTGCCATCGTATTGGTTCAATTCTTGGTTTGAAACATGGCAAAAAATATTGCACATCAGGTACCTCAAGGAATGTCCGGTCGATTCTGCCAGTCCTTGGATAGTTTCACATCTTGATCCACTTGTTGTTTGATTAGCCAGCCGGAGTAGCCTGCAAGCTTTTGCTAGCACCATCTCGGTACCATGCCTCTTCACATCAAAGTCCCTGAAAGCTGCACATAGCTGAGCCTGAAGAATGGTTTGTGTGAAACTTAATTTCAAAAACCTTCCGCTCGTGCTACCGTGTCCGAATGAGGTTGCAACAGCTCTGCGGGAGAGGCCAGCTGCTTGAAGAATGCTCATGTGCACCTCAAAATTATAGCTACAAAACAAAATACCATCAAAGCACCATAATTTTGGTAAACCAAACGTCACTTGCGACATATGCTCTCGCTTGCAAAGGTCCCAGCCAGGCGCTCCCCACGAGAACAGCATCGATGAGCGAAGCGTGAATTTGCGCCATCTTTAGTTCATTTCCCCAGGAATATTGATGTCTTTGAGAGTCTTCCAACATATGCTGTAAATGTGTGTTTGGTACATCTGGTACGTCTATGCTCTTGTGTTTGCAAGTCGCCAGACATCACTGCCAGTGCATGTTTCTGAGTCCTTTATTTTATGCCGGCATCATGGATCAAGGCAGAGCTTCGCAGCTGCCATATGTACGCGTGATGTACCTTCCATGTCAATTAAACTTAATTTTGTTTGGTAAGCTTACAACATGAAACGTCCAATACAATGAAATGTGCGGACCAACCTCCAAAAAAATGCAAAAAGTCATGCATGTACGACATTCAAGTCTAATAGTTGGAGCACATGAAAAGTCCACTGCAGTGTGCGGGGTAACGTATGGGATGCAACATTGATAATGGGCACTTATCAAACATCCGATACACGATACAGTGCGCGAAGCTACGTTGAATGTGCAAAACGTCATCAAACTCCGAAATTCATGTTTGATCATCATAACGCATGCAACATCCAGGAATCCAGTGCGGTGCGCGGAGCAACCTGTGAGGTGCAAGACATCATGAAACTACAACATTCATGTGTGAACGTCATTGTCCCGGACAACGCGCGGAGCATCCTGTGAGAATAAAACCAAGCTAACTAGCTCCCCAGGCTGCAAAATGCAAATACAAGTGGGCGCAGAAATGATTTCCGCCAGCCGCCGCGAATCTGTGGCTGATTCCGCCGGCGCGAAGACAAGATTCCGCCAGCCGCCGCGGATCTGCCGCGGATAAAGGTGGCTGATTCCGCCGTCCGCCGTGAACGCCGAATTCCTATGGCGGGGGCATCTCGGGCGCACAAATGATTTCCGCCAGCCGCCACGAATCTTTCGCTGGTTCCGCCGTCTGCCGCGAACGCACAATTCCGCCAGCCGCCGCGGATCCTTGGCTGTTTCTGCCGTCCGCCGCGAACGCACAATTCCGCCAGCCGCCGCGGATCCTTGGCTGATTCTGCCGTCCGCCGCGAACGCACAATTCCGCCAGCCACCGTGGATCTTTGGCTCATTCCGCCGTCCGCAAAACGTTTAGATGTGGCTCAGGCTCACACCGTTCAAAAGGTTCAAAAAGTTAAAAAAAATTGCTTTATCTATCTGCCTTGGATGGGTTTTGGTGCCACCCGCGCTCCCTTGTTTTTTTTCTTTTTCGCTTGTCACTCCTGGCGCCACTTGTGCAAGCAAGCAGACAGCTGATTTTCTTGACCTTGGCCATCAGAAGGCTCAGCTGATCAACTTCGACATGTGTGAAGTACCCAAGCAGTCCATTCTGTAGCAATTTGAACACGGGTTACATTACAGCTTTGGACATGTGTGAAGGATGTACCGAAGCAGTCAATTCCGTAGCAAGTTAAACACGGGTTTCAATTACAGCTTCGGACACGCGTGAAGTATGTACCGAAGCCACCCGTTCCCTAGCAATGTGAACACGGGTTACATTACAGCTTTGGACATGTGTGAAGTATGTACCAAAGCATCCCATTCCGTAGCAATTTGAACACGGGTTACATTACAACTTTGGACATATGTGAAGTATGTACCGAAGCAGTCCATTCTGTAGCAATTTGAACACGGGTTACATTACAGCTTTGGACATGTGTGAAGTATGTACCGAAGCAGCCCATTCCGTAGCAATTTGAACACGGGTTTTCTTCCGCTGGAAACAACTTGGTGATTGGAGGGACACATCGACTGAAACCTGGCATCGTTTCCAATCAGAGTTCGTGGCCTTCAGTACGGGCAGGTAGTGTTTCTTTTTGTAAAAAGTTGCTTGCGCCCTAACACAGGGCTGCCATCTGGGCATGCAAGCTGACCTGACCTGACCTATGCAATGGTCAGGTCACGCGTAATGAAACTACAAATTACCCTTCTGTGCCTGCTTTGCGAAACAAATCCTCAGAAGAAACTGTTGCTGCATGGAAGGACATGTATTTGGGGGTTTCCAAATTCGTGCCATCCGCACGGACAATTGGGGCGCGTTTGATGGGCATTTTCATGAACACATGGTAGCCTCAAAAATTCATCATGAAAGATCACTTCCCACAAAAAGGCACGTTTCCATCGAACTTTGGCAGGCGGCATGCGATCATTGATGTTGATGAGCGGGGTTCCCTATATATGTGTTTTAGACTTTTGTCTTACAGCTTTTGTGCCCTATGAGGCCCGCCATTTTTTTGGCGTACAAGTTCGACTCGAATATATGCCCGTACTGCTCCAGCAGATGGTCAATCCTCACCATTTGAACTGCGTTTCGGTAGGCCTTACAATGTCGAGTCGTTGCATCTTTTTGGTTCTGCATGCTATTTCCTTGAGGAACAGCACCCTGATAAGTTTGAGCCACGGGGCAGGCTTGGAGTTGTGCTTGGTTATGGGCGCTTGCATTCCTATGGCATTCGTGATTTTGAACAGTACACGCCCTGCGAGGGGTAAGTCCGCATTATCAATACTCCTGGTCGGTTTTTGCCCGAGCCACGCTTCCCATTTCATGAGTTTCAAGTGCTTTGTCTCGATGCAGCTATGTGGGTGGCACGGTTGTTCACTTACGATGTTGAACTTGTGGTTGCAACGGCTGGTTATGGTGGTCGGTGCAAGTTGTGCCAATTGTGACCGGTCAGTGAGGAACCGGTCACTTGCAAGGCTTGTTTGAATCGTGGTCGTGAGCGTCATGATTTCACACCTGGTTGTGTTCGTGGCCGTTGTCATGGGCATGCTTCCTTGGATTCTTTTGTGTCTTCCTCTACTCCGGTTGATGGCCAACATGTTCCGGCATGTACCCCCTGGGCACGATGGTGGTTTGCATGATGTTGACTTGGATGATGATCCCATCACTCCGTTGGCAAGTCCACCCATGATACAGCANGACATACGACGACTGTAGTGGGCGACATTTGCTCATGAGTGAGCTTCTTTAAGACTCATACATTTAAAGATTTAGTTGAAGCAGTCCGCAAAGACATACGGCAACTCACAAAACACGGCTCTTGGCGGCCAACAGATCCAATCAGGCAACTCAGGCAACGCAGTCCGCAAAGACATACGTCATGCTAGAATCACATCAGGATTTGTCTGTTTCTAGTAGACAGTGCTCGTTGTCGAGTTCCTTGCAACGCCTCCAGTGTGTGAAGGTGCTGATCTGGTGTTAACACTGGTGGATCATCCACAATCATGTCATCATCTGATATGGGCCATATGGGTCTGCTTTCACAAAGGAGACTGTCTCTTGCTTTTATTTCAGCTGGCAAAAATTCCCATAAAGCTTCCACAGTACTGTTCAAGGAGCGTACATATTCAGAGGAAGTAAAGTTCGACCTCTGAATGAAACAATTAATGATCATCTTTAGCTCTTCAAGGATGTTGCGACCACGCTGCAGGTTGTATTGGGTCGCAGTTCGCGAAACCAATTGCAGAGTACAATCTCTACGAGCGTTGTCGTTGTCAGTCTCATGTGTATCATAGAGTTCAATCATGTGTTCAACCTCGTCCTTGTGGGTGTGATACGCTGTCAAGTGACAGTATGCCACAAGTAGTCTGTACACAGCTTCATCAACTGCGAGGCCAAGTTCATTACCATCCAGCAGAGACTGAACAGCATAACCAACCTGTTCATCCACTAAAGCAAGGATACGGCATTCAAGTCTTCCAATGCGCTGCAAGGACGTGGACGTTGGAGAAAATCGGCAACCAACTGCAAATCCACAGAAGAATGCAAATAAACCAAGGGCCAACGCAGCAAAAACAAACCAAAGGTTGGACACCATGGCACACGCGGGCCGCAAAGCCACACGTTGCGAAGACGCAAGATCTGTATCGCATGTAGTGCATTTGACTATCACTTTTGATGTCGTGTCATGTTGTGCCAATCGTAACGAGTTCTAAGTCATTTCATTTATCCTAGCCTATGTTCATCGATAAATGCATGTTATTCTTGCTGTTAATGCGCTTAACATGTTAAGAGCCTGTGTGCTGTTCGGAGTCATACGTTCATCAAAGAGATCGTAGATTCATGTGTTCTTCGTACCCTGAAATCAGAGACATCGTGTCGTGCCCCAATTCATTTGAATGTTCAACATATCTTTGCATGTCTAGTTGGCATCTTGAATGTTGAAAACTTAACAAACAC
>DF239566.1:12009-23231 GCA_000507305.1 Breviolum minutum Mf 1.05b.01
AATGCCATGCAAAACGAGCCGTGTTCACTTGCGCACCTAAAAAGCTAGACACTTTCAGTTCCTTCCGCCCAGGTCAGACCGTCACAAAGTATTGTGCCTGCCACGCAAAACAACGCGTGCACCTGCGGTCACTTGCGCACCTAAAAGGCGTTCACTTACGCACCTAAAACATGGCACTTTTTAGGTGCACAAGCGACACCACGTTTTTAGGTGCACAAGCGACCCCGGCGCCCAGCATAGGCACCTGATCATGCTCTTCCCACAGGTTCGAGGAACTTGGCACCGAAGATGCCTCGAGAAACAATTGCATCTAACGAGTCTAGATACTGTAGAGGTTTCTTTCGGTGGTGTCCGCGAGACTTCACTTGCTTGTTGTTGTTTGTCATACAAATGGTATCAAATGATGCTATGCATGGAGAGTTTGGTGCAATTTGCATCTTTTGGTTTTAGATCCCTATAAAGCGCGCTATCAAGATGGAAGAAATGGGAGCCAAAAAGTCGTTTTGATGACCTTCCATGAGTTTCCCATAGTTTCCCGGATGCTCCTGGGAAGAGTATCGCGAGATGGTCTGGGCCTGACATTCACGGTTTCAGGCAGGCTGACGGAGAAGACTCATGAAGAACAAACATCGAGTGCTTGCAAAATGTGACGTTGCGACATCTAACATATTGTATTCATTCGTTTATAAACCCGAAGGGCAATCTTAGAACACGTGATATTGCATTCTGTTATGGGCAAACAAAGCGAAACACACCTCTGCATATTCTATTATGTCCACTCGACCATCGGCATCACAACAAGCATGACCACCCTGCATCTTGGTGTCTCCAACCGCCAATTCGCTGCGAATGCTCCGTTGAAGCTGTTGCAGCTCTTGAGTGAAGGCCTACGCGGCTACAAACACTTGACTACCAAGATTTGAGAAAGCCAAGGTTTTTGATTTACTGAATTAATTAGTCATTGCCTGGAGAAAAGAACTACAATGTAGGTTCGAAGCATGTCTTTTGAATGAATGCAGAGAAACAGAAACATAGAAAAACATATGGAAATATCACAGTTGGCCATTAGTCTGAACAGGCAGCTAGCAACAAAGATCACTCTCTCACAGCCGCTCACAGTAATCATTCCAAATCCAAATATATGATATACACCCAAATAGGATGTGCAATCATCTGCTACAATAGCTTCTTGCATCTCGAACAGCAAACGCCACAAGCGGAATTGAATAAACTGCGCTGCGACAATAATATGACTTAGAACTCTGGTGCCAACATGCACTAAGATGATCCAAGATGATTTTAGATGTATTAATCGTACGAAGACATCTCGACTCACCAGCCGAACAATACTCTGACACAGGCTTGGATCAACACTTTGAGCGGTCTTTCTCATCTTCGATCTATCCCGCCTGCTTTTCAGCCTGTGCTCACAACGGATAAGCACCAATGATTTGAGACACATTTTTCTTTTTTTGGAGATGGGAAAAATGGTGAGAATATGCGAGACAAAGGACAATTTGGTTTCCTGCTAAGGCAAATCTTCATATTTTGTATTTTCAAGTTTATTTGCTAACTCTCTTCAATTTTATCTAAATTTACTACATGGAGTATGATGCAGTGACCTTTGCTGTCATCATTGTGTAGCTTCTGCAGTACTGAGCAGCAATAACGAGTGACTTCACCGGAATGCCCAACAGCGGCCTCTAGCTCCTCTTGGTGTAAACCACGCCCCTCGCGAACGTTGTGCAATTCCACCTTCACCTTTTATGCGACGCGACTCAACCCGGGACCCAACACTTCGCCTGGATGTAGATATTGATGCCTAATCAACCTATGTCCCAGGTGGCACGTGTTTCATGATTTTCCCACCTTTTTTTAGAGTATGATTTATGATGTTTTCTAACGAAAAACCAAAAGGAATATAACAAACTGGCTTGCCGGTTGTTGCCAAAATTTGTAGGGCTTCATGATTCATAATCCTCTCCAGGACAACTCAGCGGACCTCGATAAGCTCTTCTCTGAGCTTTGCATTTGCCTTGGCGAAAAACGGCACACACCTGGAAACGACGGCCTCTAGTTGTGTGGTGATAGCCGGGGCATCTACAGCATGGGTTGTAAATAAAGGCGCGGTCAACACATGGCTGACACAAACATATCAAACATCGACATCAAAACACATCTCCATTATTGAATTCAACCAAAAATCCATCCGTCTTCTTCCCATCCCCCGACGTTCGGCTTCCCAGCTTCTGTGAGCTGGTCTGCAAGTCTCACATTGGCCTGAGACAAGAAGAGGTGCGAGGATCGGATCATTCCGAATCGTTGTCTCTGCAAGTGAGTGAACCTATGCAAAAGAAACATGCTGAACTCATGCTGAACCAATCTGGAAGTTACATGCTGTACACCAAAAAACACCTGCCTAAAGTGGCTCCAATCACATCCAATCCTCTTTTCCAGCCCAACGCCACTTGCCGTACCTGACCTCTATTGACCTGTTCGTATCTGTTCGTGGAAATTGTATGAAATTGTGACCTCAAAATACCTTTATTATCTTTACAATTCTTTACATATCTTTACGTGCCTCTATCATCCCACAGTTCAGTGATCCAAGGCAATCCCTTGCCACTTCCATAAGGCCTCATTGAGCTCATCCCGCAGTTTCACATTCGTCTTGGCCTGGCAGGCTGAACGTATGAACTCATGGGCTCACAAATGCGCTTGACTCTCAGTAGGTAGGGCTCAGTAGGGCCATTACATCCGCTAAGTGTACCTACCCAATATGACGAGTGTTGAACCTTTTATCAAAGGCATGATCTGGTTTGATCAAAGGCATGATTTGGTGGGTCTTGCGTCATTTTTTCTCTCCATGGCCACCTTGATAACATCGTGGAAGTAATGAAGTATAGCCGAGTATAAGTGTCTAGTTGCACATCTTGTCAAGGTATGGACAAGTAACGAAACATATGGACAGGTATGTCACATCCAGTGCTGTCAGTCTTTTGGTGTTTTCTGGAGGCATCTGCTGGCGCCTCTACCAGTTCATCCTTCAACTGTGCAACTGAATCGGTGACCTCAGGTTTGCCATGACTAAAGATGATCTACATGGTATGATAACTCCATCGAATTTTAAAACATTAAAGCAATCAATGCAGTAAGATGGAGTGATGCATTCAGGAAAAAACATGTGCAAAAAACATCTCTCCCAAAGCAACGGCAGGAGATGCATCAAAGCCATCGACTGCGTGGTTGGACCTTCAACCCTTATGAGAGTGTAGAAGAAAGACTCATCGCTTCCGCTGTGTGGAGCGTTAAAGCACACATGAGAGTCTCGGAATTGGTATCACTTAGGTTGGGTCGCAAGAGTCTCTCAGTTTGGGGCTGGTCAACATTTGAAGATTTTCAAAACCTCATCTACCAAACCTTTTTCGCCCTGGTCCTAGAGCACCCCAAGAATTGCTTAGCTATGCCCAGTGGCCATTTGTGTGCGACGCGCGGCCTTCCGTCGAGACACCTCAGCATAGCTATAGTTTGACACAAATCAACTTGTTAGCTGCTAGCTTTTGCGATAAGAAAACACAACCAACATCTAACAAAAACTGCTCAGGGAGATCGCAAACCAAACTCCAAACATCAATTCCTTGTGGTCGAGATAATATGATGTCTGACTCATGGCAATCCCCATGAAGGGAAACATGACACATCGACATGTTCATTCACGTTGGACAACCGCCCCGCCCGGTGCTCCTTCATGCTCCAGGTGTGCAATCTGTGCATATTGAGAAACCGATACAGCCGTTTTAGACCTGTAAGAATCCTACTTCACTGTACAAGGCTGAATACTGAACACCTGAGTGGTGCATTTGCTCACGCTGGAGGACAGGACAACCACAACCTCTTCTCTGGCCAAACGTTGAAGCAAATTCTGGAATGCTGAACAGTCCACACCACTAAGGCATTCTTCCAGGATTCTTCTGGAATTTTTGAGCTCTTCGGAGATTCAACCACTCCGGAATACTCCGGACCACTATTCTCAAAAGTCACAAACAAGGAGTGCGCAGCGGTCAGCTGGAACTTTGCCATTCAGGGCCTATCCAAAGAGCTGCAATCAAACCTGTCACCCCAGGCCATCTGGTGGCCAAGCATCACCAGTGGCCACAAACCAGTCCTGTCCGTCAAAAAACACAAGAACAATCTGGACCAATCTGGAGATACACGAAAAATCAGTGACTTGTTGTAAATCTGAGGCAATCAGATTGCTTGGTGGAGTGAGCTGCTAGTTACTAGTCTTTGCATCCTTGCTTTTGACAGAATGTAGGCATTAAGCTCGCAGTCCTCAGAAAGCAACGTGTCAAGTGCTCGCAAAGTGCGGCTTGTCCTTGCACTGTCTTTAGAACTCACCAATCAAAGCGAGTCAAGCCAGGCACTTCAGGAACTGCATATCTTTTAAAGTCTACTTTACCTTAGGACAAGTAAGATTCCTGAATCCAGGAATCATTCTGATGCCAGTTCCTACCTTTTCCGCATATCTTCGGGCCCTTTCACACATCGGTCTATCAACGTCCTTGTCTGTATCGGTGCTGCTGCCGAGACATCGAACCCCTTTCTGGATGACGCCTCAAAGGCAGATCAGCCACCCAAGTGGATCTGAAGATGTCGCAATGACGACTTTCACTTTGCTGCTCTGTTTATGCCATACACTATGCATGACCGAACCAAGCATGCTTGACATCAAGTATTGTGGCAATGATCGATTTTGTTGATTTTGTCTTGCCAGAGACCAAGTGACACTGAATTCGTCCATACTTCTTCTCGCATTGAAGGAGGCATTCCCTCAGATATGTGATGAATTCTTCCAGCCAGCTTAGGGTCAGTTTTGCTTCACCTCAGCCTGAAAACCTTGCTGGCAAATCTCAACATTTCAGAAGCGCCGTCGCCTAACTACCAAACTACAGAATCATCTGAACGATTCTGTTCATGCAAACAAACTACGAACATACATGTGCATCAGTCCATCAATCCACTGCACATTCGGGTAGAACATGGTAATGTCCAACACTTAAGATGCAACAAAATGCCACCCAACCTTCCAACTCACCATGTTTCCAAGGAACCCTGGGACAAAGGTCTTGGGGCCTCCATTCAAATACTTTGTCAAGGCGTTCCTGCACTCGCCAAAGAAAGTCTCCCACTTTGATTGGACCATCAAAACATCAAATCAAACCTTTGTGAAAGGTATGTTGCAGCCTGCGACCCCTTCTTCCAATTGGTACATCAACATGTTCGATCTGTGCAGCCACGTCACTGGATCTTAACCCCATCCTGGCGGAATAGCAAACCAATTCAGCAAAGTTGATCCATTTTACTTTCAAACTGGGTGATTGATTAAGCAATGTAAGAGTTCTAAGGATTCAATGGTTTGCCAAACAAACGGTGTAAACACGATGCAACTATGGACGTGAATAAGCAGTTTGTGGGGATTAGAGTGATCAGACTGCTTGACATCCTCCCTGAACATCCCCTCATGCGACCGAGTCTCATGATCAGGCACTTGGATGGCTGCTGCTACGCTTACATCATGATCACGGAAGTAGGCATAGACACCAACGCCTGAGTTTTTGACAGTCTTGATCTTAGTGGGTCTTAGATAGTATGCACAACAACCAGTGATATCAAGAAAAATACTGCTGATATTGAATGTGAACTCCAATACACTCAAATCATATCAACATCATTATATCTGGAACCTATACACACCATATAGATTTCATGTTTTCCGTCAGCACTGCAATACGGTTGTATCACCATGATATCACCATGTAAATCTGGAGTGGAACTGCTGCTTGGGATCCAATGGCTTGATGTCGTTGCACGGCCTCGTGGACGCGATAACCACAGGCTTTGAAGGCCACGCGGCCAGAGCTCTTCGCAGCAGCCTGCTGTGACTCGCCAAATGTCAATGACAATGTTAGCGTGAGAAAAGCTTTAATTTTAATATTTTTAAAGAAAAACGGCACTGAAGGAAAATGCTCTCTGATTAAAAATCTGCGCCAATTTGATGTACTGGAAATGCCTCGTCCAGTGCATCGTAGGGCAATTCTGACTGGTAGAAGTAGGTGACTCCATCTTCGCCTCAAATGTCGAACAGGCAACAAAAACATCCTTGTGAGTAATGCCAAGTCTCCACCTACAAGTTGCCGGAAAGGCTATTTTGATCAGTCTTGCATTTGGACTTGAATCAAACCAAACCCTGGAAACCTGTATCTTGGGATATTGTTAGTGCCTTGTTGCTGAAGTTGCATATGCTTCATGATAGACATCGGCAACGGATGCAAAGGAAACAAATCTACAGTACCACGTGATTGTTCTTGGCCAGCCAGTATCTTTCAATCCAACTGTCAGAAATTGGTAGAATTTATGCGACTACTTCCACAATGCAGCGGAATGGAATCTCACTGGATGTTGTGCCTAAACAAACCTTGCACCAACACAAACAGAAAAATCCAATGCTCATCCGCTCTTGGAATTTGGAATCAAATGGGATCAAATAGAAACACGGCCCACCATCCCTCCTTGCCTTCCCACAAAGTCATGTCTGACAGGGTATGCTCAACAAAGAGGCCGTACATGGTGACCTGTGGCCATACAAGCAACTGGCATTTAAAAACAAGCTGTTGAACAATGAGGTGAATATCACAAATAGTCAAGTCTTTGCCCAAAGGAAAAACACAAAGAACGGCAAAAGGTATAGTCACATCATCTCCAACCCAGGAAACTACATCATTTGTGGAAACCACTCTGAAGGCAATCTATATGCACAAATCTCGGCACACTGAAACTTGCGACAATATAACGTCGAAGGGCATGGTGGGCAGGTCTGGCAACATGAAGGCCACTTCCACAGAAATTCTCCTTGAATCATGCAGAGCAGTCTTTGCTGGAGTGGCTACAGTACTGTTTACTATGGGCTACTGCTACAGGTTGTCCCCAAAACCATCTCACAAAAGTGTGATTCTACATGCTGTTGTCTCGCACCAAATCAAATTCTTTCTTCAGAGATGTGTTTGTTATCTATCAGGTATTCAACGTCATTAAATCAAACTCTTTGCTCCAATTTCCCCCTGAAGTGACACAAGGCACCTTTATAGCCCTGCAATTGCTTCAATTATGCAGCACAAGGCTCATGATTGTAGACCAAATACTGATCTGACAGCCAGTGGTCTGCTCTCCATAACCACAAATTATCCTTGGACTCCGCATACTGGTAGCTTTCCAGCGCTCAAACAGCAAAGTCTTGCGATTCATGCACAATCAAATCTGACATGTATACAAACAGTCTAACAACAGCCAACAATTCTTTGGAAAACAAATCCAGCCCGAAGCACTTTTCATCTGAAGTCTGGTCAAGCAACCCCAACGACACAGGGCTGGTGGATTTGCAGCATGTTTCCTCAACCAGAAGCGCAAGGCGGTGAAGGGATGGACAGTTGCTCATCCTACCTACCAACATCATCCAGTATCTGTAGTGAAATATTATGAACTTTCATGAGCTTTATTTCACTTTGATCACTGAGCCTATAGCTCTCCTACTCTTTACAGTCCACCATGTTTCTTTGAAAGCTGTATTATTTGGATCTCCAAGTTGGTTCTTCCAAGTCACTGCATCGTGCCTCCGAGGTGAAGAGTGTCTCGTGGCTCTGAGGATGACATGTGGGCCTGAGGCGCAATTTACCGCAAGGACTTGGTTTGGAATCAGAAGATTTCAAGCATTCCACAACTATTTTGGACTGTATATCTAGATGGTATGTTGAACTAAATATGATATATGACATTTAATGATATTTAATAATATCTAACACTATTTAATATGCCATAAGATACACAATATATGGTACCTTTTCTTCTTGATCCCTTCATCATATCCCAGATCTTGAATCGTGGTTTTTGGGTCCTCAAGCCTGGCACCATGAAGCTCATCACGGGCCGTGAGGGGCGCCTCTGTCAACAGTGACGCGCGTCTGGAAGGAGAAATGCATTGTTGGCAGTGCTGAGTTCGTTGTATAACGATGTATAATGCATTTGGGGGCATTTCTGGAACTTTCCGTCAATCATTGATATTCTACATAGATATTATTGATGTCATTGTGTAGAATTTACTCAGCTTCAACTTTTATTGCTTGAACACAGACGCACGGGGTACTTGTACACAATGGATACCAGTCTGTGTGACATGAGACTCCTTGGCGTAACGATCTCTTTATGGAAACCTACCTTAGGATTTCATCCAAATTCACCAACCAGCCATAGCCATAGCCGACATAGCCGTGGGCCAACCCAACTGCTACACCATCGGAGCCTCCTGCCCTCCAACTCGTCCAAAACAATCGTGGAGGAAGTTCCAAGAAAATGGGGAAGATGCATCACCTCGAAGGTGATGAAGGAGTCACGGTCTGACACGGTGGTGCGTGAAACTGTATGACTTGGAATAAATGTTGACATGAAATTGTTGCATTTAAAACAAAAAATACATGACAATAGGAAATAAGAAGGGAATGATGGGGAAAAACATCTTGAAGACATCAATCACTATCGTTACATGTTATCACCATACACTTGGACAACACATCACAGAATGCTGCTGAGTGACGGCTGATCTGTCCATTGCCCATGCGCAACAAGGCTTCTGGCCCTGGGGATAAATCGCCCAAAGTCTTGTCTCCAACTGGCCGGTAGAATGCCTTGCAAGCAAGAAATGACATTGACAATTGAAAATCGCCGGCAATTCACGACAAAGCCAGCCAAAAACATGCAAAAGCCAGGCAAATGATATCAAATGATCAATGATCAAGCAAATTCAAGCGAAGACCGTTTCAAATCGGATCTGATTGGACTATACAGTAATCTTATTCTCACGCCGGGGACCAATCACCCTAGACTGCCGCCTCGAACATCAGCCCAGAGATTCGAATCCCTGTTGCTTCGTCAGAGACCTCACACAACAAGTGTAATATTGACGTTGTGGAGTTGTTTAAACAAATGAGCATTATTCATTATTCAATATTCATGAGTCCGGTGACTGCTTGTAGTGCCAGTGGAACAAACATTCTACGCATTCTATATCCCTGTATGCTTACAAAACGTTGCAGTGGAACTCACTGGGTGGCCATGCCTGAACACAGGGCATGTCGTTCTCTGGTGCCACAAGAGTGGCAAAACCCAGGCCCAAAAGCACCTCGAGAGGCCCCCAAAGGTTGTCAGCTGCTTGATTGAAACATCCAAATGATACATTTCAACTATAGTATATGTTAAACAAGTACCTCTATATCCAAATTGACAGCGTTTTTTTGAATGCATATGATGCTTGCATAGATTCCACAATTACAACTTGAAGAGAAACAACTGCACAATTTATCATCTGAAGTGATTTTTGCCGCGTTGCTATATAATTTAAGAACAAAAAAACAATTTATAAACCATGTGGATCAAACATGATCAAATTCTCATTTCAAAATTCCTGATTCCTGATCCCATCCATGAGTTTTGAAGGCCACGGCCTGGCCGCAGAGTTTTACATGCAAGGTCTCAGAGAGCTCGTAGATCCCGGGGCAAAAGACCTCAAGCCGCGTAATTTCACGGGCGTTTCACAAGGCATCTGTTTAACTGCGATGATTCCAAAACAATTTTTGCAAATTACTGAACCCGATACTTCACCAACCTGCAATAAGGTCTCAACCAGATCAAATTAATTGCAATCTGAACGACATGCTATATATTTATATCAATATATAATACATAAATATGTTAAAGTAGTTGATCTGCTCAAGCTTGGGACTTTTTGATTCTGACAAAATGCAGCTGGGCTGAAGAACGCACATGTAGAAGTGCAACAGGAGAAACGTCTGAAACATTTGGAAAGGGTCGGAATTACTTCTTAAGGACGAATCTCTTGACAACCTGGAACACGTGACAGTCATGTCCCCTTTTACTACTTTTACCAAAACCAGCCAATTCCAAATCTTAATACTCATGCTCTCTGGGTGTTGTCCCAACAGTTACAGCTCAAGGATCCGTGTTCAATTGTCCCTTTTTCTGTAATTTGACTTTGATCATGTTTGATCATATTCGTGACAATCCTGTGTTGTGAGGCAACAAATCGTGGAGTTGTCTTCTGCCCAAGGGACGATGTCTTTGCCCTCCGCAAGCTTTTTGTTAATTTCAGCTGCCGAGTGCCTGCAGTACACCGGTCCCTTTGATGCATGTCTGCATGCCACAAGTTGCAACACTGAAGGACTCTATCATACTTAAAGTGCAATTCTCTCATCTCTATACCAATAAACTCATGGATGTTCCTGGTCTGCAAGACTTCGAATAATTTACAGTACATCTATATACTGATGATACAAGTGCATAATCCTACAACACATATTGATTATTTTACATGTACTGTATTGTATTATAATGTACCAGTAGTGCCCGGACAAGCCGGGGGCGGAAGTTTCCAAAAGGATAAGAACTATATAGCACAGAAAGAATTTGCATATAGAATGTGCGCAAGGCGACCGACCACTGCGATGCCCAAATCATTTCTTTGCTGTGAACGAGCCTTCTGCCGTTCCATGGTGGTGATGTTTTGTGCTTTGAAGTGAAGTGTTTTGATGTCTTGATGTCTGTTGCGGGGTCAGGTCATGTGATGGTCACGTCATTTGATGCGATGCAATGGCTTGTGTTGTGTCATGTCACGTGATGCAATGCGATGTCATGGTGATGAGCTGTACTACTCCAGTACTACTCTGTCCTGCAAAGTACTACTCCAATACTACTCCGTACAAATACTACTCTGTACTGCTCCAGTACTACCCTGTACTACAAAGTACTACTCCAGTACTACTCTGTACTACTCCAGTACTATCTTGTACTACAAAGTACTACTCCAGTACTACTCTGTACTACAAAGTACTCCAATACTACTCTGTACTACAAAGTACGACTCCAATACTACTCCGTACTACAAATACTACTCTGTACCACTCCAGTACTACCCTGTACTACAAAGTACCACTCAACTACTACTCTGTACTACAGCAATACTACCTTGTACTACAAAGTACTACTTCAGTACTACCTTGTACTACTTAGTACTACTTCAGTACTACCCCCTACTACAAAGTACTTCATGATTGATCCGCATCACATATGAAACGTCATTTACAATGCGCGGAGCAACA
>DF239566.1:23885-99221 GCA_000507305.1 Breviolum minutum Mf 1.05b.01
ACTACTACTACTAGGACTACTACTACTAGGACTACTACTACTAGGACTACCACTGCTACGACTACTACTGCTACGACTACCACTGCTAGGACTACTATTCCTGTCAGGCTACCCAAAAGTTCGTATATCGGAAGTTTGCCACTAAACTTCCTTTGAATCATTTCATATGCATGTATTATATTGCTTTGATTGAACTGAACATTCACCTTGTGCAAGATGCTACAGCACAGGTGCCCATTGCTGCTAAAAATGAGAACACAGTCCCACACCACCTGGGCTCTGCCACAAAGACCTGGCTGAAGTCTCTGAGCTCCTCCTGCATGACTTCAGGGATGCTGACAATGCCAACCAACAAACATCTCTCCAAAAAAGAGCGCCAGTCATTCTCATGTCTAGAAGATTTAGCATGTTCTCTTCTTGATTCTTCTTGCTGCATATTTCATCATATTTCTGGATCATGGTGTCACGTGTCACTCATTTCGCTGCTTGCCATCCTCGGTCAAGGAGAAGTCAACCCCGCTGCGTTGATCAGCTACTCGAGGCACAGCTAAGCTGTAGCAACCGTCCGACCTGGGAAACAAAGAGCCATGCCGAAAATTCCCACATGTTTCCACCATCTGACAGCATGAAACACACTTCTATTCCATCAAAGGTGGAAAAAATCCAACCAAATGTCTCTAAACACCACATATTACCACATCATTGATGGTTGAACTGTTGTTGAAGCATGCTAAATACTATTCATGATGTGCATGGCAGCAATTCCATTCAAATTCCAGTTGACCTTTTCACCACGAAGGGCTTCTCAGCCACCACCTCCCAGCAAAGCAGTCATGCACTGCTATAAGTACAAGTCAACGAAGCAGTTTGACCAAACTAAGAACTTGCAATGACAAGGGCACCAAATGTGCATGCTTTAAACATCTATCATCTATCTTTAGACTCTAGACTGAGATTGAGCTGTCCAGAAGGTCAGATCTCGAGATCAGTTGGTCAGATCTTTACGGCGCTAAATCTGGCTGAACTCAATTCTACAGTTGTAGGACTTCTCATCAATCTTGTGAACATGCTTATACAAAAATATACAGCAACAACTGTAGCATTTCACAACGTTTCATAACCATGCTCATCACCACGTGCCCATGGAGCCTGCGTGGCACTGACATTGCTGTACACTGGTGCAACCGCTTCGCCTGTGGCTATGACATGTCGACAGGGATTCAAGTTGGGCAGCTCCAAAAACATGCCTGGGGACGAGTGAGGTGCACCAGGGCAGCCAACAAAAACAAAGTTCCAGGCGCCTGCGTTGCAAGGATGATGAGTTTTCAAATATTTTACTCCAATCGGATGCAAAAAGATAACCATATTGTAGTTGATTATACATGAATATTCCGTACCATACCCTTGTGCCCTTTGTACGTTTGCCAATGATGGCACTCTGGTTTCATGGCAGAATCTGAGTTGTGTTGTATGAATAACTCCTCTTATGGACCAATGACCAATCTATCTGACGGTCTGTTTCTTCATGTATGGACCATGTAGCTGTAGGGCATCCTGAGATCCTGCGCTATCCGAAACTAGTCTCGGTGTGTGCGCCTTTCTGCCAGGCTTTGGCAGTGCAATTCCGGGCAAAGAATTGCTGCTGGGAGCCCAAGTTCACCACTCCGTTCACCTACAAACAAATGCAGCTTCAGTAACTTTGCACGGTGACAATCTGGGATGCCAATTTGATTTCATTCAAAAAAAAGACATCAACTGTGTTTACTGTATTGTCTTCTTGGATCTGCACGTAGAGAATCAATGAGAATTATAGATGCTTAGAGCAATCCCTGCAGTTGCAGGTCCACTTGGTTTTCATCAACAGCTCCCAACCTGCACATTGGCCATGTAGCCACCACCTTGTGAACTGGAGGGTACAAGCATGGAGACACACAGCCATCCACGGTTATCTGGTGTTATCTCACACATCCCAAATTGCCGTCTTCAGTCACCATGGGGGAGTAGTGCTCGCAAACTGCATTCTGCTATTTGTATCTACTTCTGAGTACCTTTTGCAATCTTTTTGAATCTTTTTGATAGAAATGGCATGCCATGAAATACAGCTGCCAGCAGCACAGATTTGGTTGTACATGCTCTAGACACACAAAGCAAAAGACATTTGATCTCAAAATTTGCCCCGAATTTCGGCACCCTTGCGTAACATGTGTTTATGTCTACATGGACAAGTGCAATGACATGTTGCTGATGCGGGTTCGTTGTGACGCGGTTTCATCTGGAGATTCAGCACCAAGGTACTGGCGAAATCGCCGATAGGGTCAGTGTAACCCAATCGTACCCAGCCATCATAGTCCAAGGCTACTCCTTGCTTGGGATACCTGCGTAACACTGCTGGATTGTGATGAGTCTGGTTGAAGCATTTTGCATCCCGCATCCCCTTGGAAAACTTTCGCACCAACAAAGCATGGCTCTATTTCAGGTGACATGAACGCAAGGAGTGCAGGGAGTTAATGCCTTGCGTCTTTCGAACTGACACCCGCTGGAGGCAAGCGAAGGTACCAAAGGAACAAATTGTGGTCCACCTGGCAAGGGAATAAAAACATATAAAACCATCCTATCAAAAACATTCAAAAATATCGACAACTATCGAATCTCCAGGGGGATTCCTGCAACAGATTGAAAACACATGATGCCCTCCTTGCAAATCATGACCAATCCAAAGTTTCAAATTCGGCTCAACGAATAGAATCTTCATGGATGTTCCATGCCAAACCTTGGGCCAAGGCACAATCACACGCCGCAAAGGAGCTGCCTGTGACACAGCCCAAAGCATTCCTCCCTCACCTTCCAAAGAATAGGTGAGATGGCCACCTGCGTCGTTCCATGAATCAACTGTTTAATCACATTACATAAAAAAAAACCTTGAAACAGAATCTTGGACTATCTAATATCAATGTGAAGTGGGCCAGTTCAATATGAAAATGAATCAAAATGGAACATGAACGGATCGTCTCATTGGGCTGTGTGTTTTTTTTCGGACCTGTTTGGAAGTTCTCGGCAGAGCGCCAAAAATTCTGCAGAGAGCCGAGCTCCGGATGCGGTGACTCGTTCGTGGAGGTCACGCTGCGAACCTGCTAACGTGAGCAGCTGAGACAGTGACACATTTAGGGTCAACATCTTTCTAATTTAAATCAACCTTACAAATCAGTGTAGTCTATCATTTTCTATCTTAGTCATATCTTAGTCTATCTATCATAATCATCATATTTCTTTATCATATTCGATTCCAATGGTATCTATATATAGCATTACATAGCCACATTTCGTATATTGTCTATACACGTGGAGGCAGTGGGACCCGAAAGCACCCTTGGTGAACCCCCGGTTACGCGCAGTCATGATCAGTCATGTATGTACAGTTTATCATTACCTCGGGGTATCCCGTATCGTCGTTTGTGATACCACTATTTTGGACAACCCCCATGTCTATACGTGATTTACCCTGGCAGAATATGGTGCTTTGCCAAATGAAGTTGGTAAATATAGAGGTGTGCAAAAGCATTGCACAATGCCCCTTTTGATTTGGGGCTATATGCCCGTGAACGGATAATCTGCTGTTTCTTGATACTCCTTTGGAATGTTCATCTTCGTCATCCAAGTTGTCTTTTTGCAAAGACAAGCACCTGTGTATCCTTGGGATGTCGCCCGAGACCATAGACAGAAGTGTAGTATCCCACACGCACATCCACCTGGCATGTCAGGTCAGGGAGATTTATGCTTCTTCCATGACAGGTAGCGAAATCCATCCAAACATCTTGAACAAACACAACTCATACGGACACAAGAGACTCACCCACCCACACAAACACAGAATTTGCAAGCAAGTGTCAGTGCCTCGTGAACCTTCGCAGACGCTTCAAAGAAGATGGCGTAGCGTTTCTTGGAAAATTGCCCTTTGTCCAAGGATTTCATCTCCTGCATCTGCAACAATCATTTCCCTCAAGTGCGGGAAGTCGCACCAAATGTGGTAGATACGCGGATAGAGATTGACTTCATTCCATTCTTGGCATACAATCGTTTTGGAATGAATGTTTTGCACCAAAATATATCCAGCACGCCCCCATGATTGAATAGCATGGAACAGCAGTGGCAGCGCAAAGGAGCAACAAAAAAGTCATGAACGTACGCCTCGTGTTGGACAAACTTCAATCGAGATGGAGCTTATATAGTACCATTGCGGAACTCCACACAATTGCAAAAACACATTCAGGAGTCCACAAGCGTGCCAGGATGCAAACGTGATATGCCTAAAGGTGTGACTCCTCATAGATCTGATCTACCACTGCATAATCTGCGTCATGAGGAAGTATCTTGACCTCCAAGCTGGACAAGTGGCTTGCTCATGAACCAGCCAGTGTTGTAATGATTGCACAATTATATAGACGTTCAACCTCTTTCAACATCTTTCCACCATGTCCTGGACACATATGTTTCTCTAGATTTTACTGGTATATTCGAACTGGAACTTTCACTTCAAACAAAACACCTTGCAGAAATTTGATATGTAATGAAAATCACTCGCCACGTCACGCTCTCTGGCCACTGCGGTGGATTTGCTTCGATGATGTTCATGTCGACTGCTCTAGCTGGACCTGGAAAAACAAGTCATCCATGCGTTCATGAAGCTGTGCAGCATAGCTTGCGAATCACCTACAAAATGCAAGAATGATTTTATATGATCAACATAATATCAACATTATTCAACAATCAGGAGATCTCTGCCGGTTTCTCATGCCACACTCGAGAAACCATTCTGGCAATCTACTTTGGTCCTTATCAATTCTTGCTTCAGACACACAGCCAGCAGCCATGTTCAGGTTAAATCACTTTCCCTTTAAATCCATCTCTGGCTCATTTGCCATCTCAAATGGCAAAGAAACATAAAGAGGGCAAACTGCAGAGTTGCCACCTGAAGCAGGATAAGGACCCACTGAAGAAAGCAGTGTTGCAGGTACGGTGTCCATGGGGACCGTGTCGATGTGCTGGGCACTGTCCTCCTGGCACATCAGATCTTGAGACCAACACGATAACGGGTGTACAAGCGTAGGTTTCACCCCGACACGATTGATATTATGTTCAAATTTTTGAGCGCCCAGCATTCTGAAGACAAAGACTATCTGACAATCCTAGAGGTTCAAAGGCACATCATATAAGATAACTCTTATCAAAGGGTGTCCCTACCCGCATTGAGAGCAGTCCTTGCACACAAAGAGCTTTGGGAATTCCTTCATCACTCTCTGTTGCGCAGCCTGAATATCGGATTGCCGCAAATAAATGTCAAGAACTGCTATTCAAAAAACATAAAAAAAACTGAGCGTGTGTCAGCCATAGATCCTTTCACCCAATCACTTTGCTTGGCTTGCCCTGTAGCAATGACACATCTATGCTGCATCCAACAAAGTGAGCTTCCAACCTCCTGGGTCATCTGCTCATTGTCCACTAACCATTTCGCACGACTTTCAGCTGTGATGCCACCACAAAGCGTCCTCATCGGAAATTCCGGGGGGCAAATAGCCAACATTGCAACCAAAGTCTCAAAAACCCTCAGAAATACGTGAATTTTGTTTGAACCCTGCAGGGATCATTTCATCATATCGTATTTCACATCCTACCTTCCGATCCTACGATCCTAGCATGCCCTCCTAGGTGTTTCAAGGATGCATCGATCTGCCAAGTTTCTGGGGCTGCCAGCGTTGCGGCAAGTTAAACACTGCTGGAAATTCCTCCATGACCTGCAACCATAGGAGGTTTGTTGGAGGAACATTCACGAAACAACATTTTTTACAACGGTGTGGGTGGGATAATCATGGTCCGTTTCTGTGTTTTGAAACGGAGTTGGGCCTGGGGATGTGATCTTCAGCCACTACTTTCACCATCTGCCTGCTTTCCCCTTCAAAACACTTCTGAGGAATGACATGAACATATCAATACACTCCAAGAATGAAAAAAAACAATCATAAGTAGAGTATCTTCAAATAGTAAAAACCATCTAAACAAATGAATGGATAGTTGCCGGGATCCCACAACTCCAGCAGTTTCACCATGCCTGTCGTTGCGCTGCATCAGAGCTTTGGCCTTGTCCCATTAACCATTCAGCTCGCTGGGACGCCAGCAGGCCATCACAAACAGCATCTGGTTGCCAGGCCATGGCAATTTGCTTGAAAATGTTTACAATTTTTACAGTTCTTGGGTTCTTATAAGGCTGCTTATATTTGGAAAGATTTTGAACATCTTTCTCTTGTCTTCTAAGACTTCTATCTAATGATTTTTGGAGCAGGACCATGGGGCTTGTTGGGCGATTTGTCATTTAGAACACCCCTCTTTCCTGTCTGCAGCATGAAGGAACGGTGGAACACTCGGAAAAGATCACATGTGTTTGCCAATAACATGCCAGTACCAAGGTTTAGGGAAGGCCTCGAACTGTGACTTGAGGGTTCCAGACTTTCCATGAACAAAACACATCATGACAATCACTGGTCATTTCATCAGCAACTCATCCAAAGGCAAATTTCTCGGCTGGAAGCAGCTCGGTGGGGCCATGGAGCGGGTGCTGCACATACAGTCCACTGAAAGTGTACCAGGGAGTCAATGCGGTGTCTACAAACAAAGGCCATCATTCTGCAAAGAAGGCAGTCATTCTGAACTCAACAACAAACATCATCTAGCTACGCCACATTCATTTACAACATATGATGATGTAACGATGTATCATATGATATACTAACATCTTGCATACCACATGATTACTGTCAGATAAGGTACTTTCTGGCTGCAGTATTGCCATGCATGCTGACTTACATATGCTCACGTTTCACTCTGCGCCACCCCTCCTTTGTGATTATCCTTGCAAATCTTGTATTGAAGTGCGCCCATGAAACAAACACAAGACATTCAAAGCAACTCCTGCAATGACAAACATATATGAACAACCTAACTATATCATATCTACTTGTCTACTTCTTCCCCATGCTAAGGCACAATTTCAACAGCAACTCCAAGTTGTCCGCACAAGTCATCTCCTGGATCCAGGTATGACCACTGAGGTGCCCAACACTCGGCAATCCTGCAGGGGCCAACATGATAAGAACCTAAATGCCATGTGCAGATTGCACTTACTATTTTGGCAAATGTAAGGTCATTCAAAATTATTGTATCTAATAGTGTATTATCAATATACTGTATCAAAATATCGTTTGTTGCCATTGGCATCTCATATGTACAAAATCACAATGATATCCCTGAAGAGCAAAACATGAAAAAATCATGCACTAATACCAGAAGCGCTACTCCGAAAGCATTGGGTCACCCAATATTCAAAGCAAACTTGTGAAAATCCTCCAGACTAAATGACGTGCTATCTATGCTATCTAACGACCTACTTGCATTACAGTTTTGGGTCCAGGTGTTGACTTTTAATTTTGATGAAGAGGCATTGCAGCAACTGAAAAAGTATCAACTTCTCAGTCATTTGTATGCTATGCAAATCTATGCCTAACTCAGGTTCAACCAGCTCCTGACCTTCAGAGACATCGTATTGATAAAACATCCGGCATGATATTCTCATTTTGTACGGTAAACAGCGCAGCGGCTTTTTATGAATCAATTGCAACAATCACCGATGCTGCTTGAAAGAATGAGTTTTGCCATTCTGGACATCACAAACGCATGATTCCTGCAACCTACATTTCAGTGGCTGGACTGTACAAAAAACATTTGAGTTGCAGGCAGCCCTACAAATGTCGGATCTTGTCTTGAATCTTGGCACAGTCTCCACCATGTCTGACACTGCCCCATGTTACAATACTACCATCTGCTAGCAACGCAACGAAGGCATCATCATTTGATTGTATCTGCTGCACATGCTGCAAGCGATCCTGGACTTTGCTGCTATTGCCTCGGGAACGCCAGGAAGATCCAACAGCATCTACAATCATCTACATCCATTTTGAACACATCCGTATTTTCAACTTGCAAGCAAGCATACAGCATACATCATGTAAAATCCGCATGAAATGACATATTACATTAAAACTCATGCATCATAAGTTCAGTACTAATGAATACTAAATGAATCATAGATACTGTGGATACCTCACATCGTCACCTATCATCACCATCACGTCTTCAGGTCAGCACCAGGTTTCACCAAGATGCCCCCGTAAAAAGCATGCCCCCAGGTCACGACACGGCCATCTTCCAAAAGCGCGGCAAATGCATACTTGGTGGACTGGATTTCTCTGACATGCTTCAGTTGAGCTTGGACGCTGCTGCTCTCACCACCATACTCTGGCATGCCCCAACAAACAACTGAGCCATCGCTTCGGACCGCAGCAAATGCTCGTTCTGTAGATTGGATTTTGCAAACGTGTCCTGATCCAATTTTAAATGTCGACAGAAAGAAGTTACTCATAGTTTGTCATAGTTTGTCATAGTTTCACTGTTTCAATGACAAAATTTCCCTGCAACTCTTGGCGCCAAGTATCTTAGTTGATCTTGAATCTGACTGCTATCCCCACCACAAGCGGAATTTCCCCAAGCGGTGACAGTACCATCAGATTGAATTGCAGCGAAAGCACCCGAACTGGATTGGAGCTGCGTGACATGTCTCAATTGTTCCTGAACCCTTTGACAATCACCTCCAATACGTCGATCACCCCAGCAAACCACAGAACCATCAGCCATGATGGCAGCAAACGCATGGCCTAGGTGAAAGGACTGAACTTGGATTAGAGTTCTTTGACCTGCCACATGGGATGCTGATGCATGGTGCCAGAATAACATAACACAACTTGTTCGCGAACACGAGAATATGCGGAATGCAGCCGCACAGTTCGCGGAAAAACCTTTGAACTAATATATCAAAACATCTATACAGTATATACAACTGTATCGCGCAAACGCACACTGCTAGGTACACCTACACAGCCCAAAGCTGAACATCCACGAATCCACGACCGAATTAAATCACCTTTCAAGGCACTAGTAGATTGGATTTCCTGGACCTGAATCAAATTCTCTTGAACCGCGCTGGAATCGCCTCCATAAATTCGATAACCCCAGGTAACGACAGAACCATCGTATTTTATTGCGGCAAATGCTCCGGATGAAGCCTGGATGGCACGTACCGAAACCAACTGATGTTCCACTCTGCTGCTGTTACCTCGCAACGGAAGTAAGGGCTGAGTTCGCTGCAGGCGCAGCGGTTTCTTTTCTCAATTTTGGAACCAACGGATTGGGCAAGAGCCAAGCACCAAAAACATGACAAACTGGTGAGCAAATAAGATCAAATAAGCATCTATGGTCTATGAGTCTATGATGATATGTCGTTGAACAAATCTAAGTCCACCTGCAACAGTCTTGCAAAGCCACCACCAAGGTCTTGTGCGCCCCAAGTGATAACAGTTCCGTCAGAGCGTATAGCAGCGAATGCTCCACTTGTTGCCTGAATGTGCTGCACTTCAACCAGCTGATGTTGAACCTTTCCTGGGCTTCGGATTGTTGACAAAAATGAAGCTACTAGTAAGTAAAACAAGTTTGACGCAAAGTGATGCAATGTGGAAATATGAAAGTAGGGCGGCATAAATACTTAAAACCCGAGGTAACGACCGCTGCCCTGTACATAATTTATGAAATAATCCATATAGTAGAACCATTTCAGAACCATTTCAATTCATGTGCATTCATTTTGTAGTTGCACGAGCCATAGACCATTCGCCCGCATTCGCCATCACTGATCTGGGGCTAGTTTGAGTATCATCTCACTCTCGAAAAGACAGCATGACGTAGGGCGTAGGGTATGCCAGGTATAATATACGAAGCAGTCGGAGTATTGTTGCTGTGAGGCACTTTCACTCATATCGTCAGAACCAAGTAGTTTGGCCCCTCCAGGTGGCAAATGGGACTATTCCATTTTGAACTAAGGGTGATGTCCACTACTACTGGTATGACTCGGTATGACCAAAGACTTCCAAACAGGAAGCATGATGAGTATGAGTATGCATTTGGAGAAGATGGATAGAAGCGGTGTTCCTTTGTGTTCTCGTCCCAAGCCATGTCAACTGGTCCCAGGGCCTCTTGTTTGCATTGATATAGCTTAGTTTTGCTTAGTTTGACTGTTTGACAGTGTCCAGCTAGTTGTTATGATAAGAAATTCTTGCTTTCATGCCGGATTAAATCTGATTCAACTGGCTGGAACACAAGCCATTGCTTGCAATTATGCTGGTTTCATGTTTGCTTTCTATAGGCATGTACTTGTTTCAAACAAATTATCAATCGCATTTACTCGCTTCATTTTAGTTTTACATCGAATCCATGTTGATGTTCATTCTGGCTTCTCTTGTCCTTATCCCTTGAGATTCTAACAATGACAAATTCTCAAATTCACGAACATGACAAATTCACAACATCCAAGTCACTCGCATCGCCTCCAAATTTGGGATCTCCCCAGGCCACCACAGTGGCATCGCCTTGAATCGCCGCGAAAGCAGCTGTGGTGGACTGAATGCGCCGGGTGGTTCCGGCACCACGCTGTAGCGCTTCTACGGAAGTGATATCACCACCATGGTCCAAATCACCCCAAGTAACCACCTCAAAGGTCAAGGTCAAACCGTTTCAATTAGATGCAACCTACTTGAAATGGGAATCTCTTTGTCTGTGATATAAAATAACAATTGGATACTTTATTGGGTTTTGAGGGCTTTTGTATGCTTTTGTTCTTTCAGAGAGTCGTCATGCCTGTTTCAGTTTGATAACATCTTTATAATGTTAATGCACACATATTATCATGAAAACAAACTATAGACTATATACAGGGAGCCTACGAATCGATACGAACTGGGATTCTAGAACCATGAGGAACCGAACCGGAAAGGAACCGTTTAGAAATCGACCCACATAGGAACTGAATCGGTCACTGGGTACGAAACGAACCTGCAGAGTTTTTTGCCCCTGGCGGTCTTGCTTTTGAGCCTGTGTACAGGTCCCCTAAAGGCTGAACCCTTAAGATCTCAAAGCCTTTTGCTTTTAAAAGATCAGTCTACACGCTCGGTTTGTGGGCCCCTGCTGCGCTTTCGCACAGTGCCACTTTCCAAGTCAGCCTTCTTATCTCTGAACCTCACTTATCGGGATTGAACCCATTGCCCATAGCACCCGATATTCCACTGGGACCCACATCCTGGTTCAACCCCCCGCTGATACCTTTCATCTCTGAGCACAACTTTTCGGGGTTGAACTCAGACACGAGGTTCAACCCCCCACTGATGGCTTTCATCTCTGAACCTCACTTTTTCGGGGTTGAACCCATGCCCATACCAATCAATATGGCATATGGAGACAGTTGGCATCAATCAATTTGCTCTCCACGAAACAAACCGTGGGAATACAAACCGAAACCGAACCGATTTCTGGTTCATTCACACTTCGCGAACCGAAACGAACCCAAACGAACCAAAGGCTTACTGTATATACTTCAATATGAATATAGTTCCATATAATATCATTTAGATCCTTTAATCCTTCAAAAGAGACCCATGTTTTCCGTGTGGCACGCTGTACATCCATGAGTTCCCTAGGTCCCGCCAAGCCCTCGGGCCTTGCCATCCTCGAGAACAGCGGCACAGGCACGAGCGGTCGTTTGAATCTGCTCCACATTGGCGAGGAAATCAACATGACTGTCATTAAAGGACTCGCCCCAGGAGATGCATGCACCATTACCTCAGAGAAAAACACAAGAATGTATAAAAATCCACAGTATGAAATCATTGCATGGTATATCAATTGTTCTCTAATAATCTTTAATATCTCTTTGATCTGAAATTTGAAATCGCCAGCGATGACACATATTGACAAAGAAAACCCACCAACATTCCATAACATCATTAAGAAACAGCACACCGATACCATCTAACATTAACATGTTGTGATATTCGCTCAAAATGCAGATTAGAAACTCACAAACAGTGAGAAACCTTGGTTGTGTGAAAGCAATAAAGCTGGGCGTGCAATGGCCAATACTGAATCACCATCCTTCAGCACATGCCGAACCAAGTGATGAGGCTCAAGGCATTGTCCATCGCAGGTCAAGCGTAAGAAACCTATGTCAGCTCAGTTTATCCCGTTCACACGTAGCATTAAAGGAAAATCAGGAGTTGGCATTTTTAAACAGTAACAATCTGAGAAAGTTTGCAGGTCATAAGGTGGTAACAAAAAAAGAAGACAGTATAGAGTATACGTGAATATGTATCATTTACTATACAATACTATACACATGAAAATTCATCAAGTACAAAATAACAGCATATTTTACACAGACTTGGTGTTTCTATTGCACAAGCTCGCCCGTAGAGAATAAAACCACAAAACTGACTCAAGTGAGAAAAGGACCCAATTTCAACTCCTTCTGCGCTGCTATTTGTAGGTCACAGACTTGTGCATCTGGAGATATGGAGACCAATGCACTCCGACCACTCGGCACGACCACATCGATCTGTAGAACTTCCATTCGCAAAGATCCATGGAAAATACTGTGGGATGTTCATTTGAACCGTAAAAACGATCAGCTTGGAAGAAATATTTGGAAACGCAAACTGATCTGTCGCATTTCATCTACAGATTCGCCATCGGATATAAAGACCCATAGATTCTCTTAAACGTCTATTGCGAGAATGGCAGGTCGCGTGCTTCTAAGTGTTGACTGTAGCACCTTTAGAGGGGAAATCATCCAACTCTTATTGCCAGCGTTCATGGGTCACGTTCGCTATATGAGGTAAAAAGCTCCGCGGGGACGACTGGATGACAATGCGCGGTTCCAAATGTTCAGCTCTTCACCAAGCTTTTTATCTTTCTGTCGTCACACATTTTTTCATTTGAAAACAGGACAAACACAAGATTCTCAGCAGTCTGAACAATCTCTAAGTTTTCGTGGCATTCCTTCTACCCCGTTCGTTCAAGTAAACACAAGCAAAAATATGTTGTTCTGGATGTGCATCAAAGTGTTCATGAAGTTTAAATTCACAAAAAACATACAGAAAATCATGAAACTCTCAGTAACGCTCCTGCAGCCCAACTCTGCAATGATTCACCTTCGAAGCAAAGGTACAAACTCAATTATCTATATTTAATCTAATGTGTCGTGCTGAAAACTCCTGCCCATGCTATTCCCTGTCCGAGTTGTGCTTTAGATAAATGCATGAAGTGTGTTGTCTTATCACTGGCAGCCACAAGGTGATGGATCTCACTCCAACCGTTTCGATCACTGCTCGCTATTCAATCTCTGTATCCACAAGGCCATCTGAAACGATAAACTGATAACATGAGAAGTGCGCCTTCCCCAGCAGCAATTTTCTGCACCTGCCAAAAATCCACGTTAGATGTATGCAGCAACATTCTAAATTCTGTTGTAACATAAATGATATCAAAGTGATATCAAATACATGCCGTCTGTATATCCAAATAATCCATGCCATACAATATATCCACACCATATCCACAAACAAATCACCTCATCACAGATTGCATGTATACTAGTAAACAAACACACACTACAAATAAACCATAAACCATAAACCATATAACCGCATATACGGTGGGCACCTCCTCAGTGCTAACCACACCTGGCGATAGCACCACTTGCAGCTTGCAGAAACAGGTCCAAATGCACACGTCTTGCAATAAGCAATCCATGCAATCCATGCAAACTGATTTACCCAATCTCCATCTCCCAATTCAAATCAGTTAAATCAATGACACTTAAGAGCTTGGATGTCTTCTCCGACAGCTGCAGAATCGAGAGCCTTCACTGAGCAAATCCTGGAGAATGCGCTGCTTGGCACGTGCCTGGCATACAAGGTCCTAGTGATACATTTTGCCCTTGAACAAATCATGACAGGAAACTCAAGAAGCACGAATTGTTAATAGATTCCCTTATATACGTACATCAAATCATTAGCATGTACATTGACCAAATTCTTGAAAGACAATCAAAACTGTCATTCGCAAATCAGAAAAATGCTATTGACAACCACCATGTTTCCTAACATCTCTTCCACTCCCGTCTCGAATTTGTTTGACAAAGCAGAAAAATGGCAGAAACATTCCCGGAACGCTATAGCCAGCTGAATCTGTTTGCCTTTTGATTCTACGTTTCAAGAGACATTTCGGTCTTTCACCTCCTGCATAAGCTCTTCCAGTTGAAGGGCAGCCGCCTAACACTTGCAGGTACAGGATGGCCAACATGCATACAAAATATTTGTAAATGATGCTTAGTACCTTTTCAAAATTTTCACTACATATTGAAGACATCACTTGTCATGGTCCACATTGTTATCCCAGATGTGCTTACCGTATAGGACGGATGGCTCAGCTTTCGCCCCGGCACCTGGCGTTCATCTCGGATCTCTTCAAGCAATGCCTGAGCGCCATCAATGATGGGCCGTTGCATGGGGCATAAAAAGCACATTGTACTGTTGGAATCGAATGAACTCACCATATAATGATCCTTGATCAACATGATCAAGTGCAAAAGAATGGTTTGCACATGTTTAATACGAACTAGTTACATTTACGATCTCCCCTGATATACATATCAAACTATCTTATTGTAGCAGGAGTTTGGCTCCATAGCCATGTACTAAAAAAGATCCGCTTGCATCAACAACCCCTATGCTTGGTTGATGAACGGTTTGGTTGATCAACAAGTCTCATTGAGCAAGCAAGAATCAAATAGTTCCTCCATCCAAAGGAATCTTGATCCACTTGCCAACTATGTTGCCATCCTCAACATGTCATTGCATCATTGGCTGACTGTTGTTCGCTGCACCTGGTGACGATCTGAGGAGATGGTTGCTGTCTTCTGTGCCTGCGCCATAGAACATTTGCGGAACGAAATGCCAGAAGCTATGGCAGCCATGATCAAGGTAATAAGGGACATGATCTAGTTCGTCTGAGGAATTGACATTGGCGAACCAAATGTCCCTGTGTAAAATACAATGTATATTGTAATATACTATACATTTACTGATAGTAAGTATAATCTATGTTATCATATCTCGTGCATTGGCAAGAATAGATTTACGCTCTATCAATCGTCAAAGATAGACAAGTTATTCCAACCACTGTCAGCTTGCCAGTAATAAGCAAATCTATAATTCATCCGACAAGCTCCACTAGCCAAGCACCAAAATGCCAGCTCCAAGCGAGATGTGGTTTGCAACAATTCTGTGCTTGCATTTGCTCGCTATGACCTCCAAGAGTTCTTCCTTCAAGAGACCTGAAAATTGCAATCGCTGCAATGTTTGCACTAGTGAGTTCTCCCAAACGAAAGGATTGTGCTGATGTCTGTGCAATAACTAGCCGTTGTACAGGGAATCTTGGAAAGGCATAACAAGAGCAAGCGCAAGAATGGTAACCAACTTGCACATTAATCATTCTGTGTCAACACATCTCCAAATCGCATAAGCTACTGGCTGCTGCTTTGTGCGGCCTGTTCTTCGAGCTGCCTTAGAGTCCAATCTATACTGAGCCGTACTGAGCAACAAGGACCAACTTGATGCCCAACCACTCTTGGCCCTCAAGCCTTTGTGCCTGCAGGCATTCCTCCTGAGGCTGTACCAGGAACATGGTGCAACTAGTTATAGTTGCAACTCCAAGCTGCCCCGCAGCTCACACGTCTATCCCAATATATCCCAATCACTGGTTGCTTCACACGCTAGTCTATGCAAAAGACACGGCTTAAGCAGATGCAAAATCCTCGTTGGAGACATGGCTTTGCCACTTGGCAAGGAGTGTTTCATGCTCCTGGCCAGGCAGTGCATGTATCGAACATAAAGGTGGACATAGTCATTAAAATAGTTCGGCTTATGTTCGAGTGAATGACAAGACTTCCTATTCTCCCACGAAGCTCAGTGATGTGTATCTGCATTTGTTCTGTACCATCATCTAAATAGCAAACTTTGCACACACCTCCAAAGACGACCCCTGAACAATCAAAGGCATTGGTGCTCACACCAATGTCTCTATCCCATGACCGCAGCTGCCAGTCGCAACCTCTTTGTGATGCCCCAAATCGTGACACTGCTGCTTGACCTGCCAATTTCCCAAACACCGCACTTCATTCATGGTAATGTCAATCCGTCTCAGGCACTACTTCTGCGGTAAGGATCTCCAACTAACATACTCCTCTTCATCATCAGCATCCGCATCTGACGCCTCATCATCCTCATCATCCTCATCATCATCATCATCATCATCACATTGTATCATCTTCAGCCTCCTCCTTTGTTTCATCATCGTTTCAACAAAATTGCCAACGTGTGGAGGAATTCGTGTTATTTTTTCTCTCCTGGACATGTCTTTGAAAAGCAACCAATCTCACCCTAGTCAGCTACATCTGGTTGGTTTTCCAAGAGTATAGACGAAGCAAACAAGAATCCCATCATTTTGGTACCCCAAAACTCCAACTTCTCAAGGCCAACACTGCCTGAGATGCATCTGCACTGAGATCTGCCAACTCTTTCAACAAGGCCTGCAGGTTTCACCAGTTCATGGTGTTTCTCAAAATACAAGTTTCTATGCCTGCCGGTTGTAAGGCTCCTAGCATCCTAGTCTGGAACTAGCAGTATAGTAGTATACCTGTATACTACTGATAGTATATGTACCTCTATCAGTAGTAATTACAACTAGTCTACCACAACTACCACCCACCACCACCAGTGGCAGTGTGGTAGGGGATGGAGCCATATTAAAGCTGACCAGTACATAGATGAACCATACCATGATTATGTATACATATGCATTGCGTCAAAGGTCTTGCAATGGAAGAAATCTACCAGGACTCTGCTGGTCAGCTGTGCGCCTCGCGTTCCTCAGTGGCGATCAGTTGTTGCTGTGACAGCTCCTCGTGAAGCTCTGCATAGGCAACCTCCAAGCTGCACTCTTTGCTAAGATCTCACTTCACACCAGGATCATCCAGGATCAATAATATACATTATGTATAGATAGAAATAATGACAAATATTGTGTAGCATTATGATGTCCAGTATTGCACAGCGAAGTCATGAAAGTCTGCAAGACTTCAATGTGAAAACTCAAAAACATGTTATGAACCATGCAGGAGGGCCACCACTCGGCACTATCAAACCAAAAACAAAGACTTGAACGCTCTTTAAGTTTCAAAGCAAACCCATGGCTTTAAACAAACAGAATCTTCAAAAAACATAGCAGCATAGCCCAACTTTCGGCTTTCCGGGCGACCTCTTGACCATGAAGTTCTTCTTGAAGCCTTGGTATTTGGATGTGTATCATCCTGTGAAGGCTGTGCAGCACCCTAAGTCTTTATGATCAAATGTGGACCACCGAACCCCAAAGAATGTGGGGCTCCAAGCTCTGCAACCGATTGCTCCAAAGCTTCTTGCTTCGTAGCACTTTCCTTGCGAAGAAAGGCAACAGGGATTGCCTTTGTCATTGTGGCTTCGCATTGAAATGCATCTTCAAACACAGACTTCCACACGACTAAGTGGTTTGAAACTACAACAAACCTCAAGCAAAGCCCTGCAAAGTTCAGTGCATCTCCTCCATTTCTGCTGAATTTCTCTGCTCAGCCTGCCAGTAATCTAAGAGCACTGTGAAGAAACTGCGCCCTTTGCAAAGTTTTAAAAGCAGCAGCAACTGCAATCCAAACTTCTAAACTGAAAACTCCACAGTACAAGGCATATTGACAATTTGGGAAGCTGAACCCATCACAAGCGCAGCAATGGGATCGAAAGGTGGCAACCTATAACCTATGGCAGGGTCTGCAACACATGCTCTTGCAGTCCAATGTCGTGATCTCCTCACCTGAAGCTGATTCTTCAATTTTTGTGAGGATTGTCGCATGGAGCTGATCCTGCCGAGACTTGACAATTGACAGATCACTTCAGAACTGAAATAGCGCACCAGCTTATATACAGTGTCATAGAATTGAGTATAGTCTCAATTTGTTTCATATATAATCTGCATCAAATTATTTGAAAGCAGCATATGGTTACATAGATTCAATCTCAACAATCCAGTTCATGGACCCTTCTCCTACAGCAAATGCACTTGAAAGCTGCGTGCAACACAAACCCCTCACGACATCTCATCCCACGTCCTGCTGTGCATTGTTCGTTCTGCCTCCTTGGCCTTGTTGTTTGCTTCTTGAACCTATAGGACGTCACTAGCAAACAAATTGCCACTGGGACATCAGTCGAATTTATGTCATACAAGATCTCACGCATTTCTCCGAGAATATTCCAACAATGTATCAACAAGCTTCAAACAATCCTATACATCCATTTTGGTTGAACACTGTATGCACTATCAAAGAGTTGATCTTAAGAAATGTGCACCTACGCATCTACCTGTGTGACATAGACTACGAAATCCCATCTGGAATCACCAGAGACCTGGTCCCGTTGAACACACGACAATCTCGGAAGATCATTGACCTGTATGTCACTTTGATTCTACGCACATTGATGATGATGTTGAGGTTCCAACCGTTGAACTCGAACTACCATTTAGCAACAAATTCTGCTGGCTTGGAAACGAAGACTGCAATTCTTCGAGTAGCAAAATATCAGCAAATACTAACAGCTGGAATGACGCTACACCAGGTCATAATATGACTGTACCATCCTTGGCATAGTCGTGGAAAAACCTCATGTTTGTATACAAGACATTTGGTGAGAAAACAAGGTTTAGCCTTTATTGACAACATGAAACATTATCATTTGTACAATACATGGTACAGGCGCATGAAGATATCAACCTGAAAGGAATTGCAAGAATGAGACACAAATTGACACGGGACACAAAACGCATGTGACCCAAACATACTCAAACCGCCCAAGGTCTGTGCACCTCTTCAGTAAGTTCTTCCCCTCTGGCCTAATGGCATTGAGGTAATGGCATTGAGGTAATGTCAGGGCCACAACAGAAGCGCCCTGTAGTCTACACTAGTCTCATGTCTCAAGGAACACATACAATACAAATATGATCAATTGGCTTGATCCCCTTGAGTAAACTTGATGAGAAAATAACGCACCAATCACGGCAAAGCCTGAAGCTCAGCCATTTTCTTGGCATTTTCTCGGCGCATGCGTTTCTTCTCCTCGACGGCCTGATGGCAACAACGTGTGAATGATTTGCGACCCAAAATCTTCTTGGAGGTTAACAGCTAGATTGATGTCAAGAAATGCTTCAAAATACCAAACCATAGTATTTGTAATGACTACACTCCTCCAAGTAAAATCCATTAACAGTACCAGTAGTACTTATTCTCAGCGCCGGCCTCAGACTGTAGATGTTGGATGTCCTGCAACGATGGCAATACGAGTTGCATCTCTACTAGAGATCATCCCTTGTTGCTTTGCAAGCATGATGTGCATCAATTCTGTTGTCTGAGTATACTGAAGTTCGCTCAATTTCACAACAACATTGCGGTCGTCCTCCTTGTGCCGCGCTCGTTCGGCCGCAAGCACCTCCTCCTGTGAGTTGCCCAGAATATTCCCATTGATGACTGAAAGAGATGCCAAATCCCATTGCCAGAGATGGCCACATATCACAAAATATCACGTAATATTACTTCCCTACTGCACTCATGTGGGTCGCGTACACTTGGAACACAGACTGAAGATAATTGCTAGTAGAGTTTGGAGGGTGTTCTTTCAAGGCTGAGCTCACCACCTGAGCGTTCAAGTGTCCCTCAAGCTTGGCGACGCAGCTGGTCTTGGTGGGCAAGTAGCATGATTCAAGTTGTTCACAATGATCTCAGGTAGTGCAAGAATAAGGGATGTCATTGAACATTGAAACGTAAAGTAATACTTCATGCTAGTTCATCTGTGTTGCATGCAGCTTTTCACTTGCGCATGACTGAGCTCTGGTAGGACTTGGCTAGACTCCTACTTGTAGTTGGTTAATTATTTGTGGTGATTTCAGTCAAGGTGGATATGTGTATGGCACCACTTTTATAACACAAAAACAACAAAAATCACTAAAACGGCCCCTAGAACATACATCAATTGAATGATTTGAAACATTGAGTGCGCGGAGTTTTGAATATTGGAGAATCCTTTACACGCAAAACATGTGTATTGTACCACTCTGTTGGGCTCCGGGACCAAGCGACGGATCTCAATCGTATTGGCCTTGCAGGCGATATCATGTTCTTTGCGTTGCGTTGGGTCCAATCGAAAAAACCTCGTGTAGACACCCTGTAACATCTACAAATAATATAGTACGTGAGATTAATAATTACATGATATTATACAATGTAGTGAAACGTTTGGAGCCCAGGGAAATTGGTAATATCTTTCTTTGTATCACAGATTAAGCGCCTGATCCATCACGCTGGACCTTTCCACAATGCGACTGGCCACCTCAACACTGGCAAGTTCTGCCCCACTGGATAGCAAAAACGTAATAGAAAGCTTTTCATGAATAAAGAAGCAGTAACCTCATGAGTATCTGTATGTGTATCATACAAATATCACAGGACATGAAGTGAAAAAGAGCTGCTCTTTTGCAACAAACAACGCTGAGTCAAAGAACATGGACTAAAGGAAGTGTGCACAAGGCTGTAGAAAGAAAGGTTAGGTGGCTTCTTGGTCTGGCGAACCACGTGGTAGAGAGGCATGGCACCCAGCAGAAATGAATGGAGATTGAGGTTCCTTCCCTGCGTCAAGCACTGCCAACAGCATATCATATCATATTTGACTTGAGATCGCAAGTGGCCAATATCCCTTCACCCAGATCAAATGTATCTGAAAACATGACACCAAATTGGATCCCCTCAAAATCAAAAAGGAAGGATATCAAATCTGACTAAGCTTCAAGCTGGGCTCTGCTTAGCCTGGCGTAAGTCATATGAGTGGCCAGTAGAAAATGTCAAATGCAAATGGTGAACCCATCCCAACTGAGGTGAAGAAGACTCTCACCCAAATCCTTGTTGTGAAGAAACACCTTGTCAACTTGCCATCAGTCTTTTTCGAATACTAACAGCCATCTACTCCATCTGCAAGTTGATGCAAGTCCGTAAAGGAATCAACCATCATGATATGACTCTGATGATGAGAACACCTCCGGGTCATGAAAGCATTTCTGCAAATTATGGCTTCAGGCCAAGAATGCCATGTCCATTTTGTGCAATACCGTTTCCTGTCCCGCCTGAAGTGTCCCCTCGCTGGGTGTAGCAGTGCCTGCCTGTGCTTTTGCCAAACCGATGATTGTTTTGACACGAAGCATTGCTGTTGTTGGAATACTATCCGTGGTGAGGACAATGAAGGCTCCATTGCAAGAGATCTAAAATGCACAGCATTGTACGAGAAAAGACCTTGGAGAAGAGCAAGTGTTACATACCTTGGGACCTTGAGATGGCGTTTGCCTTAAAGAAGCGGATTTAAAAGGTCAAGCAGGGGACTATTGCAATACATCTGCCCAAAAGAGCAAAGTCTGTTTGAAACCCTAGTCTGATCTAGTCGGAGACAACGCAACTATTGTTTGGGACATCTTGGCCCATCGATATCATTTGATATAATGTATACTTGGTCGTGCAGCCATGAAACCCATCCCTGTAAACAGATCCAAATAGACTCATGTAAACCTACAGTCCCAATAGTGCAAATATGTCATCCTGTTGACAAACTGCCTGGTTGGCTTCATCTGCGCTAGGAGTGAACAAACCAGCCTGCCGAGGGCCAATCCTTCAATTGAATACATGGCCATACGCCATGTAAATAACACATTTTGTATACTACATGTATATGCCAGTGGTAGAAAACATGCTTGTAATACAAGATCCTGTGACCACAGCGAGTGTACAAATCACTTACCACCACCACCACGGCAGCTACAAGAAGACCAACAAAGAACAATCACAACAACAAAACAAAATAATGGAAAACAAGAAAAACCGGCACGACCTCCAGCATTCATTGGATTCAATGCCCAACCGACATCGAATGCAAAAACTGAAAACAACCCCAGCAATAAGAATTGCCAATCACTCGCAAAGATGCTAAGAGACATTCAATTGACTAATCAAAACGACTAATACTTCATGTCAAGCGGTTTGCTGATTCTATGCAGCTAGAACTCCAACTGACTTGCCTGTTCTTCCGCAGCAGAGGAAATAACCTGACTAAACAAATGGAATGTACGCTTTAAGCTTGGCTGGTGCCACAAGTCATTCTGGATGCAATCAGTGGGAACTACTGCTGCAAAACAATTCATAGCCGATATAGCCTCAAGAAATGGGAGACATAGCTTACTTGTAGCCAGTTAGGGATGTAGTTGGCTGGAAAAACAAGTCACCCCAATCAACTGCCCGGTCAAAATTATCACGCCACTTAAACTATAATTGTTCCCCCCCTCCGCAACTTCAGTTATAAACAATCACTGTTGAAGTTGTAACAAGCAATAAGCAAAATGGTTAAATCTTAGCATCCACTAAAGTATCCACAGGTTTTCAGCGCAAGTCTCAGGTGCCCCGGCATCATGAGAGAGATAAAGTGGGGTGCGAACCTGAGAAAGTAAGCTGACTGGCTGTCCATCTGAATCGCAGCGAAATTAAATTCGAAAAAACAATGAAGATCTGAGACAAGCTTTGATTCTCTCCCACTAGATGCAACACCACATCCGAAATTGAAGCCATTCGTGGCATTGGCTGCGCCTGGCTAGGAACCGTTGTGGTGCCGGTTGCAGCTGCCTGGGATGTACCGTAGCTGTGGAAACAAGCGGACAAAACATGCCAAAGAAAACACTGTACTGCTTGAAGTCGATTGTTTCTATGGCCTCATCATGGCTGAAGTCCTGGCTGGGAGGGAAGGTACAAATCTGCTGAATCATTCCCAAACCCTTGGTCTCTTGCGCTTTTTTGTACAGGATGTATATAATCTTATGCAATCAAAAGCATATGACATGTCTATTTACACATGTCTATACACGTTAGCTATATATATTGAATATATTGTCATAATTTGCATTATATTCTATTATATATATAGGAATATGTACCAAGTCCTATAGTATTTTAAATATACTGATTATGCATGTATAGATAAATCTTTCTGCAAAGTCTTCTACCCAGTCTTCAAACAAAATAAACCTGGCCTCGGGTCTGTGAGGCGGAGTCTTCTGGACCTGGACGAAAGGTGAGGACCAAACCGTCGACAGTTGGCACCATGGATTTGCAAGTGATTCATATAGAAATCAAATATACACCACCTGGAAATTAGATGGCACAACCCCCATGTCATTGGTTTATCATTGCCCCTTACTAATCCACCTTTTGGGGTTTGCACCATCTACTTTCACTATATAGTGTACATCGATCATACACAATGATATCTTAAATTACTGTAAATGTGAGGCTGCCTCAATATCAGTAATGAGATGGAAATAAAGTGTCCAATCTGGAATTGCTGAATGTACTACATTCTCATGATCATTGCATATCATTTTTGTATATCCCATAGGATCCATATATGGTATATTTACCTACATTTAGTTGGATTTTTAGTGTACATGTAGGTAAATATACCCATAGATGGATACTATGGGTATTGCTATCATTGCATAACCTTAGTATCACCTCTCAGGAAGCTTTTCTGGCTATTCCCTGTCGCCAATGGACCCGGTCGCGCCTCCGGCACCTCGGCATAGACGCGCCGTAGCAGCGAGCGGTTGGCCGCTTGCAGCTCGCGGATCTCTGCCTGTCAGCATGGCTTTTTCCTCCATCCCTTTCTTTGTCGTAGATATCTGTAGATTGAATGTAGATTTTAGATTATCAAGCCATTGGAATGAGTGTAGATCGTAGATTGAGATTGTAGGGTTGATCTGACATTTTGATGATTCATGAAAGTGTTGACGTTTAGTATCTATCAGTGCTATCATTCATAGAAACATCAACAAAATACCTTCAAAATCCTTCAAATGCGACCTAAGCACGAGCATCCACCAGCTATACCCATGTAAAGATTGGACTACCAGTGCCTGCTTGTGCCTCCAAGCTGAGTCACTATCATCAGCTCCAGCCTGAGAAGCAGGAACTATCAGCCCAAAGGCTGAAGGATTTGGCTGAGGTCCCCAGCAGCTGCAAGCAGCCGGCGGTTCAAAGAGCTGCTCTCGGACTGCGACGATTTGTTGCTCGACACTGAATCAGCATAATGGTATAGCTTCACATTCTGTTTGAAGGTTTCATTAATTTGCATAATGCATTAGGGATCTGAATGTCATGCAATGAAATATGAAATACATTACTATCAAATATACAAGCTTCAGTACATCATAGCAAATATATACATGCTTCACCAGCCCCGATTTCCTGAAAAAACATGTCCCTTAACAAGCTACCTTTTCGGGTGACGTCGTGCAACGTTGTTACAATTTGGGTATGTGCTATACTGGGGCCAGTATACATGTTCATGTATGGATGTATATTCATTCTTTGCGTTTTTCAAAACAAAAATCATGTTTTTTGATGTTTTTTGAATGTTTTGGAACCAAAAAAGATTTGCAGCCCATCCAAGAAAATTCACACATATTGAAAGCACCTCTCCCTGACTTCTATCTGGAGAAGGAACCAAGCTTTGGGGTTGCCTGGACAAACATCCACAACATCTTCAGCGGTCAATATGCTGTCCGTTGGTCAAAAGCCTTTCAGCAAAATCTGAAAAAATAAATCTGGATAATATAGATTCAACCTTAGTCAACCTGAAGAAAAGGTGATGCAAATGTTTGACCCAACAAAAAGTGTGCAGAAAATCCAGCATTGGTATTCCCCATCAGTTGCGAGCTGTGAGGTTAGGCTTGAGAAGCTGTGATGCCTTTTCCATGCTGATGTGATCCGATAAGCCCATGGACTTCCACAACTTCAAGGTTCTTATTGCATGATATTCTATGTTTTTAGTTGATTTACATTGATCAAATTCCAGCTGTGTCCAAAAAGATCAGTTTGTAGACTCTAAGGTAAAAATCATGTACAATCTACTTTCATGCATTGGTGTGTCTGGTGGTGGAAACGGCCTGCTAAAGGGACGGGTCAACGTTCCCGTCACGAATCGGTCACCATTCAGACCGTTCATCCCTTAGGCACGGGAGCCACTGGAGCATGGGTGACAAGTGCATCTGACGGAAAAACAACGAAATTACAACCGGTGGAATTTGCATGGTCTCTGACAACTTATTGCCTCAGACACTGGCCAAAACTCTCGGACAAATAGTGCTAAACTTGATATGTTATCGTCTGCACACAAGATCTCAAATCCAACAAAGTCTATCACGATCTACATAGATCATACGGAACCATGCATCAATTGTGCGAAAAAAGGTTCCTGTCTGAAGACAAACGATGAAACAAAACGCATTATAGGTAGCCAAACCCAGTCATGAGCGCATGGGCACCTGACAATGGCAACGTTGCTGAAGTCTGTGGATTGGCGTGTGAATCGCAAGCGCTTGCGTTTTCACACATTGATCTGAATCAACTATAAACAGTAAATCAGTAACATGCCTACTATAACAGTATCCATCCAATAATGCCTTCATTGCACTTCATCTCAACGTTCCAAATCATGAATCGTCGGCACCTCGTCTCCTCGACTCATTGCGAGAGACATCTACTCATGGCTCAGCAACTAATTTGGAATTAAAACTTGGATTGCTGAGCAATTTCTGGCGGCAATCAAGCAATGCCGGCCATATCTTGTCATGCACTTGGTACATTCAGAATAGCAATTCCATGGACAAGCATGTCTTATCCAAAAACAATTTCTCGGAAACATTTGTCTGTGATGGAGAATGCACAAAGCCTCCTTTCCCCAACATACATGCGGATTTCCATTCTGCTTAGTATTAGATTATCCAAACGCTGGACCCTCAAGCGGTCCACTTTTCTCATGAGCTATATTTCCCCCCAAGCTGGAGCCACATCGGCATCGGAAATGAAAATCAATGATTGAGAGGTCCAAATTTGGAGGGCTTCACTGTGGCAGGCTTCACATTTGGCAACCTTCTGCAAATTCACCTGGCAGAGGCAAGGGAAAAAGACAAGGAAGGCCAGACATGAGCACAAATGACACCAAAGACATGTGGCACTGCCACGATTTCGTGTGCTGACAATCTGCAAAGTGATGTCTGACAATTGCACAATATCCGCGTTCCTTCTTTTTTCGTTCTAGGATCCAGTGCCAGGTGCATCGCCGTTCAAGTTCAGAGGTATGCGATGGAGCACTCAGTGTCCAACAGACCGCCAAAAGTCATCCTCGAAAACATCGGAGTTACTTTGCTGCCAAGGAGATGAATGGTTGCCGACGACCAACTCCAAGAGCACTTTTTGACTCTTCAGCCTGTCACTGCAGGAAAGAGTCGCTTCAAACTTCAACTTTTCGAGGTTGTGGTCCCTGATTAGGCTTTGCGGCAGAAGAGATTGTGAACGTTTGGAGTTTTGACACGAACAAAAAACACTAAGATGTTGGGGGTCCTCTCAGCCCAAAACAACATAACCAACGAGGTAAACCAGGTATGCTGAAGCACAGCACAGGGTCGATTCCAAGGAAACTTCAATGCTGCTGGACTGCAAAGTGCCACCACATGCTTTGGTCACATTCAAAGAGGCTGCTGCGCAAAGATCAGAGGTCGAAACTTCTTGGTAGCTTCGAACAACTTGTGAAGTGCTGAACCCAACTTCGCCAGCATCATCTTCTGGTTTGAACTCCTTGAGGCTGCAGTTCTGGCGCCAAACCACCACAAGCTGCATGCTGGAGGGGTCCTTGTGCCAGCTGCCGCTGACATCGAGGCGATCTGACTGCTGCAGGGCCTCGAAGACATGCTCCTCTTTTGTTGCTCCCAGCTCTTGCCCTGCGATCATTGGCACCCACAAGACTTGTTCCGGCGGTTGTTTGAGACTCAATGAAACTTTCAGACCATTCGTGTCATTGGTGAAGCTGTCATTCATGAAGTCTTCCAACGATCTGCAAGTGCCACGTGCATGTAGATCAAGCGGTTTCCACTCACTGTAGTGGTGCTCCTCCACGAGGACTTCGCGGAAAAGGGACATAGGGAGCACGAAACTGGAAGTTGGTTTCCAGCCATCCTTGCACACCTCTCCCATTGGATTGCCTTCGCAACTCCCCTGCGGGGTTGAGATGGACTCAAGCTTGCTATCTTCGTGCAAGAGATGGGTAATATGACAATCCAGATCCTCAGAGAAGACGATGATCTGCAGCACGCTTGTGTTGACCAAGGCGCTGCCATCGACCACTTCAAAGGTCAGATGGTCAGGCTTTTTTTCATGCACCTCAACACCGGGGGCCAAGACCATTGCCTCTTGGAAGGTGTGAGTCATGTTCCGTTTCCGCAGGGTAAAAAGGAGATCAGACTTTGGCTCGAAGGCGTTTCTCATACCCAAAATCTCAATCATGCCACTGGGAAGATGCAAGAACATGTTGAATTTGGCTTGTAGGTCCTCTTTGTCCTTCTCAGGCAACAAAGACGTGGACGTCAACTCAAGAGATCCATCTGAAACCTGCAATGGATAGCACTCCCCGGATGCATTGAAGATATTGGCTGATCTTACACTGCTGAGAGGACAAAACGAGCCTGAGACGTTGCCACTGAGAATCTGCAAGCCCTTCTTGGTCTGCGCGGTGCGGGCCTTTCCACAACTCATCCAATTCCTCTGCATCCCCGCAAAACAACCGCTGCCCGAATAGGCGTAGAATGCTGCTTGCTCCCAAAGGGGATGGCGACCGTAGCGGCACTTCCTGCGAGGGATTTGACGGTCAAAGTATGTGGAGAAGGAATCATTGGATCTGTTTGTCCAGGGCAAACCCATGACATAGAGCTGGTAAGTAAGGCTGAGCTTCAGTTCCTTCAGACCTGTGGGCAAATGAATGGTGGTATTGAAGAAGATGTATCCCCAGGGAATGCAAAGAGAAAAGTGCTTGCCCGAGTCTGTCTGTCCGGACACGGTCAGTGACTCAGGGAAAATGCCAAACTTGGACACTTGCACAGAGTAGTCGGTGCTACAGGCTGTGTCCTCCACTTTTATCTGCACCTTCTGGGGATAGGGAGTTTCATCCAGGTTCAAAGAGTCCACGATCACCGAAGCTGTGCTGTTCAGCCTCTGTTTGCCCACACTCTGCACTTGGACTTTGGTGGTCTTGTAGCTGTCCACTGCTGCTGTGAAGCCAAAGACTCGTTGAGACACATCCAAGTAAGCAAAGTATTCCTTGGCTGTGGATTTGAAGGCTGGATACAGCAGCGCGCCATCAATGCGAAGGTCTTGGAGAGCTGGCGCGGTCGTCATGTTCAGAAAAACCACTGTCAAACTGAGGATGGCCAAACCAAGCAAAGCCCCAACCAACGATGGGCCCAGGAGCATGGGCAACAGTCGGTTCAAGCGACTTTTTTTCTTCTCACGTGTCACGAAACCAATCCAGCGGACGTCACCGACATTCAAGGATCGCAACGTGCTTCCCTCGTCACCCTGACCTGCAGTTGCCGGGAAAATACTCTTCAGAACGATGTCATGCAAAACATGTGACTCTGTACAATAACAACTGCGAAAGATTCACCATGAACCATGACACTCTGGACTCTTGAAGAATCTCAAAAATTGTGATTTTCCTGACAAGTCACTTGCAGTAGTGGCATGAATCTCTTCGCGATGACGAGCCAAAGCCACAAAAGCCGACTCTTCAATTGGGTTAATTCCTCTTTCATCTCCAATCTGAACGGAATTCGACCCGGAAATGCCTTCCAGTCCAATCCTGCATTCCTGGCGCACTGCTATATCTTCCAGGCTCCACATGTCTGAAATGGACTTCTTGATATAGAAGATGGGTGATGCGAGTAGCCCAATGGCCTTGAAATCTTCAAAGCTCAGCCCTTCATTTTTTTTGTTGAAGTAAACCACCTGCACCGCCCTGCCCATGGTCAAAACGATCCCAAACCACATCCAGAGCAACATCCAGTCACCTCAAGATGCTGGGACTGTAGCTGGAATATTGCGCTGATTGATTTTGCAGGGCTTCCTTCCCCAAATGCTTAGCATATTTTCCGAATAAACTGAAAACTAGTATGTATAAAGTACATTTATTCATTCAGCAACAAAATAATTCAGGTACTTGTATCTGGTTACAAATGCGGTCTCTCATGTCTCATATGTTGTCATTATGTTGTGATGTTTTTCTTCTATCTGTCCACAGTTCTTTCTATGTTGGTTTTGCCGAGCTCAGAGGCTTCTGGAAGCATGGGTCTCTGCTCCCGTCCGCCAGAACTGGCAAGTATCTTGCTACTTCAAGCATCATTCATGGATGATTGAATTCATAGACTTCGAATTTGCAACAGCTCAACAGCAGAATGATGGTCTTGGGGCAGGTTGACACTATCTTGTTCTATAAATGAAGCTACAAGTACGTAAAAAAATAGCTACACCCAAGCCAATGATGCATCCACGTCGCCTGAGAAGTTCACACGGCGAAGCTGAAGGAGTAAGCCATGCCGGAGGCTTGAGAAGTACAAGTGTGACCGCGCCGCTGCCATGAAGATGCGAAGCACCCCAGCGCAGCCAAAAAGGACGGGGAAAGTAAGGAACAGGATGTAGCCCATTTCACTCGCGTCATCATACTTGCGGAAAAACCGTTGCCCTTCAACGACAAAGATGGCGCAACCCAGCAAAAAGAAGACAATGTTGGTGAAGGCCCGTAGAACAATCTCGGAGGTTTGCGGTGGCCGAAGCTGGGATTCGCTGCTCTCCACTGACAAGCCCCAGTGGCGACGCCGATCTTTCACGGCTTTTACCACCAGGCGTAGGGACCAAAACAAGATGAAACCAAAGAGCAGCAACACCAGAAGAAACGCCACCTGAAAACGATGCGCAACTTCTTCGCGCACGGCCAAAAAAGCGTACATTCTGCCCTGAAAGAATCCAGGCCTCAGCGGTGCTGCGGAAGCTGGTGCAATAAAATGCGAGTGACGCATGAACAAAACCATCTAGCTCACAAGGCTTACTTTTTGTCAACAAGGCTAGTTTTGCCAGTTTCCCTCCTTACTACCGCTGCTGAGAAGCAATTCTTTAAACCATTGCATCACTGGCCACCTCTGAGGGGGACGGTGCAAATAGGCCAAACAATGTCCAAGGCCACGGGCCCCCGCGAAGAGAACGTCGTGGTCCGGAAGATTTGCACGAGCAAGGCTCAGGGTGGCATTGGACTCATTCGAAGGGTTCATTTGGCCTTGGTCTGGGAGGGAGTTTTGTGAAACACCCTTGGTGGATATGTGCCTTCCTCACGGATGAAAATCTTTAAGTATACTGTAAGTCTTGTGAAGCTGGAAAAAGTGGAAACACAATGAACAACATCTCCACAAGTTTGCCAAACTTGTGCCGTCTGGTTACTGATCCAGCGCGCCACTTGGTAGTGTGCCAATTCTTCTCCTCTGCAATCGGATGATGCATAGACAACCCATTCCTCCAATGGATCCAGGTTCACAAAGGCCGTGGCATTGACACTGAAAACGTACTCCTCCTCGTTCTCCGATTCGAACTTTGCCTTGGGGAACGGGTACTGACTCTTCTGCCCCGGCGACTCCTGTGGCATGTCTGCATCGTCCACATCTACGGGCGAGCGTACAGCCGAGGAAACACCGAGGCAGAAGATGAGCGCGGAGGAGTATACACGGAAGGAGTTTGGCATGCTGAGCTACCGGGTGAGTGGTCCCAAGCAAACAAATTTAAGGCAAATTTGACAAGCCTCACAAATGCTTCATCTATAGTGAACAACCTAAAAATATCAAGTGTGCTGCATTGGCTGCTTTAATATGCTTTAATCCATTGAGGACCCGCTTAGGACCGAATGATCTGCGGATAAAGAAACGTGTGCCACCGCTACTCGGATCCAGTTGTGCAAATCATGCCTTTCACAACTTGCTGACCGTGCGACATCGTGCGACCATGGGGTGAGCAAACAACAGGCTTAGGAGAAACATGGAGAAATGATGAGCACCACAACATGTGGTTCGTGAGGTCGGTAAGTTCAGAACAAAAAATCCAATTGTTGCAAACAAACAACAACCCATGTGTCATCCGATCCGCACACCTGCAGGAGTCCGTTCTGCACGCTGACAAAGTCCTGGACAGCGAGGGACAGGGCGGGGTGGTTGGGGTCTCGAATTACCAGTGAGACTTTGCTCAAGCCGGTGGCTGGTACCAATCACATGGTTGCTCTTTGGAGAACGACTTAGAGATTACATCAGTGTGGTCCGAGTCACAAGAAAAATCCTGATCATCCAAATTCGTATCTGATTGTTTCAGTCTCAGTCAGCATGGTGGTGGGGTTTCATAATCCTAAATGACTGTTTTATGACAAAATGTGTAGCTGACAGTCATGCATCCACACAGTGCAGCACGCACACCCCGCCTTGAGAAAACTCTGGGACGGTGGAGGACGTTTCAAGCACTCGTGCCATGGTTCAACTAAATCGTCCACACAAGCCAACGAAACAGTCTGTCACTGTCTTGATTCAAGACTCCAACACCTTGTTCAAAATGGAATTTCCACCGGCATCCAAAAAGTGATCGATGATACGAGTTTATTGGGCGCTCGTTTGATGATCCTGTGTGTATTTCGCATACCAAACAAATCAAAACATATGACTGAAGATGCGTTTCAACATGCAATTGTTGGTTGCATGTGTGGCATGGCAAAACCCTACAATCAATCAATCAATCAATCAATCAATCAATCAATCAATCAATCAATCAATCAATCAATCAATCAATCAATCAATCAATCAATCAATCAATCAATCAATCAATCAATCAATCAATCAATCAATCAATCAATCAATCAATCAATCAATCAATCAATCAATCAATCAATCAATCAATCAATCAATCAATCAATCAATCAATCAATCAATCAATCAATCAATCAATCAATCAATCAATCAATCAATCAATCAATCAATCAATCAATCAATCAATCAATCAATCAATCAATCAATCAATCAATCAATCAATCAATCAATCAATCAATCAATCAATCAATCAATCAATCACAGTGGGAACCCCAGCCTGAAAAGGTTAATTACATGCTATGCACTGCTTGGGAAACCCTCGTCATGTTGACGCTCATTCATCATCGTCATCAAAATTACACCGCATTAGACCCCAAACAGTTGAAACAAACTCAGCGTACATCACCGCGAGCTGCCAAAATTCCCATTGAGTAAGGGAATCAAGTCTTTCTGATAGGAATAATTGCCCATGACTATGATCTACTCTACTTTTGGAAGGCTCGCAAAACAATTCGCTCGGGATTCGCTCGGGACTCCTTACTAATACTCTTACTACAAAAGACTCCGGTTCCTCGCCCAAACACATATGGATATACGTACTATGATATACAATATCTATTTTGCATATCCTTGTCAGTGTTGAATGGGAGATTGAAGTAAACAATTAAAAACTGCTTTTACTTTGGTACACTTAGAGACTCATGCGCGTCCCCAGGTGAGTATCATGGGTTTCAATGTCTGCGATATAGATTGGGGCGTGTAGAAACTTGCAATCCAATCACTTGCCCAAAGAAATCCCCTTGAAAATAGTCAAGAACATCTGCGAATTGTTATCACGACTTTCTGTTCTTTTGCAATCCTCCATCCAGTTCCCTGGGGGTGCATTCCCTTGGACATGTGAAATCATGCCACCCCATTACCTCTTTTACAGCGTTCATGATCAACCTGCAACATCGCGCTCAGTTTAAAGGAACGTCTTCAGCGACACAGCCTGGCCAATAGTCACGATTATCTACATCCTTCAACAATCATCTCACTGCTCCAGTTTTCTCCCGGCCTGTCGACAGGATCCTGAAGCAGCTCGGGATGTGAAATTGTTCCACAACAGGATCTGGCTGGAATATGAATGTTGATGTCCTTTGAAACAAATATCATACGTGCATCAACTTTATCCATTTGGCTGGTTTGATGCAAGTTCAAACGCCAACATGGTTCAATGGGAATTTGGAGACATCGTCCAAAAATAGACTTGGGATTTGGATGCTCATCCCCAAGCTGCCTGGAACTGCTGGAAACAACCAAAGAGGGCTCAATGCCTGCCGAGCAAAACATTCATTATGGGGTTGTATTTCCATGATCCAGGCCCCAGAAGTCATATGTACCAATGGAACACTCAAAACAAAAGTGCCTGTGGTCCATGTATAGAACAGAAATTCTTCAGCAGTATATCCAAATGCTACATCAAACTAAGGACTCAAACATGTTCTCCAACCGTTGAAAGGGCCTCTTCCGGATAGATGTTTGGTCCTTCAGCATTGGCACCTTGGACCCAGATCACGCAAAAACACTGGGGCATATTTGACATAAATACATATACGAACATACATACTAGTATACTAGTATACATATACAAAATATATCCATAGACATACATATAGTCATGTACATATATATATATGCTTACATATATATATATATATACACATACCATCCCCAACAGGTAATACGGTAAACAATCTAAACATGGAGCTTTTGTGATATTCTATACTTTCCAGGATGCTTGCTATACTACTACATATATACAGTATGTATATCACTACAATATACTATAGTAATATGTCCACATACAAACATATCTATACACGATTCAAATGCACCGTTCCTGCTCCAAACAGAATAAACTATAGCTGGACAATTGAGACCCTCTATGGTACCCTGCTACAAACACGCTGACATGTGCTGTCATCGGAAGGCGGCTGGGAATATATGAATAGGCCGGCAATAAAACCACATGGCAAAACTAGCCACTCCCTCAAACATTGTACAGTACAATTGAGAGTTTGATAGAGTTTGCACATAACATCATGAAACTTTGCAACAAACATCTGTCACACGTTGGATAATGAAAGTAACAAACCTGCCATCATGGCTTTAGGTCTGGGCTTCGTCTGTAAGACCTTGGTTGCAATCAAATCAAACGCGCAAATGCTACTACCGTAGGATGTGCAACAAGCCTCTCTCTCTCTCTCTCTGTTTTTCTTTCCTTGCCAGAATTTGAGATGCATTGTGTCCATGCTGGTAAACATGGTAAACAATACCACTGAACAGTACTATTCACTTCCTGAATCATGGTGTTAATTAAACATCTCAATGCGTCTCTGGGTGGGTGAAGCTAAATCCCTTCAACTGTGTAAAGAGTGTGGTCCGGTATGTTGGTAAAGTTGACTTGAAATTTTATAGGTTCAGCACCTGTTCACTACTGTATCCAAACAATGCAGGTACTCAGCTGGGCGAAGAAGAGCATCCACGTCTATCAAATTCAGTCGGGGACTTACATGTCTACATGCACATCTCTACGTTAAGTGTAGACAGGTCAACAATTGCATGTATACATCCAATTTTGGGCCGTCCCATCACCAATCTGGGTTGCCAAAACCCAAGTGTGACCGGCTCAAGTGATGCAAAGCTGGTTTCTGAAGTGCTTGGCCAGTTGCACACTGCCTGAAGGACACCCAGGCACTTCTTTGTATGGGACACATTGACAGGGGACAACTGAGTTCCTCATTGTGTCATGGCCCGAGCCAAAACTGCATGTCTATGATCATCATGTATGTCAACAGTCTGCAACGTGGGCCCTTGACCAATCATTTACTAAAACGAAATCTAGAGCACTAAGGATGCATTTTTTTTTGATTCTGTCCAAATTTCATACGTTGTTCCTTGGCGGTTTTACTATATAATTCGTTTAGAGCGCAACAAATGGATACCGAAAGCCACCTGTACGTAGTTGAGTATCAACAAAGCACCAAGTACAAGGGACATTTCATTCTATTTCATTCACGGAATCATTTCCAGCGCCTCGATGTCTTGGGGCCATGGGCAAACAGCCTTTTCAAAGTGTCGGGAAAGAGCGTGCATGTGCAGGGTAACATTTGGAAATGATTCAGGAAACGATCCATTCTCAGCAATTCATTCTAAATTCAAAAACAGATTTAAGGCCATTCTGGCAGAATTCCCGTTACTAAAGCACCTTTCGGCCGCTTGTCGCTACTCTTGACAAAGTTCAACAATGGGATCAGGGCAACCCAAACCCAAACATCTTGTCATTTGAAGTTCCCTTGCGGATTCAAATGGTGACGCTGGCCATTGGGGCCCAAGCATCTTTTTTGACACCCAAACTCAAACTATGAACACATATCAAAAAGTTTGTATCTAGATAATAAATACATGTACAATACACCGTATGATGAACGTGAAACATATACATATTGTGGAATAAAGTGTAGGTCTACAATTTCCAAGTCTGAGTTGATTGTAGAATCCTTCCAACCGCTTTGCACATAGCCCGATACACACCTGTGTCTCCAAAAACACTACCGAGGCAGCGCCAGCAGTGACAGCTCCTGCAAAACTGTTGTGTCTTGAAAGCACATCCAAGTATCCCAATTCAGGACACCGCAGGAATAAAGTTAAAGTTGCATGTATACACCGCATACACAACTCTGACAACATTTGGATTTGAAGTCTGTGGCCTGTAAGCACTTTTAGATATATCAGCCCAAATGGTGCAACAGCTGCACACCAAACTAAAAAAAAAAACCGCCACAAGGAATCACCCATTTCCGAAAGAGCTTTGCCCTAGAATTGTTGTCCATGCCTTTCTCATTATCTAGGGAGCTTGTCCAACATGGCTAAATCCTTCAATGCTATTCACTTCCAACACTTCAAATCAACAGTAGAATCCCAATTATTGTCAGTACCCAAAACGATTCCGAGCGTCAGAATGTCGCAAAGCTTCCCAAGTTCCAAAGGTCCTTTGGCAAGCAGCCTCATGATTTTCTGCAAAAAGCTTTCCATGCCGAACATTTCCTTGACCTTGGACCGGATCACGTTTTTTTCCGCATTGTCAACCTATCATCCCTGTTGAGATGTTCCCCACCTCGACTTGAATCTTCCATCAAAACTTTTCATTTCTTTGTGGGATGGTCTGAACATGGACATCAAAACAGTGCATGCTGCTGTTGTTGTTGTTGTTGATGTTGTTGTTGTTGCTGATTGCCCTTGCCGTTTCTTCCCACCTCACATAATTATGGAATCTTCTAAGGTATAGACACTGGGAGGTCCCATCAAAGGGACCATCTCTTTGAACTGCTTGAAGCGCATTGAGAGGTTCAGTATGATGGATGGAATCAACATGCTCTTCCCCAAGACCACCTTGGGAACCGCGGAACCGACAGAACCGAGGTCAACCTTGTAAAGGAAACAACGTACAGTAAAGGGATTTCCATCAGCGTCCCCGTGTAAAGGTGTGGTATCTATGTGCTATATGTACGTATGATTTCTTAGGATATATATTGATGCCCTTATTAGTCATCCATCATACTTGTTGTCTTGTTTACATTTCATATACAGCATATACACACAAGATATATAGTTAAACACACAAACAAACAGGGTGTATCTAGACTAAGGGATGCATTGAATAGATACAAAAACATATCAGTCCATAAAATTCATTATTATGTACTGTACAGAGTATTTGCGCTACAAACAAACAAATGGTACATGGCGAAGGGACATCCTTTAGTAGGGGGGACTCCTATCGGTTTGGCAGTGGCGCTTGGACAAACCTTGCTCAGGGTTCGCTTTAGAGCGAGCCCCTGTCGGTGTTGCAGTGATAACAACACCACGACCCACTCAATACCCTTTTTTTCATACCTAATTTCGTCCGATAATTAAATCATCTATATTTGCATGTATATATCTATATCATACTGTCAAACCTCGATCTTGAATTGTACGGAGAGCACCTGTCTGTGGCGTTGTCTTGAACACTCTTGGGACTGCGCACCCCATGGGAATATTGCCAATCTCTCATTACGATGTCATAGTCCGGAGCTGACAAGCCAAGTGAGCATGGAGGGTCAATGGGAAACCGGGTATAGGAGCAGGACGATGTTGGATAATATGTTCATGTAAGAATGACATTTGTGACTCTACAGGGTTTTCATCCACACAAAATATCAGCAGTGTTCCTCAATGAAAGTGCCTTCTAGCCTCAGCTTTGTCTAATCACAGCAAGTGAAGGTGTTGCCCACCCGAAACCTTTGTTTGAAGCTTGTTTGAAGGTATAGTGATGACATCCAAGAACATGCGATATACAATGATATTACATCATTCCAAATGGTGTGTACACATAAACATGTAGACAGTCGACATAGATGTTATAGAAAATTTGTCAAGTATATAATACATTGGCAATTATCAAGTATACAGAATTATACGTACAATTATCATCAATTATAGACAATCTAGTACACATCTAATTTATATCCACAGATTTCCAGAACCGCACATTGATGTACCCATATCAACATAGGCCCAAAATCACCTCCCAGACCTTCGATCCGTGGAGGTGGTACTCCTTAGTTGGATTCGATCCGTGGATTCATTCGACACTTTGAAAAGGTGCGTTCGCTGTTAGTTTCAAGGAAGGTAATTTGTTTAAAATAGCCAATGATAGATAATCTTTACCAACCTTAGATAGTTGATGATGGTTGATGATGGTTGGTGATGGTTGATAGAACATGATAAAACACTCATGGAACTTCAAAAGTATACAACAGGTGTGTTTCTGACGTGTGGAAGACTCGGCTTCGAAGATTGCACTGGTGGCATGGCACTTGTCTTAGGTTTCCGACTTGCAGACATCGGCTGGTCACCTGAACCAGTGGCTTCATTGGCAACTCTTCAACTTCCTATCTGTGAAATCCTGGCTCCAATTTTCATCTTCCTCCAGCTGCCAAATTTCACATGGAGAAAAACACATGGCTTATTTCGTGCACCTGGATTTTGTGCGACTGTTGGAAGTCCAGCAATACCTAGAGCACCTTGGTACAGTTGGTAGATTCTTCGAGGCTACAAAGTAGATGACTCCAGATGCAGAAATTATTACAGTCACTATGGACACAATGAATGTGACAAAAAAAATGAAACAATATGCTATACATAATATATCTACCTAGGTTTGACATGTTTTGGCTCTTGATCTTCACTATCTTCCAAACATGACGACCATCTTTCCGAGTTCCAGGCGACCACCTTGCGGCTCGCAACGACAAAGTTGGTTTTTCCATTGCCCATCATCGAAATGACTGAATTTTCATCACTCCACAGCTGATACTATCATTAGTTCATCCCCCATTTGGCTTTCAGAAGAATTTGTATGTAGCACTACGTTATGTTATGTTTTGTTGTTTGATGTTTTTTGATAAGATCATTAAAAACTTGGCGAATCCAAGGACACAGTTCGGGAACAGTGGCTAAAGAAGCGCCTGCATTGTACAGCTGATCGAAGTAGGGCAAATGTGAGAAAACACCTAAAGCACACACAACGCTTTTTGGAACCGGCACTTGTGTCTGGAGATGAGATGTTTGTGATGCAACTGCGAAGTAAAATGTACTGTACCCAAGACGTGATGCTATAATCCTCCGGCTACAATGTGTTGCTGGTCTGCAAAGAATAATCAGGTTTCCATGTCCAACGAATCAACTGGACCACGCATGTTCAGCATCCTTGAAGTACTGAACCGTTTTGACCCTGTAAATCTTCCCATTCAGAATATCTGAGCAACCCCACCCTTGAAACCCCGATAGGGCAAACGATACAAGCCATTGCGCAGTCCTGGAAGGCCTCCAAACCAAACAAAGCTACAAAGCAAAGATCCGATGGCCATGATATGCCAGATTGAAAACCTCATGTCTTCAACAAACATAACAAACCAAGAACACCATAAAATGTGTGAAATGCTACAGTTTCATCAACCCTGATCAAACGGTCGGCCAAAAAGTTCTGGCCACCTTGGTTGAGAAAATCAGGAAACCAACAGCATTTTGAGGTCGACCTCTGGACACTACCCCCAGCTCATACCAACTGCCTACCTGAGAGTGGTGGCCAAAGTCGAGCTTTGAAAATGCGGTATTTGGTAAGTAACGCCAAGGCCTCGGTGTTCCATGGCATGCTGTTCTTCCATGAGTAAACCATCGTGCGGAGATCAAACAATATGTTGTTTCAATCCTCTTCATCCGGTATAGTCACATCATCACTGTTTAAGTATATGTTGAACTGTTGAACTGTTGTTGTTCCTGGCATGGTGAAACAGCGACCAGCATCTTTTGAAAGCCAACGCCAAGGTGCTGCCAAGATGGCCAAGGGCGCCATCAAAGGGCTGAAGCTCAGACCGGACAAGGAGAACATTTTTCCTGAGGGCAGTGAGGGCAGGGGGGAACTTGTGCCTCTGATGTTTTTTCAGTCAACCCTTGGACCCCCATTGCGCCTAGGGAAAGCTTGGGAGGACCTGAGGGCGCACTGATAAAGAAAGTGATATGGAGCATGTGGAGTGTGTAGAGTGTTGCAACAGTTTCTTGTCACTACAGTCTTGCTACTCAGTCTGACTAGAACTAAACTTCAGACTCTTTGTGCTTCTGCTACTTACTTCACCAACTCTGCTACATCCATCCTGCTGTTTTACTTTTGCGTGCTAAGCTGAGACAGCCAGATGTCGATCATTAGTAACATTGAAGGCACACAGTATACTTAATGACAAATTGTCATACATGTATATAGATCTATAAATTCATATGTTCATCTGAATGACCATCAATGAACTTTATACATCATGATAATCATGAATATACGTATCATCAAACACACTTCATATCACATATAATACATGCCAACCTCCGAGTGTTTCGTGGCAATCTCATCTACAGCCCAACTGCCAGTTCCACCACTTCTACAGCTGCTTGGATCAAAGACTCGGCAGGCCAGGAACCGAAGGCAGCTTCAACTTTGGCAGCTTTGGCAATCCTGGCCGCGAAACGCGGATTTTCATGATATCACTCACATTGTGAGCATTGGAATCATTGGGATGGGACAAGACTCTTCAATGGTGAGTTGTAGTAGGATACCTTGATCTTAGGGGTTCTGAATGTGAGACACACCTAGAGTTTGACTTCAACAGGCTAAGATGGCTAACATAGACTTAAGACCAGAACCAACATGAAGCAACCATATCTCACCATATCTCCTTTGCCTAGCCTGGATATTAATTACTTGGTCTTCCGCATACAACTGGTTCTTTTCAATAAAGCAAACTGTCATCGCCTGGAATATCTGGCAAGAACTCCCCACCTCAGACACAAAAGAGGGAAACACAGCAGCCGGGGTTTGGAAGACAGGTCCAAACTTGCAAGTACCGAGTAAATGAAACTCGACATTGATACATCTTGACTGAGGAGGATGGCAAAACTCAACATCTGACACATACCCAAATCCCTCCGGCGGGATCCCTTAACCTGTCTAACCTCCAAGCTTACCAAACCAAGCTGCTAAGATTCGGCATCTTCAAGCTCCCAGCAACTGACCACAAACAAAGTGGAATTTCAGAAAAATTGGTACAAAAAACCCAGCCTTTGATGGTACTGGAGTGTCTTTTGATGCTTTTTGCTATGAGTTCTTGAATTTATAATGTTTATATTCAAGAATCTGATCTATAAATCCTGGATTTAAATGTTCAGTTGCTATGTTCATTTCAGGTCACCCTGTTGACAATGACAAGCACATCTTGCAAATTCTCACACTGGCCTTTTATCACCTTCTTGAGGGACTTCAAAAGCATCTTGATAGCTTCTGGCACGACACGTCGTGGCAAAAGGACATGTCGGACATGTTCCGAGATCTATACACATGTAGTGATTAAAGAATGCGTATCAGCCGATCGTATCCCAAATCCGCCAGTGAGACTGATCAGTGCTTTGATAAGACCAAACAGCATTACTGCCAGTGCCACTGCAGCAGCAATGATCTGGCAAAACGTCCGGGAGCACGCCGGGAGGCCAGGGCAACAGTGTAGCAACGAATTTCCAGTCCGAGAAGAATGAAACTCAGAAACTCAAAAATAAATGCCAGGATACTATTGTCACGCTGCTGCAAACTATTCTTTTCGGCTTCCAAATGAAATATGGCATTTCTTCTACTCCAAAGAAAACAGGAAACAAAGCTGCTCCGCTACAGAGTTGAATTTAATGTCCCGGTATCAGTATCAAAATAGATTTGTGGCTCGACACAAACACAAAACACAAGACCAACACAAAAGTTGTTCAACCCAGTGTCTCCCTTTGTTTCCAATTATTTCCAACTGACACAAACACAAGGTCTTCAACTTCCACACCATGGAAATTATTAGAAAGTTGACAGAGCCACCGACCCACCTTGAAGATGGTGGACAGTGAGATGTAAGGAAGTCCAAGCTTGCTGAAGTACTGGTATTTCTGCGGCAACAAAATGCATGAAACGATTGAAACTTGTGAGGACAGGAACACTACTACGTCTAGTTACCTCCAAGGAGGAAAAAACCAGATGAAAAAATATGACTGAACAAACTATCAGTTCTTTCCAAACACTGCTTCCTGTGCTGTTGGTAGGGATGACCACACAAGCTACTTCTCAACGAAAAACCATGTGAAGGTCCAAGAAACCAAGAGGCGCTCCTTTTTTCTTCTTTTCATAAGAGATGTGCTCGGGAAGGGCACTAGCGAAGTACCCGGGAACATTTGGAAGTGTCAGGAGGCTAAGTTAGTTCTACAGCGGTAGTCAACTCAACTGTTAGCCTCTAAACGGCACTTAAAACCAATGTTCCCCGAAAAGAAGGAAGTATTCTAAGTTCTTTTCAAAAGCGTACTTGAAAACCCCCTCCTTTAGACTGAGCACATCTCCCAGAAATCTTGGACCTTCTCGGCCTGCACTCAAGCCGCTCACCCCCAAATAGAAACTGAGATGGTCTCACCTTAGTGTGCCAATGTATCCATGTCACAGTTCCAAAAAGCCAAAGTTGGCGGAAAGGTGTGCTGATACTCGTGAAAAAATGGAAAGCAAAATGCATGCAGAGGCCTGTGGACTTTTTTCCAAAGCTTGCAACCATGGTGGATGGTCTCCAGGTGGAAACAGTTTTACGACNTGGAGGTGTAAAGGGGTGGAGGTGGGAAGATCCAAAAAAGAACAGGTAGCCTCAAGACACCTGAAATCCAAAAACTCGAACCAACAGGCACTACAGGAAGCCCATGAAGATTCATTTGAAACAACATCAAGCCAAGAAGGCATTGAGAGTTCTTTCCAAACACTGCTTCCTGTGCTGTTGGTAGGGATGACCACACAAGCTACTTCTCAACGAAAAACCATGTGAAGGTCCAAGAAACCAAGAGGCGCTCCTTTTTTCTTCTTTTCATAAGAGATGTGCTCGGGAAGGGCACTAGCGAAGTACCCGGGAACATTTGGAAGTGTCAGGAGGCTAAGTTAGTTCTACAGCGGTAGTCAACTCAACTGTTAGCCTCTAAACGGCACTTAAAACCAATGTTCCCCGAAAAGAAGGAAGTATTCTAAGTTCTTTTCAAAAGCGTGCTTGAAAACCCCCTCCTTTAGACTGAGCACATCTCCCAGAAATCTTGGACCTTCTCGGCCTGCACTCAAGCCGCTCACCCCCAAATAGAAACTGAGATGGTCTCACCTTAGTGTGCCAATGTATCCATGTCACAGTTCCAAAAAGCCAAAGTTGGCGGAAAGGTGTGCTGATACTCGTGAAAAAATGGAAAGCAAAATGCATGCAGAGGCCTGTGGACTTTTTTCCAAAGCTTGCAACCATGGTGGATGGTCTCCAGGTGGAAACAGTTTTACGACACGGCCAATCGAAAAGAACGTCGATAGGCTCAAGCGAAAGCGAGGATATGCCTTCCACTGCTGTAAACGATTTCTGCTCAAATCATCAGCCCAAGTGTTGTCACGGCCAGCAATATGAGAAACTGAGAGAGCTACGTTGCGTTGCAGAGCCCACTGAGAAATAAACTGAAGGAATGTCGCTGAAGGTTCTTTTGTACTCAGCTGGCGGTTGATACTGGATTCTGCTGAGGTGTTGTCAGAGCTCGTCGGAAGGGCAATCTGCATGTGCGCAAAGAGAATGTGTTCCGTTGCAGTAATCAGCAAAGCCAACTGAGCCAGAATTTCGAACCCGGAAATGTATTTTTGGGCGTCCTTTGTCAGTCCAGGTTTCCATTTGCGCAGTTCCTTCATGGTGAACTGTTCACTGAACCAAACCACTTGCTTGGCTGTGATAATCCATCCTCCAATACCAAAATGATCACCTTCGGCGAAGGCATCAGCAGCGGCTCTAAGAATAGAAGGAGTTGGTTGAGCCAAGGGATAAATGTGAACCTGGCGTCGCAAAATTTCCAAAAACCACTGTAGCTTCCACATTGTCTCTTTGGTTAAGGAGAAGTGTGTTTGGTTCGGGACTGTGATTCTGACCCATTGTAGCTTAGAAGTCTTTGGAGTGATTGGGATATCACACTTCTGCTGGACTGGCACATGACCAACCTCCACGACTCGACCTTGCAACGGGAGAGCAAAATGTGGATGGGGCTGGGTGATAGTTGCGGAATCATCCAAGCAATGTACAAAGTCTGTCCAGGAAGCTGCTGGGATTGAAAAAAGGGTGGCCGGTGGTGAGTACAAGTTCTTATAGATGGCAGCCAGGTGAGGTCGTAAATGCTTGGCGATAGCCGTGAACCAAATCAGACTGCCAAGGACTCGTTCCAGCTGTTTGTGAGTCACTGTTTCTGCACTCAACAAGGATTGTATAAGCAGTTGCAGTTTGTCAACTTTTGAAGGCACCAGCTGGACAGAATAGTGTTGTAAATTGAAACACCAGCCAATCCAAGTAATGTGTGGTCCCACCTGAGCCTTGTTCCAACTAATAGGTGTCCCCAAAAGGATCAGAAAAACAATGGTGCACCAAATGACGTCCTCGAAATGGGTATTGGGTGCCCACAACATCAGGTCGTCCACGTACTGGAGAAGGCGCAGCAAGAAAGCTCCCAGTAAGCTGAAAAGCGTCCTCCAAAATGGGCTACACGATAACAGAACACCCTGGACTGAAAGGTAAACATGACTACACCACGATCCGATTCTTTCAGTCGGATTTGTTTGTGTGCCGCCTTGATGTCCAAGGAAAGTCCTGACCAGGAGTCTCCACTATCCTCTGTGGTCAAAGTGGATCTGACATCATCGACGGTGGGTAAGATCATGGTTTCTGGAAGAGCACAACGTTGATTGACGTTGCAGCATGAAGAATCTAACACCAAGCGAGGAAGGGAACATCTTGGTCAAGGGATGTTACACCACCACTGAGGGATGTTGAAAAAAACACTTTTGGCTGACTTAACAGCTACTAAACTAGCTTGACAAGTGTTTAAAAATCACATGACAGTTGGAGACAGTGTGGCACTCTGCCTTTTGCTGGTATCAATCTCATTGTAAAAACCTATCCCAAACCATACGTCCCCGAAGGATCCTTCGGGGACGTATCGTTTCCATCCACATCCCAACTATAAACTGAATTAGTCTACATGGAAAGTTTCCATTGCTGGGCCACTCGCTGTTTTTGCCACTTTGTCCATCAAGACCAAGTTTGATGGTTAGTTGAAAATTTATGTCATATACATATTGAGTCTTATAGCTAGTCCTCAAAAATATAAAATCATATAATATGTATATATATATATGCCCCAAAAATATGTTGTATTAACTAGCCCAAAATTTTCGAGCGAACTTGAATTTTTTGCCTGGCCATCATTTTTTGTAGTACAAATAAAACTGGAGGTCTCTGCAACAGTTTTGTGTGCAGCAACATTTTTGTTAATAGATCTTTTTGGGAAGCCTGACACTTTAGGAGAATATTTGTTTATTGTGATGTCCTTCAACAAATGTGCTGCGTGTGACATGTTCCACTTAAACTTCCTGACAGTAACTTCATAGTGTGTGTGAATCATGTCAAACCTGGTCTGAATGTTGGTAGCTTTTCTTCAGGGGGTAAGTTTTAAAAACAAAGGACAAAGGACAGAGACAGAGTGGAAAAAACAAGAAAACCATGCCAGCTAGCTGGCCACAACCAAAAAACACACACACACACACGCCAGCTAGCTGGCCCCAACCATCATCATGACATTGAAGCTGGCGGAAAGAAAGGCAAAGCATGACAGCAGCATGGAACAGAAAGCCAGCTAGCTGGCTAACAATAATTTATTAAAAAGCACGCCTCATTTTTAACTCTCCTTTTTGCAGCATTCAAAGTTCATCCCAATCTGCAGCAGACATCTCATTCACCATCAGTCTCAATCCAACTGCCTTGAACAATGGATCTACGTCCGGCTGCATGGTGGTTGAAGAAGACGAGGACACAGGGACAGCTGGTAAAGGAGCTGGCAGCTTCGGTGTTGCTCCTGTTTCTGCTACAAGTCTTGCTTGTCGTCGTGCTTGTCTCCAGGGTGGAGCTGGGCTTGCAGCTTCTTGTGCAGGCACTGGTGGTGCTGGCGCTGTTTCCATTGCTGTTTCCATTGGTGGTGGCGCTGGTGCTGTTCCCATTGGTGGCGCTGGTCCACCTGGTGTTGTTCCCATTGCTGGTGCTGATGCTTTCGCAGGGACTGCTGGTCCACCTGGTGCTGTCCCCATCATCATTGCTGATGCTTTCGCAGGGACTGCTGGTGCACCTGGTGCTGCTTTTGCAGCTACTGCTGGAGCTGCTGTAACTGCTTTCCCTCCCCCTTTCCCTTTCCCTTTGCCTTTCTTTCGGAGCTTTCGTGCTGTTTCAGCAGCGTTCCGCTCATCTTTCCATTGTCTCCAAGCAACTTCTTCAGGGTTGTTGGGGTCTGGATTCCAGCGCTGATCTTGAGGGCTTGTAATTCCTCAGGTAAAAAAAATAACAAGAAACCTTCAATACCAATGAAACGAACCAGTCTAGTACCATACGTGAAGAAAAAAAAGATAAAAGATCACCAGCTAGCTGGTACTGAGTTTCGAGGAGGTTCTTCTTCATCATGGCCACCGGTTGCAGGAGCTGGACCAGGAACTGGAACGCCACCACCAGACGAGGCCGCAGCTGGTTCACCATAATAGTCCCATCGCGGATCCATAATGGAAAGTTATATAGAAAGTTTTTTTTAGAAAGTTCAATCTCAAGTTGATTTCAATAATGCTAAAAATTTTTGATGATGGTGGTGATGATTAAGGCCATGTGTCAAACAATTTCAAGGAAATTTCCAATCTTGGGTCAGGGTCACAAACATTTTGCAATTTGCCATCCATTAATTGATGTTCTGTTGACAGAAGTCTTGATACAAAAATGACACATGGGGAATGAAAATATCCATGCGACTGCATTCCGAAAACTGCCAGCTAGCTGGCCACACAAAGCTAGTACTGCTGGTTTCTCCTCAGTATATTTTTTAGATTTGGTATCTGCAGGTTTTAGTTTGCTAACATGGTAGACATGTACACTGCACGGCACGGTGTGATTGTTCCTTAATGTTTTACTTTTCCTTCACTATGATATGTGCAGTTGTTGTTTTATGTTTTGTGAGTTCATCATCAAAGTTTGAATATTGTATGTTCAAGTATGTTCATTCATAAACAGTTGATACCACCAACCAATGATGAATGTATGTTTCATCAATGTTTGCTTTCACTGATGTGTCTTATTAAGAAATTTAATGTTGTCCAAAAACTTCAGTCAAAAGGATTGATATTTACATAGCCCTTCAAATTTGACCGTTTCAAACCTACTTGTTCAGGCCCTGGATGTTCAGGCACAACTGATGGGGTGGCAAGGGGTACCCATTATCCATCTGCCAGCTAGCTGGTCCATAAGTTGAAAAAACTCTTAATCTGCCAGCTAGCTGGCCTAAGTACGTTCTGAATCCAGTTCAAAGCCCTAAGTGCCAGCTAGCTGGCCATGTTGTAACTTTTGAAAATATTCTGTTGCCAGCTAGCTGGTCTAACCACTGCGAACGAAGCTAATGAAGCGAACAACGAGGCAAAGCGGCCTGCGTAATGTTTTTCTCCGCTTGTTCCGACATCCCGATGAAGATCAACCAGCAGACTCCTCTCATGTCTGGGCACGACAGCTTTCTAACAAGTTCGTTTCTTTTAGTGCGATAGTTTTTAGAGTGAATCTTTTTATCCCAAGACCTTTACAATCGTAAAAGTATTATATATTCAGCGGAAGTTCCCAGACCCCCTGGGGCGTCAAACTGAGTCATCAGGCTTGGAAGCTTGAAGCACTGAATCATTGATGTTTATATCACAGCATGTCCCATGCTGAGATCAAAGCCAAAAGTCATGGATCACAGGATCTTGGAAAAAAGGAAGATGATGATAACACTGATGTTTTTTTCTGATGATGATTATTGATAATGGGAACAGACCTGGTTTCCATGGAAGCAGCCCTACACACTTGGAGTCAACAAGACCCCCTGGTTGGGGCTCAAACTTACACCTCCGTTGAGGTAAACACCAGGCTTCACAGGGCTGAGGCCTTTGGCACAAAAACGGGTTTGCCACAAGACTTTCACCACAGGACTTTTTGTCCATGTCGAAATTTTCTCAAAGGCGCAAATATTGCCATCACTTAGCTTCTCCTGTGATTCAGATCCAGCTTCACTTTGTGAACCAGCCTTTGCACAGAATGCAACACGGTGAGTCAAGGCCAACTTGAACCTGCCTGGCGCCTGCACATCATCAGTCTTCTGGTGGTAGCAAATGGCGACATCTGGTTTTTTCTTGGCAGCCTCACTGATAGTTGCCCCAATTGTAGCCACCTTGTTGTTGAAAACAAGCGTGTCATCAGAGCTGCCCAGCTTGAACTCGACCATGTTGTCCTTAAGCTCTTCTTCAGGCTTGAGGAGCTTGAAAGATCCTTTGCCAAAAGACCCGATGTACTGCTCATCAGACAGCACCACAACTTGCTGGGACTTGTTGAACAAGAAGACCTGGTGCTGAGCCCGAATTTGAATGAACAAGCCACCCTTGCCACTTTTGGCCTCATGAAGCAGCGGTGTGGTGATCTTGTCACCGTCGATGATGAAGGTGGCATCCACAACCTTCTTCGCTTTCTTTGGTGCAGGCACTTCAGGACCTCCTTCAGCAACTCTCTTCTTTGGATCGATTTTTTCTTTGTCCTCATCATTCTTTTGCGGGTCAGGTGCTTGCTCTGCCTGGACACTGCCACCCTTCTCCACAAAAAAATCGATCCAAGAAGTGAAATCCTTTCCAATGGTAGGGTGGAATTGCCAAGTCTTGGCAACTTGAACTGGGAGCTCAGCTTTGTCATGCTTTCCGATCACAAGAAGATTCAACTTGGGTTTCGGAGGCACAGCCGGCAAGAGATCCTGAGAGACTTCTGCCGACAGCTGCAGCCCATTGATCTTGAAGCTCCCATCCATGACTTTTTCAATCAAAGCATCTTGCTGGGATTTTTCCAACCATTCCTTCTCCTTTCCATCCTCTGCCACACCAAAGTAAAACAAAGGAACGTTGAAGTTGTTCCTCTTCTTCACCACGGCCTCGAAGCCATCACCAACTCGGGAATAAAGGTCCACAAAGATGACAGCAGGGGTCGATGACAGGTCTGGACCAGTCAGCAGGCCATCCAGCAAGGCTTCAAAAGCTGCACTGCCGATTTGGCAATACTTGGGCGCACCATGCACGTTTGAATCCCGTGTCCAGGTACTTGCAGGTAGTGCATCACGGCCCAAGTCCTCAATCTCTTTGAGTTCTTTTGCAGGTACTTGTCGGACCGGATCAGTCCGCCTAGACTTTCTCAGGGAGCATGACCACCATGGCGTTTTGTTCAAATCTGTCAAGACAGATGGGAGGACAAAGCGACCAGGGTAGTTCAAAGGCCTCAGGTCACGGGAGTCCGAAGCCTCTGCAAAAAGCAAGCTGAACTGGACATCGATGTTGTGATTGCCGCATGTGAGAAGCTTGCTGGTTCGGCTCTCCTCCATGTGCAAGGTGCCACGTCGATAGGCGAAGACTGGATACAAAACCAAGCCACAAGACTGAAGGTTTTCATTCAGGGCCCACTGCATGACATTAACCTGGGAGTCTTGGATGTCCGTCTTGATGAGTGAAGGGGCTGTCCAGTTCAAAAGGCAAACCATAGGAATGGAGGGGGCTTCAACACCTGCCTTCGATGCAAGGGTCCTCTTGAAAGTCAACAGTTCGGAGATCACAGACTCGACTGGCCCAATGTCCCAAGAGGTCACGGCAGACATCCCATCCAGAAATGCAGCCACACCTTCTTCACATTTGCGATGGTTTTGCAACTGGTGGTCACGAGCTGCATGTTCTCGGGCAACATCGCTGCTGGACATTTTTTGCTTCCAAACATTGATGACTTGTAAGTCATAATCCAATTGCTTCATAACCAGGTCAAACTCATCCTTTGCAATGCGAGCAGTTTGGGCATCAGAAGGCTGGATTGGCATGGAAGTCATTTGAGAGTCCATGATCCGCTTCAAAGTTGGCACTGATGCTAACTTCAGTGACTCACTTTTCTCTAAGATCAGGGCTTGCACTTCAGAATCGACATGCGCTGAACCATCAGCCCATGCATCAAACCACTTCTCCTTCATGATCTCGTCCCCCACAGGGGTTGAATTTTTGAACTCCATCCCCAAGTGGTATACCACGGCAGCACGCTCTGCTGTTGCCTCCAACTCCGCTGCAGTGATCTTCTTCTTGATGGTTGAAATGGAATGGACTGCTTGAACCCGGCGAACCATAAGAGTCATGGTCTCTCCTGTCACTTGCAAGCGGTCTCTCCAGGCCTGGCTCTTTGAAGGAAAGGTGTAGCCAGGGTAGAGTTTTTTGCTGGCAAGGCAGTCATCGGTCCAACAAGACTCCTGCCACCCCGTGGCAGCCACATAGTCCAAAAGCAAGGTCAGACAGTCCTGCACGAAAAGGGAAAACAAAGCTAAACAACTAACTTGATTGAATGAACTGTGGAAAAATGAAATTGAAAAACATGACTGAAAACAATGAAAACACCATGTCACCAAAGTCCTGGGGGGCCTTCTCCAGAAGAAGCCTCAAGCTCATCAAGCGCTTGCCTTGGACATGAAAAGTTGCAGCCATTCCGGAGTTCCACTTCCGGGCGAAGGCATTCACATCCATGTCCATCTTTTTGATCATCACCACCATATCTAAAACGTTGCATGCCTTTCGCATTGAACCTTTGGCAGAAATTCTCATGCACTGAAAAGTCTCTTCAGCAAGGCATGCTTGAGCAACATGGTGAACTTTGATACGAGTGGTCGTCTCAAAGAGCTCCGTCAAATTTGCTGCAACACTGATCTTGTTGACCATGCAGTAGTGCAAAATCATCATCAATGATGATGTCCGCCTCAAGCCCTTCAGGAAGCTCAGAGAGAACATAGGCAATGGGGAGATATGACCACTGCCTCCATCCCCCCAAGGTGTGGGCAATTCTTTGCATTCAGAAGGCTCATGGGTGCGAAGTACCATTAATGGCTCACTTCCTGTTTGGAAGCCATTCTTCAGGATCATCTCAAGCATGACCTTTGTGCCTTCATGGCCACAGGCTGGCTTTGGGCTCTGTTGGGCCAAAAATCCCAAGCAGGCCACGTGGACAGTGAGTGGCTGTGTGCTTGCCATATCACTTTCAGCTACAACTGGGAGAGCTGATTCGATATGGTAAAAAGTATCGCTGGCTTCCGGAAAAGCCTCCCAAAGATACTGGCCAAACTCTGCTTTGGCTGCAACAGTGGCCAAATTTACCTTCAGGTACCTTGTGGCTCCATTGAACTTAGAGCTCAGGTCAATCAAGTCGGTCAAAATCTTCCCAAGGAATTCTTGATGGGGGTCCGGCAACGCACCAAGTTCTTCGGGAGCTGCATCAACCAAACTCCGTGCTGTGAGGTCGCCGTCCATTGTGGTCACAGCCAAAACCTCAAACCGTTTGAAACCTTCAGAAATTGCTGCAAACTCTTAATCTTGATAGAAAGAAGCAGAATGTACAAAGAACCTTTGAATGGCTGTTGCTATTTAAAGCTGCCAGCAAGCTGGCATCAATCACCTCATATTTTCACCACCTCACAAGATGAAAAATCCTTACACCAGCAAGCTGGCATTAATCTCTCAGAAAGAAAAACAGAAAAATCTTTACTCCAGCCAGCTGCTGTTACATCTTCAAGCCAGCTAGCTGGCACTAATCTCACAAGTCAATACCATCATCATTTAGCCAGCAAGCTGGCACTAGGCTAGTTTATACTAGGGGCTTTCAAAAGAATTGGCTTTATACAACTTTGAAACTTATTATTTTTATTTTCTTGATTATCACCACGTAGCTAAAAACCAGCGCATCCCAAAACCAGCGCATCTCAAAACCAGCGCGTCTCCGAAATATCGCGGGAACATCCCTCGCGCACTTTGGAACGCACTTCCTTAAACCAGCGCATCTTGGGGTCTGAATTTGGGGGGGGGGTAGATGCTCTGGAAAAAATTTTTTCCAGCGCATCTGCCCAGATTTTGGACTTACCGGCGCATCCCTCGTCTTCAAATTCTGCGGGTGAGATGCTCTGACCTCCCCATATGATGTGGAGATGCTCTGGAAAAAATTTTTTCCAGCGCATCTCCACCCCTGGTTTGGACAACCCCCTGATGCTCTGGAATCAAGTGGGAAAAAGAAATTGGAGGAAGTGATTGGCATAATTCAATTCAGCTCATTGAATCAAATTTGTGAAAGAAAACTCAAAGTAAAGACTCCCAACCCCGGCCCTTTTCTCACCGACTGCCTTTAGACTCCTCAAGGGCACTCTGTGCCAAACGTTCAACTAGAGGTGGTGGATAACATTGGGCCCAAACAGACCGCCTCACACCCCCTTCTGAACCCTGAATCGTTTGGTGGGTGTGGCTCCTGTCACAGCAAAGGTTTTGAAAGTTTTGGACCACACTGACCGAATTTGTGAGCAAACGAGTTCGTTTGCGCATTGGACGTTGATGCACCTTACTCCGAAGTCCTGTCATACATTGATCAAAAACTACTTCATAAACAAACGGCTGACTTTTGAGATGTTTCATCTCAGCAGTTTGCCAGGATGAAGCCCGAGCTGGGTGTTCCAGCACAAATAATCGACCTGCATCCACTTGCTTTTGAGCACAGGCAATGGCATGGTTCAGGAGTCTCATCCCATGAGCCCACATGGCTCTCACTTTTTCAGGGCTCATCCTCTTAAAATTCCACAAGCGTTGCAGCTCGCTAAAAACTGTGCACGGCGGACTGAGAATCAGGAAGTTGATGTCAAGTTGGTCCAGCAGGTTCAAAGAGAGGTCGATGCATCCCTGGTCTAGAAAGTCCCATCCTGTCAGTAAATCGCAGGACAATGACGCACAAAGGCCTAAAGCCACCATTGCAGGAACCACTCGTGCTGGTGAGAAAAACTCTGCAGCATTGTGCCGTCCAACTAGCCTCTGAGCATCAAACGGTGATGGCGACAGTGCCATAGACAGCCCAGCTGGCTCATCCAAAAGCTGCTGGAATTGACATTGTTCATCCAATTCAGATTGGATCTCATCATCCTCATCTAAAACAAAACAGCGATCTGTCTCAGAGGCAGAGTCCATGTCCACATCGGGTGGCAGGGAAATGAAACTACTCATTTCTTCGTCAGAATTTTCTAGCCCAGCAGTGAGATCACTCGACAATGAAGTCCGCACTGACTGCGGCAAGTCTATCTCTTCCGATGGCAGCGATGGGGGCAAACTAAGAGACATCACTGTTGGTCTGTTTCCGGATCACTAAAGAAAATCTACGATGATGGTGCTACCCATTGAGCAGAAGAAATGTCAATGAATAGTTAAAAGCTTTCAAACATCAAACTACTACCAGCTAGCTGGCATTAAAGGCTGGTTCCCAAGCGGTGATTCTGCCAGCAAGCTGGCTTTAAAACCTTCAAAGTAAAGTTATTGACCAAAAGTCAGTTGAAGTCTGGACCAGCCAGCTGGCCATCAAACCCTTCCCCATCAAGACTTTGAACATGAAAACGATGCAGGTGGCAGTTCAAAATTCAGGTCCTGTAGAAACATTTTTGACACCAACTGCTCACATCGCGATGCATCAAAATTTCAAAGCTTGATGATGATGTTGTCAGCTTCACCTCGGGGTACGGTCCACCACATCACCGTCATTGATAATCTCCCGATGGTGCTTGCCTTGGCTGGCCCATGTTCGGCATTGAGTGCAACCTTTCTGTCTCCTCTTGCACTTCGAGCATCCATATCGAAGTGGTTGATCACCTTCTTCAATGCGAGGATCTGCTGGGGCAGGGGCAATTGGAACATCTGCACTTACAGGCTGAACTTCCTCACCCGGTTCAGCAGCTGCAGCCACATCTTCAATAGCTGCAGCAGGACGTTTTGCAGAAGGCCTCTTCATGCCTGCCTCAGAGGCTGCAGGTCGCTTGAAAACCCTCGCCTCTCGCTTTCTCAGCTCAGCAGCAGAAGGCTTAACGATGTTGACCTGACGTGGTGGTCCAGGACCCATCCCTTCAGAACCAATGCCAGGCTCATCCATCACCAGCGGTTCAAGCTTGTACTCGAAGAAACACTTGATAGGAATCGGCGATGGGGTGTGACCTGGAAACTTCACATCAAAAATCAAAAATCAAAATGAAATTTCAAAGTCAAGGAATTGAACCAAACACTTTACACAACCCAGTTTTTTTAATGATACGGACAAAGGAAAAAGATCCACCAGGCCTGCTTCATTCTTGTTGCACATGTCCTGCAGAAAGGCTTGGGCTTTGAACAGTTTCCAAGGCTCTTTTGCCACACCTTCTGCGGTCTTTCGAAACTCCTTGATCTCAGTCTCAGACATCTTCACCAAAGGGGCAGCTGCAAGAAGCTCGGGTGAGATCTTGGCAACAGTGGCCGCTGGCATCATGAGGATCGGTGATTGGGATTGCTCTGCAGAAGACATGAACTGCTTCAACAGCAGACAAACATCATTTGGATCATCGCAATCCATCCAGTCCTCATGACTGTTTTCCACAGCTAGGCCCATCTCACTGAGCACCTTTCTCTTGCAGAATCTCCAGACATGGTTTGCAAATGGCTGAAGCTGGGTTGATGTAAGCCCAGAAATCTTCATGTGACAACTCTTTGCAAATAAAGACTGGAAATCCCAGCATCCAGGGACAATCTCGATGACCACATGTTTGCGCCCTCCAGCTGGCTGCAACATTTTTTCGAGGTAGCACTTCACCTCCTCAGCATCTTCCAGGACTGAAGCTCTCTCAAGCAGCGCTGCAATCGAGCTGAATCGCTGGTCCAACTCGTTGTGTGAATGTGAAGTCTGCAAAAACTGCAGCTCCACGGAATCCCACATACCCTTCCCCACCAAAGCTGCAAGCATCGATCCGAACCATTGGTTTTTTGACTCCCTTGGAGTGTTATCAGTGCTGATGATAAGATTGCGAGCTACAAACTCATCCGGAAACTTTTCACGGAAGAGGTCCACCAACCGGCACAAAAGACTGGAGTTCATGTTCGAGTCCTTCGCACAATCAGCAGGAAGCAAGAAAAATGCCTCCATCCATCCGTGCAGGACTACTCCAGTGACGTGGAGGGTTGGACGGCGTAAAGCCGAGAATTCTGCAGAAGCACAAATGTTTCTCGGCATTTTGAACTTGGCCTGATCCATTCCGTCGATTTGGACCTTCCAAAGAGAGTCAGCTCTTTGGGAGGCATTGCTGAAGCTTCCATCCATGCAGGCTTGTGCATGTTGTGCAGCAAGAAGATTTCCTCTAACGTTGACGGCTCGGTCATTTGTGATCAGTTGGATGTGTGCCTTCTTTTCATCCTCCACTCGCTGACGGTCCTCAGCTGTCACTGCTTCTTGTCTCTCCTTGTCCAGCCTCGAGCATGTCTTGCATCGGCTACCCTGCCCAATGTTTCTAAAGCGAAGGTATTTTTTCCAATGCTTCCAGCATCGCTCGAAAGTGCTCTTGGAGCAGCATGAAGCCTTGTCTGCAGCTTCAGATTGGAACTGAGCATAGAGAGCAGCAATGCTACCAGGATTCAGAAACCTCCTCGGTGCCAACCTTTGTTGAGACTCTCCAGGGACAGCAAGGCTAATTGACCACAAAGGATGGTCAGGAGACTCCACAACTTCATGTGGTTCATCCACAAAAATAGTGGTGCAATCCAGCCCCACCGCCATAGGCTCAGCTAAGTTGTTGTAGAGCTTCAGGAAAAAGGCATCAGCCTGCATGAACTCAGCCTTTGGCTGAAACACGGTCACCTTCATTTTTGGTGGCAAGGTTTTGTGGCCAGCAGTCACCAACTTTCGCATGTTGTCAACTGTCTTCGGAGAAACATTGTGGAGTTTCTGCCAGGCAACGCGGCAGATCTTCCATCCATCGACTTGCCATTGTACTAATCTAACGTTGTTTGTCCTGGCCTCCTCCACAAGAATCTTGACCTGCTCATAGATCTTGTCCATCCTGGAGGTGTTGTCATCTGAACTCTCCAGCTTGGTCTTGATCTGGAGCTTCATGTTCTCTATGTTTTGATGGTTCAGGCATTGAAGCTTGCAGCAAACCATGGGCTCATCGCTACTACCAACGGAGTCCGGAAGGGAGATGTTGTCACCCTGTGCAAACTCTTTGCCTTCTCGGTGGGGAGAAACTTCTTTTGAGGAAGAAGTCTCAGATTCAACATCCGCTGGCAGATCCACTGGACTGGCTGGCTGTGCACCCTGAAGATCATTGCTACCGGTGGCAGTGGAACAGCTCATTGTTAACACACTGACTTAGATGATGAAGTCAGTGACGAGATGTATTGAGATGATGAGTTCGGATGATGTCAGTCCGACAGACCTTGAAGTCAGTGATTTGCTTCATGTGTATTGCTTCTTTTGCTTTTTAGTCACAAGAGTAAATCTACCCCCAATATTTAGTCTGACTTAAAGAACTATCATGTCATAATGTTGCAGTAGGCCATGATGCGGCGTTTTGACATTAAATTTTCTCACCGTGAAACCGTGACACTATTGAAACTAACAAAACAACCCCCAGCAAGCTGGCAGAACAAACCTGGCCAATGGCAAGGCTTCAAGCTGAGTGGCTTAACAGTGATAACTTGCACGCCAATTTACAGCAACAACACAAGCCAGCAAGCTGGCTCCACAAAAACCAGGCTTGAATACCAGCGAGCTGGCAACATAATAAGCGACAAACACTTGCACTGACACTGACAGCCAACATAGTGTAAGATCTAAGAGTAAAGAAAGTAGCCAGCAAGCTGGCCAGAAACCATGTAGACCCGAACTAATCCCCATTTTCCAACTCACTGCGGATATGAAAATTGCGAAGGCCTGGAAAACAGATTCTTTCATCTAAAATCTAAAATCTAATATCCCTCTTCGACTTCAATCTCCTCGCACTCCTCCGAAGCATCCTCCGGGACTTCTATGGCCGCCAATTCATCCAGCTCGTACTCCTCTGTAGTAGTTCCGAGAGTTTCCGAGCTATCAGGTTGGTAGGAGTCAGAGTCATTGAACAACGCCGGTCCAAAAACGAAAGGTGGACAGAGTGGGACGGCCTTGGCAACATGCTCACAGTGTACCTTGACTTTGAGAAAGGGCTGGTCCTGGGTGACCTTGAAATCCACATTCACGTGTTCATTGCTGAAGTTGACATGCACCGTATGATCCTTTCAGGGGTGATGTGACATGTTGCGGTTATAGCCCTCAGACCATAAGATCAATTTAATATATATATATATATATTTTTTTTTTATTTTCAGTTCTTGATGTTCCACTGTGTCTTGATGTACATCCAAAAGAAACATCCATGAGAAACATCCATTTGAAATATCCATCATTTTTTGAAAACTCTTTCAGTTTAGACATGTTTGAGAAAACACTTTACCAGCGCTTCAGTCCAAACACCTTCGAAGCTGTAACAGTTCCTTCAATACTGCAGGCCACTTTCGCTGGCTGCAGCACAGCAGAAACATCGGTGAAAACGCGCTTCTTGGTGTACGCCATGGGTTGTAAACTTCTAATTGTGAACCAATCTATCACAGCAATGAGCCAGCCAGCTGGCAGAATATAAGCAAAAATTTTACCAACATGGAACATGTCAGCTAGCTGACAAAATGCTATCATGATTGCCCAGATTTTACTCTACTAGTTATGGCCAGCTAGCTGGCTTTTCTTGTTTATTGTTGCATTGGTTTGCTTTGCTTTTATAGCCAGCTAGCTGGTTTACAGTAATTGCAACGGCAACATCAAAACTGTATCATAAGAACCTGTCAAGATATTTCAAACAAAACAAGTGTCCAAGATATTTCAAACAAAACAATCATCTGACACTACAGTGCAAGACTACTTGAAGATTCATACGGTTTTTTATTTGCAAATGGAATACAGTTAGTCTCGAATGTTTGGCATATTTGGTTTCTGTGGCTGACACTGAGCAAGTGGCCAATGTGCACAATAAAAAACCGAAAAGAGATGCACCCTGGAACTTTGATTTGGTCGGGAAACATTTTTTCTTAGAAATCTTAAGGCCTTCTCAATAAAGGCAAACCAGGAATCAAGTTAGTAGCCCTGACAATGAAAAACAAAGCATTTCGACACTATAAGAAAGACTAAAACTTGCCAAGTTAGAAACATGTGACCCAAGAAGAAATCCGAAAAAGAGCCATGGACAATGAAAAAGTCCATTATTTTACGATCATGAAGGAACTGGCAGAGCAGATCGGCAAGAAGTTGAAGACCCATGAGGCAAGAGCAGTAGGTGCTCAGGGAGTGGACAATGTCATGCTTGGAGACAAAGTTGGTTTCCATTGGTATTCAAAGTCTAAGGTGATTTGCAGTGTTTGCGAAATTACCGAATATGATTCTGTAAGAGAGATGCTGGAAGACTGTGGCAGTGGCTTGCTGCCGGACCTTTCTGAAGAGAAAAGAGAAGCAACTTGGTGCATGGAAAAAAAATCTAGCAAGTATTGTTTGAATTTATTTTCCTAGTATTCCAAAGCAAATTCCATCTGGTCCTCAGGGTAAGCTATTAACAGCTGAGGCACTATATGAAAGGCTTGGTTTCGGCAATCGTAAAATGGTGGTTTGGCGATTGGCTGATCCCACTTGGATCTCTGAGACGAAGGGTCGAAAGAAAACTGAGAAAAGTAACACCAAGAATGTGAAAAATGTTTCTTTAAAAAGCCAAAGCGCTTGATGATTTGCTTGCTGAACAAGTGTGACAAAAATGACAGCTTTCTGCTTTCTGGTGCCAGCTGGCTGGCTACTTCAAACATGTTTGACACGAATGATGCAAACACCCATTAAATTCTGACACCCATCAACATGTTGTTTGTGTGGGTTTGTGTGTGTGTGTTTGACTGTATGTCTGTAAGCTAACTAATAGACACTTTACAAAAAATGGTCAGGCAAACAATTCAAGTTTCTTCCAAATTTTTTGGATTACATAATTTTATAGTTACAAAACAAAATATAGAAATAAAACTTCAACTAACCATAAAAATGGTCTTGTTGGACAAAGTGGCCAAAGCAGGGAAAGGCCCAGCAATGGCAACTTTCCACTGCCATCATGATTATTTATTATGTATGGGGAAAGGCTTTTCAACTTTGAATTGCCTGGATCAGCTGTTCTTATTCCAAGTTCCAGTGGGCAAGCCAAAGGCAGAGTGCCACACTGTCTCCAACTATCATGTGATTTTTAAACACTTGTCAAGCTAGTTAGTAGCTGTCAAGTCAGCCAAAAGTGTTTTTTTCAACATCCCTCAGTGGTGGTGTAACATCCCTTGACCAAGATGTTCCCTTGAGGTTTTTTTTCCGTCAGCGTGTACCACGTTCAGCTTGCCGACTGCTGTCACCTCCCAACGTTGTTTAGCTTCATCCATGCCTCCAAGAATCTCTTCCACCCAGCCTTGTTGTATCTCTTCCTGAATGAGTGACAGAGTCAAATCCGGATCTTCCTGGGCGCCTGTCCAGTTCGACTCTGACTCAAAAGAATGTAGAGGAGGAGGTTCTGCAGAGGTCGAAGGTGGTTTGCGAGGCCAAATGTGGCCTGGAGGTATAGCTTCCCGAACTCCGGTGGGAACTCCATGGGCAAGGTGAGCATGGAGATCTAGGTCAGGATCCTGTGAGAATTTGGCCAATTCATGCAGCAAGGAAAGGCGAAACTTCTGGAAAGACGGAACGCTCCAGTCAACTGAAATGCCTTGCTTCAAAGCCCAATCATGTAAAATTTGCTTTAAAGGATTGAGCTCAAGTTGGGATAGGGGTTCATCAGGCAATGCTTGTTGGAGATGTTGCCACACTCTGGGAATCAAATTGTGAGCACGGCCGTATTCCACAAAGCGGTGACGAAGGTCTGCAAAAATATCGGATTGATGATTCACTGACCAATCTGCAGAGCTAGGTATGCCACCCCCATCGTTGACAAATCGTTTGCGAGGAATTGCTGCCTGTCTGGTCAAAGGTATCTGCCAAGGCAACGTCTGTTGAGAAAAAGTGCACTTTTTTGTCATGATCTTGCTGAGCTCTAAGGCAAGGGAAGCTGGATACTCGGCTGTTTGCGAACTGAGATAAGCACCAGTTTCTGTCCTGACCCCTGCAAAAGATGGGTGAGGCGACTTGCATTCACACCAGCTGGCTAAAGTAGCGACTTCGGAGGTGTTGGCACACATCAACCAGGCCTTGGAAAGATTCATACCCCAACGACAAGCTGAGACATGGGAACACGTGGCATTCCAGTCTCGAAGCATTTGAGTGTTCTCATCCAAGAGCAGGGTCATGGCTGTTGGAGGAGTTTCCCATCCCACCAAACCACCTTTGCAGTGCACAGCGTGCAAGATTGCTCGGCCACGATCGTGAATGGTTTCTTGTTTCTGAAGTCTCAACTGCTCTGATGCATTCAAAGACGGGAGTCCATAGGGGTGTGATGGAGTCCGAAGAGGTTTGGGACCAGGCCGCTTGAGTTTGAGACGGCGGTGCTCTCTGCATGGGGGTGCTGACCAAGCTCCACCCACAAAACCATTCCAAGCAGCGTGAAGGATACGCTCAAAATTGTTGTCAATCAAAATGTCCCAGCCAAGTTCGACGTCCAAAGGTGTCAACAGGTCCACCTGAAGTTGTTGGCAAGCATGGAAAATTGGAGCATTTCTGCCGGCAAAAAGGTCCATAAAGAAGCGACCAGGAAACGGTAGGTCAAAAACTCCTGGAGGTGCATCCAAAGGACGCGGTACTAACAAAGAGGCTGGCTCCTCCTGCGATACCGCTGCGTTAGGAGGAGCTGGTGTAGTTTGTCAAGTTTGAGTCCCATGGGCATGGGCTCCATGGTTCTTTCCACATGGGCGCCCCTGCACTTTGAAGGCACATGCGTGAGTAAATTTGCATGATTTGCTTGTGCAGTTGCCTCGTTGATAGCGCTGACACAAAATCTTCTTCTCACCGTTGACAAACATGAAGGTTGCTAAGTCAGCAGCCTTGTCCTTCCAGGCAGACTGCTTCACCTTGGTCTTTTTGGTCGGAGTGGCTGAGTCCTTTGGCTGCTTGGTCGGAGGAGTTGTAGTTCCCGGCTTGTAAGGAGATGCACGGGGACGGGGCTGCAACACCCCGTAAATATCCGCCCTTGCGGATGTGAGTTCATTGAGCGCATCGTTGAGCGACCATTTCTTGCTCAAAAGACTGGAAATTTCCCCCCACAAGAACTTATCAGCTTCAAGAAGCTCAGCCAAGTTCACCGAACGTAACATCGATTCAGGGCTATGGCGTTTCATGGCCAAACTGAAAAACTTGTCGTCAAACTTTTTGAAGATCTGAAGGTGGGCAGCTCCAACCATAACCCAGGCGTTGCGGAAAACTTGTTGTGTCTTCATCAACCATTCTGCTGACAACTTCATGTTTTCGAAAGGAATCTCAGGGGTCTCATCCAACAGAGCTCCCAGAAGTTGGGCCTCTGACCTGATTGGTTTATGAGTCTTGGCCTCCGTCATGTCTTGATACTGCTTCTGAGACATTCGAATCTGCCAGGGAATGTATTTGATAGCCTGGCCAGGTTTCATGTAGTGATGGACCACCGACAGTAAACGAATCGAAGGTGTAGTCTCTGAAGTCAGTAGTTCACCTGGAAAGTTGGTTTGAAAGGTCTCTATCATTTGGTTCACCGCCTCTGGAGTCAAACGAGGAGGTGCCAGTTCTTGCCAAACGGGAGTTGCCACTGGAGACAAAGATGTCGAAGTAGCTGCAGCAGTTGTCGAAGTGGAAAACTGTTGAACCATCATGCGGCACTGAGCCAGAAGACGTCGCAGCTTCCCTGCTGGGACTGTTGTGGAGTATTCCTCGGTCGCCAGATCGACACCCATGTCTGTCCAAAGTTGTTCGGGCAGCTTACTCAAAAGGGCGGCTCCGTCTGCTGAGTTCACAAAGGTGAATGCCAGATCTGAAATGGTGGAAAAACCCTGTGCTAGGAGCCATTCTTGAGCTTTATCTGGAACTTGGAGTTCGGTCATCATGGCTGTAAAGTCAGCCTTGCTATCCATGGAGGACATGGCTCGAAGAGAGGATCAATGTCCAACAAAAAACCCAAACGAACTCGAAAGAAACCATAAGGTGTGAAGTTTGGATGAAGTGAAATGCAGCGTGAATTGAAATCAATGCCCCCAAAGCGATGAGGGAGAAACTAAAAAAGAACAGGTAGCCTCAAGACACCTGAAATCCAAAAACTCGAACCAACAGGCACTACAGGAAGCCCATGAAGATTCATTTGAAACAACATCAAGCCAAGAAGGCATTGAGATTCAAATCATGACCCTTGAGACAAAAATAACACTCCAAACTCCAAACCTTGCATGCCAAAAAGCAAAAGGCCAGCAACAAAGGCCCCAGCACAAGTGCCACAATCAACGACAGAATCCAGGTAAAGAGCCAATCCGCAGAATCAATTCTGCTGACATTGCTGAGGAAAACCAGGGTCAAGCACACGAAAAACACACCTGGGTCACGGCGCAAAGACAGGTGCAAATTGGACTGGAAAGTTCCTGGAAGTCATCTCTCATAGCTGTTTTGCAATAGAGAAACAAAAGTATCTAACACATGTTTGGAGAAACAAAAAAATAAGATAAAATAAAAGTGTTTCCACGGACCCAATCAATGAAAATGCTCTTGTGATCTCGGTCCTAAGGCTTATGATAGGTCTTACGTGGCCTCAACCTGATGCAATGATAACTCACCCACGTATTGGATGTGTCTCAGGTGTCCATTCTCTATTGAGTAAAGGTCGGTGACGGTGTGAAGACTTGTTCGTGAGGAAACACATCATCCCCGGCTCCAAACCACTCCCCCGTCAACATCACTCGTGAGATCCGGTTCGGCTGATTTTGGCGAAGCGCAGCAACAAATGAGCAAGCACCAGAAAAACGCTAGAGACAACTTTGAAGAACAACTCCTTCGACTTCCATCTGACTCGCTAGGGTGTCCTTGATTGCTTGAATTTCAGGAATTCCAGGCCAAAGCATCAGTGAAAATCATCCACATCGGTATGATATGTTCGATACATCGTTGTGCTTCGCACTTGCTGCAAACTATTGGAACAAGATCCGTTGAGAAAGGTGGCAAGTGTGTACGTAAAGTGGCCTGAAACTGATATACTCCAGTTCAATTGAATTGGTGAGTTGTTGCCCAACAGAATGGTTCGCACGCAAATATCAGAGTTTATACAGCAATGTTCCAAAGCGTGCGTGATACCCTTGATATGCCAAGAAAAATAGATGCACAAAATGGGAAAGCCTGCAGCCCTCTTCTACGTCCTGCAAGCTGCAATTGAAATGGTATTTGTACAAATTAATGGTGAATATGATTGGACAATATCCGTTGTGGCGTGTTCTTAAAATCTAAAATTCATGGCAAGGTGTACTGAAATCCTGTGTTTTCTAAGGAAGAAGCCGAGGGGAAAAGGCTGCTTGTCCCATTGTTCGAATCTTCGCATCATTTGAGCATCAACAACCCGTACCCTCGCAAAGAAACACATACAATACAATTGACTTCTTCATATTACAATTAATTACAATTTATATGCTTTCTGAATTCAAAATAGCAATCATCTAGGCTTAACCATACTTGAATGTGTCAGGTTCAAACTCTCCAACTTGCTGCCATGAAACGAGCGAATGGAAAGAGCCATACCACCAACCATGACCTGAGCAAGCGAGCCAATCCCCTGAACACTACGCTGGAGTACAATCCTTCAAATGCTTTCTGCGAGGGCACGGCCACAAGAAAAAGGAAAGGGTACAAAAATCCTTTCGTGTGTTCAAGGTTATACTGTTATACCATAGTAATCTTGAGGGCTGGATTGATTCTCTCCTCGGACGATACATATAAACACCTGGTGATGTCTGAACATGTCACGGGCAAAGGGTTGACGGATGTCAATCCTGCAAAAATGCATAATGCAGAGCAACCAACAACCAAACAACAAAGCAACCAATCAATCAAACCAATCAAACCATCCAATCAATGAAACATACTGAAACCACCCAACCAGTCAAGGAAGTGTCAAACCAATCAAGGGGACATAATGAAACATAATCAAACCAACTAGTCAATCAATCGACCGATCAATCGCACAACATTTCTGCCTCCAACAAGCTAAACGCAACTCTTAGCCGGTCCGTGACAGTGCCAACGTCGACAGCGTTCCAACTACCATTTGATTATCTACAACCGTGCCTATACTGTTGGCAAATCTAAACAAACCTTAAAATCCATCCGAAGGCAAAAAGGATTCACATGATGTCACTGCATGGCCCCTGCAGCTTAGAAACAACAGGCCAATGGAGATTCCTGTCAGCAGCTTCTCCAGGAAGGACCGACCAGTTTGGTTGCATCCGTCATCCAAGCTCCGAGGAAAGGAGGATGAGGCAAAAACAACTGCCTGGCGGACCATTCGCAGAACCACGACAACATGCTGTGCGTGTTGGGTGCGTTCGTTGAAGTGCATCAGTGTATCTGCATTATTTGCACTTGGAGGCCACCGCATTCTGGCAATATCACCTATGTTATTGAAGGTAGGTTCTAGTTCTACTTGAATCGAACTTCCTGCAAAGACATCTATATCCGTCTATACCGTTGGAACTGTCGTGCTGCGTGAAGGGTTGGCATCTTGAAGTCCCATGCGTTGTCGGATCATCCAAGTACCCTGGGTCTTGCTTGTGTTTAACCATCAGTAGTAGCGTTACTGCAAAATGCCTACACAAATCCGTACCCAAAAGATGCAATTATAGGCAATTTTCAGATACATATCTAATTCACATGCAGTAACTGCTTTGGTTCCTGTCTATATCGTTCAAGGTACAACCAGCGCAGCTGCAGCCAGGAGTTGACACACCTTGGATGGGTCAATGGGACTGGACCTACATCGAACTAAATGGCCCCTTAGCGCAACTGTATCGGACCGCATGATGGTTGGTGCCAAGCTCGGCCTTGACTGTTTCTGCCAGGTGGTTCCACAAAGGCAGAAACAGCAATGTCAACACTCATCTGCACATGATAACCGTTTTGTTTCTATGCTACCATATGCTACCTATACTGCATAGGTTGGAACTTGCATCAATTACTGTATTTCCAATGGGTATGCAATGAGAAGTTGCTCTACTCAAACGGTTTACGGTAACAATCAAAGGAAAGATTCATATGTGTTCATGTGTTGAGCTTCCATTCAACCACTACCAACGACACCTACAGTGTATGTGCATGTGATATTCCAATCAAATGTAGTAAATGTGCGCAGTATGAAGTACATATGCTACAGTACTGCATCCAGTATCCCCCTTTAAATTTCGCACCGGTGGGTTGTTCGATCCAAACATTATATTTGTAGTAGATACAGCTGACCGCTCATCAGATTGGCATAACCTGCCCAGGAATCTTTTGGAGCTTAGTAGCATCCAACTCCAAATAAAACGTGGGAGAGTTCAATTCTGTCAGCGCTTCCCACCTATGTACGATCATCTCTCGGCTGACCCTTAAGCCTGAAACGTGCAAAAGAGGCACTGCTAATGCCACCCGTGCAGCATGAGAGATGTATAAACCTGGTGCCCAGGAGAGGACAGGGAGTGGCTCAAGCGGCTAAAGTAGGTAGTAAAAAGTGTGAAGCGGTATACACATCTAAATTCTGCATATTATTGAAAATCTGGGGAAACATATATTGTGTATTTGTCTTCACGTGCCAACAAAAATCATATATTATATATATATATATATATACATGTATTCATGATCTGAGAGAGAGAGTGCGTGTGTCAGGATTTCATAATGGACCCGAATTCACCACATTGTATATTTGATATCTTGATCTCGCAACAAGTTGCAACAGGTACGCCAGTGCCGGGTCCAACGTTTTCATCAATGACAGGAGCGCGGTCAGGCTAGTGTTATCCAGGTCAGGACTGTTAGATCAAAGATGCTCAAATGCATTTAAATGTCAAGCATTAAAGTAGATTGCAAATCAAACAAATGTACTCTCTGTCGAATAATTAATATTCATATCTTAATGATAATTCACAAATCTCAAGAAATCCAAATGTTGGAGAGTTCCCCCGGCGAAGGTACAGTACGATTTACAGTACATGTGTTGTTCAACCGAGGCACTGAGGCAGCACGCTCTCACCCAGGGATGGGTTGACAGGAAAATCTTTGTGAACCGCCTTAGCCAAACATCATTGAAATGAAAACAGAAGAAACATAGCATGCCATATGACATATATTGACATATCATATGATGGCAAGATAGGTGTTTTTGCAAACAAGTGTTTGGGGAGGGCTCAAATGCCATACGGGTTCCCAACTGGCGGCGAACTACTAAAGCAAAAACTTACAATTTCTTGTAATGGCCAGGCACCATAGAAAAACTAGGCATCCCCGTTGCAAGAAGTCCTTGTGTGCTGGGACAAAATGTCAAGTCCCAAATTATATAGCAGCATCACGCGTCTCTTGCGCTAGGTGAGTTATTTCCATCTTTGAAAAACTTTACAAGTACCTACCCCCTTCCCAAAATTTCACGTACCTAAATGGAATATTTCTAGAAATTTCTGACCTGACCCCCCGTCCCTCAAATTCCATTTTTAAGGCACGGGTGATGGATTGTCATAAGGATTTGGGAGCAACAAACGTTGTGCAGGCATTGTTGGCCCTCGGTTTTCATATGATGTGTAACAGCACGTTGACTATGCCGCATTTGTTTCATCCCGGCATCCCCCAATGAAGTTTGTTTCATCCCCCAGTGCCAGTGAAGTCAACCTTGGTCACAGAGTCGAGCTAAGCAGCTAGACTCCTAGACATGGCCTTCTATTCATTCTGTGTCTTCATCTTTACGAATCGTCCACGCTGCTACCCCTCCCCATCCTCTGCCAACGCGTTGTACTTTTGCACGGAGGCGCGGTGCCCCAACTCCTGGAGAAGTTGTCGAACGGGGTGAGTTGCACAACTGAACCAAGGATCCAAGTCCTAAAATGTCAAGGAAACCAACCTGGTGAAGAAATCAGAGTGGGCAGTTCAGTTTGAAAAGTTCATGTGGCGTTTACCAGTCAAAGGAAGTCAAATTATCAAACAACAGATGGCGACACCACAATCGATCTGACGATTTTTTCCCATCTCATATTTGGGGATGGAGTTTGGCAATCGTATCGTATTACTGGAATCCAAATCTGGTCCTGCTCCAAGAACTGGCCCTCTTTTCCTGGCCAAAAAGAGATGAGTTCAGCATGCCATTTCAAGGTTTGAAAGGCACCCAAGCTCAAGACAAATGGGAAATGTGATGAAATGTAGATATCTTGCATGGGACAGATTTTCAAAAATCTGCTCTATCAATTCAAGCAATGCTCCTTTTATAAGGCTTTGCGACGACGTCTTTTTTTTTCAAACTACTGTCGTTTCATGTCGTTCATCATGCATTCTGGATCGTTTTGGGTAGAACTCACCAAGTTCACCGACCCCAGGCCTTTGCACTCAACTTCAAACACCTTTGCGTTTTGAGGAGCAAAAAAAGGACTTGTAGGGATGTCAACTTGAACACGTTGGTGAGGAATTGCGCCCCAAAAATACTGGAGGTGTATCTGTATGACCTGAAACTCTGTCCTGAGATCATGCAGTGTGATGTATTTGAATATCTGATATAGATACGGACATCTATGATCAAAATAAACTAACGGAAGTATCACTAATCTGCTAATTCAATATAGTTTGAGAGGGCTGCTGGACGCATCTGGTGTACCGAAGTGTGAAGTGTTTTCCTGCCAGCCCACCCCAACCAGAATTCCGAAGACATCCAAAAGCAAAATTAAACTGCAGGAATGGAAAAGGAAAAGCCATGGAAAAACAATCTGAATGCTTTCTGTCCTTGTCCCTTTTAAAGCCTTTGCAGCTCCACATGGCTTTCCATTCGCTGGGGAACCCTGTCATCCTCCTCCTCCCCACCATCATCATCAGCAGCATCATCGTGGACCGTCATACTCATCATTTTTGTCGACATCATCGTCGTCATCATCATGGTCATAATCATCGTCGTCATCCTGATCATCATCATCATCATCATCATCATTATCATCATCATTTTCATCATCATCATCATCATCATCATCATCATCATCGTCCTCCTCATCATCATTCTTCAAAAAAAACACTTTGATGTGGGTAAAAACATGCCAAACAAATAATCATGTAGAACAAACATGAACAAACAGTGCTTTCAAATGTTGAAATGTATGCCAACTAATCCACCTGCTCTGCAAAAGGACGCGGGTTATGCCCTTCCCTATCCCTTTCAATCGACCCTCACAATCAATCCAAAGGCACATAGTCAATGATCCGCTGCAAATCGGCTGGCAAAACACCTGGACACCGTGGGTCAAGCTTCGATCTGGAATGGCCGTGGGGTATACAAACATCACAGGGCCAAGCGCCAAACCCCAAGGTATTTGGATCATGTCTTCAAAATCCTGAAAATCTACCCCTCTGACTGTCGCTTTTAAGGGATTCATATGGGTTCATGTTTGAAGTACGACGCAGGAAACATCACAAGGAAAACTGAAAAAATGAAAAATGTGTGCAGCCTCAGTTTTCTCATAGCTGCAACGTTCAACCTACCTACTCCTTTTGCAGATCAACTACAACTACAACTGGCACCACCCGTCTTACCAACCAAATACTGCATCATAGTTCAAAAACATACTTTTCCCACTGACCATCTGTCAGCTTTTAAAGAATGTGCAAAACCAAAACCTAAAACAGGTGCATTTTGGTGCATTGAGCTGTACAGGATGGATGTCTGGATATATGTTGAAAGAAGCCAATCAAGGGGAATGTGGTACAATCAGCGTCATGATAAAAAATGAAAACCGTAAGTCTTGTCCACCACTTCCTCGTTGTCAATGGTTCATATAGAAATATGACCAACAGCGAAATACTATAAAATGTAAGCTTGACAGAAAAGCGGCGAGGGTGGATGGACTTACCGAGATTTACAGCAAGATCAAGTTGATAAATTCTCAAACATGATGTTTCTAGATGTTTGTTGTCAGTTTTGGACTCAACTCCTGCCATCATCACACCTTCCACATTTTTGTTGAGGGACGAAGCTGTGCCGCTTGAGCGTATCCAAGGACCTGTTGAGCACCATGAAACAGGAAACCTGTGAAGCCCAGGATGGGGATGTCAGCAGTGCGCTTGGCAGTATGGTCCTGAGACAGCTTGGACTTGTGGCATGCCATTGAATGTTTGTAGCTAAACTCCTAAGGCTCTTGCAATGACTTTACAAGTAAGTAAGCAAGTATTCTTGCGTCTTTTTCTGTGTTGCGGGGTCTCCGGTTCATTTTCAGCTGCTCTGTTGATGTCAGCTGGCATGTTCCAAGGGAAAACTCAGAGTGTTTCATGTTTCTGACCAGGTCATGCATATGTGAGGCGCTTCTTGTTGATCCTAGCTTCTTTTCCAAACCACTCTGATTCAACACATGTGTGTGTGTGGCTACAAGTTTTATTTATTTCATTAGGAATGCCATGGATTGCAATACTATCCCGATTAGAATATGCCAATGTGCAACAAAGAACGGTGATTTCTTTCAAACATCCATCACATCATCACCTTCCATGATAAAAACTTGGAATCGTCACCGCGTCTTGTTTGCAATTCCGCCATGATGTATAATCTGAGTGCATCTCCGAATTTTGGAGCCTTACACATGGTTTCTTCCAAAACGATGCGAAATCAAGACTGCCAGACCAATATCTCCCAAGGATGATTTTCAAGAGAAACCTCCATTTCCATCCCTTTGCAGGGCCTTGTTTTCAGGTTCTAGGTGGAACATGGATGGAACTTCAGTATGGAAACCATTTCCAGAGGATTTTGGAGTCTCGAACTTTGTTCAACATACACTTGATTACACTAGTATGGAGCTCCACCAATACCACTTTTTTCTATAAGTTTTTTACATGGCCTGACCATCCTCTCGGAGGGACCACAACGGCAATCCTGTTACGGTCACAGCTGCGCACCTTGATTGCTCTAGGCCATGGCGAGGTCATTAGGCCCGCTGCAGTGATACGCTTCGACCGAAAGTGATCTGTCACCACAGCAATCCAAAGGACCACAAGCATCAGGAAGAGAGCCTTAGAGGAAATCAACCCATGAGAGACTGTTGAAGGCCATTTGCTTTGCTTTGGAGCTGAGGGCGAACGGTTCCGGTGGTGAAAATGGTGAGATCATGCTGGGACATGTAACTCAACCATCGTTTAGAGGGGAACAACAGCAAAGAATTTGGATTTGTGGATCTGATTCTATGAAGCGCCACCACCTCATCTTCGCTATCGCTCACCGACGATGGCAATACGAATAGGAATGCCACACCATTCACCTTCTTGTATGAGTGTATGAATGAATGAATGTATGTATGCATGCATGCATGCATGCATGCATGCATGTACCCTAAGATTCCAAAGTCAAAGTCCATTTAAGCAATAGTCTTTCTTACAAAGTACACTTCACGGTTTATGCTAATGTACTTTAGCAATCACGCCCCAACTGCCCAAAACTGAGCCTTTTCAGCTGCGGGTGGCCAAGGGGTGGCGACCAAAAAGTTCATACGCAAAGACTCTTCCAATTGGACAACTGGAGGGGGACGTGTCGGTTTAAAACTCTTCAGACGGCATCGCGGTGAAATTGTGAATCCCAGATTTCTGAGGCCATTGGAGTGGTTGAGAATTCCCAAGAACTAAAACTATCCCGGTCGAAAACCCAAGATTGACTTGTGTTACCTAATATCTAGGTAGGGCATTTCGTGCTTGAAAAAACCATGCTGGCCTATATCACTATCAAGACCTCGTGTTTTACTGCAAGGTTCACACTAGCACCGACAACAAACTGGTGATGGTTCCTTCCATGCCATGCAGCAGAGAGAAAGGTCATCCCATAGCTGGAGGCCCACCATTCACCTGCACAATATCAGAAATGATGGGGAAGTGAAGCAAATTGTGAGAGAACAAAGTCTCTTTCTCTCAGTGTTACCGGAGAATACCGGTACTTTCCATTGGACGTATCTATCTACATGATGATTAATCACTGTGAAGTAACACACAGAGTCTGATCTACTCCCTTAAGAGTTTCGGCTTTATATCAGGTTGTTAACCAGTCTTGCCTCTTGATAAGGTCTCATTATGACCCTCATTTTTGGGGGGCTTAGGTCGAGGAGGTCGATTGAACAACTACGACAATTGCAGAGTCATGGGTTGAGATCAATGAAAATTGTAGGAAACGATAGCCACAATTTTGAACTTACGAGATGTATAGATATATAACTGATAATGATCTGTTTAAATCAAAAAACAGAAACATTGGCATGACTTTTAACTTGTATTTGCGCCTCTTCCTGCATACATCTGCGTACAGTGCACTATAATATACACACATAATATGCATTCAAAGGGGGTATATCTATGATGTATGTATATACGTTTGTTTCGATGGAAGTTCTTGATAGTACTTGCTAAAAAAAACTGTATGTATATACCTATATATATATATAGTCTACGAAGATTGCTGCCCTTTCTCCTTAGCAAAATTGGAGGATAGCCGGATGGCCCTTTTCAAATGCCTTCTGCTTCATGTTGTCCTTTCAAAAGTCCCTTCAAAGTATAACACACCATGTTATATGTAGTCAATTTGTGTCATTTCTGCTTGTGCCCGCACACGCAGATTCTTCGACCTTTCTGCTGGATCTGGTGATTTGTAACCTATGGTTCCTAGTTCCCAATCGCATTCCACTTGGGAGTTCCTATACCTCCAGTCTTTCTGCAAATGATTATATAGCAAAGAGGCTACTTGCAACAGGTCTCTGGCACAAATTGGTATAGTTTCTTAAGTGGCTATTCAGACTTCAGACAATAAAGCAGTCAAACAATGCTGCAGTCACTTGTCTGCTACGTGTTATCTATATAATTTCATTTTTGTTGCTGTACTCCAGTGTTACTTTGTGAAACTCGATGGATCGATGGATCCTGTAGCATCCCATCCTTCATTTCCACCTGCCGCAATCGCTTCAAAGGCGTTTCCAGAGAGGAGCTCGGTGCCTGAGCAGCATTCAGGCACCATTTCAGGCTCAAATGACTTCTACGCTTCATTCTTTCCATACATCCAATCCAACACTTAGATACTTAGCAAGTTGAATCCTTCCAAGGATGACAAGGAAGGCGCCTGCAGGACATTGTGGCTCTGATTCAAATTGCCAAAGGCCTTCAAGACCATGGAGCCAAAGAATCTGACTACTCGCCTTGGTGACGAGTAGCTCGCAGGGGGAGTTTCTCATATTGAAAACAATCGATTACCTTCTGAACTTTCATGCGTTTTTGCTTTCAAACCAGTTGGTTTCAGGAACACGAGGCCAAAATACCCTTACCCTAGCACCCTTCACACAAATCACCAGAAACATCCTACACAAAACTGTCAAGTCAGGTGGCATTGCTATCTACCAAGGCGGCTACATGTTCACGCATGGGCACCAGGCCAGTGCTTTGCAAAGTCCAATGGTTTGGCTGATCCTGAAACTTCCAAAGCTCGCTGCTTGACCAACCACCATGAACCCAAAGAGACCTGTGCAAGCCTTGGCAAGGTCCGGAGAAAAACAACAAAGGATGGGTATGGATGGGTCGGATCGGTAGATTCCTATTGTCCAAAGGTTCTATGAAAATCTACCTGGAAAATGATATAGTCAGTAGTGACATGTAGTGACTATCATGTGCTATAGGCTATCAATGTTCGTTGATGAGGATGGTGATGATGATGATGATGATGATGATGATGATGATGATGATGATGATGATGATGATGATGATGATGATGATGGTGTTAGTAGCTTTGCAAGGCATGGGTCAACAAAATCCATCAAACTTCGCACCAGGCCATAACGGCGGACACAGTCTAACACCCACATTTGAGGCTCAATATGGGACAAAACTAAAATACTAAAAACATGACAAAAATTCATCTGGTATTGCCCTTTCAAAGGTTTCCGGGGTTTGCCTCAATTTATTTGACTCAGTGCACATGCATATCATCCAATACACAAATGCATGGATCCCCACCGAGGTGCTATCCCATGCCGCTACATGACCCCAGGCTCGCTTTGGGCCAGCGCCACTGGCCACCAGGGTCCATTTGATGTTGGCAACATCCAGGGTCCAAAGATCAGTGAAACCTTCATCCAATGCTCTACCTCCTCCATGGATCCACCAGCGCCTCAACCACAGAGGCTAGATAGTTGGCTCTCCAGTCTCAGAATGAACGAATGTGAACAACTTGAAGGATTATCTGTTGGGCCCCACCTAAACATTGTAACAGTGAATGGTGAAAGTGAATATGGTTCCCTTCATAAAAATAAAAAGAGTACATATAGATAGATAGATATTATATATAATATATTTTTTGGATAAATATTTTTATATATAAATTCCTGTTTATCATTACTTATCCACTGTTACAGGGTTTACGATGTTTACGCAAGTATCTGCATCACAGCTCAAGTGTGCCTCGTAGTCGGATCAAAGGCAGCAGCATGGTCGTGTCTGGCAGCGGGGCCATTGCTACCAGTGTCAAAGAGGCTCCATTGATAGGCGCCGACATCAAATTTCCAAACGTCACGAAAAACGCCCACACCATCCCAACCTCAGCGTTTCTTGCAAACGTTTCTTCATCCAAAAGTCAGTGGTCCAGTTTCGGGGAACTTGAAACACCCTTGGGTTCTGGATGAACTTCCCAACTGCTTGTCCAACTTGAGGGTTTGGTACCTTAATTTCCTGACGAGATCTTAAAATGACCATCTCAGGCACTGAACAGCTGGGGGTACCAAATAGGATCAGAAACCAAATCGCTCCCTTTTCCAAATCGACTGGTAGATACACCTCCCTAACTCCTGCCCATCCACAAGTTGGTATACTTTGTGTTCTGCACGCTGTCCATGCGCCACCTCCCATCAGCAGTGAAAGGCATAAAAACTTAAAGCCGGTCCTTCGACCAGCCTCTCACACACCTTCTGCATCAGTCTCTATCAATGGCAGGTTGAAGTGGAAACATCAAAGTGCACCACTATGCCACGTTATGCACCACTCCCCCCTTTGAGAGAATGGTTTGGAGACCTGTAGGAAAAGCAAGGTGCTGGCCCTATTGATGGGTCACGAACGCTTGATAGAAGAATGGGTATCCTCGAATTAAAATTGAATGTACAAGTGGCCCCTAGAAGTCCAGAGCTTCCCTGGGATCGTCAAAATCGGTTTCCTCTGAAATTTCCTCCACAGCATTTAGCATCACCATCGTTCGGTGAACATGATATTCTCCCCTTTGCACCGGAATCCTTTCCACACCGAGAGTGGTTGGTCTTTGCTCCATGACTTCACTCTTGTTTTTACGCTGCCATGAAGCGGTCAAACGAAAACCTGGGCCATGATCCTCATCTGAGTCTGATGGGACTAAAGGCACCACTGGCGTGGACCAAAGGTTTTCCTTCTTTTCCTTCTTCTTGCTGAAAATCTTCTTTCCTGCCTTCTGTCTGACTGCCGCATTCTGCATGAGAGCGGCACTAGCACCGGTTCCCATGGTTTCTCTGAACGATGGTGTGTGGTGAGGTTTGAGCAAACTTGAGCAGCTGTATATGGACACATATATATATATATATATATGATACACATATGCACAAATACATATTAATATGAGCCATGGTCATCGTGAATAGTCCCAAGAGAACCTGTTTCCTTCAAAAAGTCCATCACCGATCTGATAGCACCCACCCTTTTGTAACTTTGATAGAGATTGTTATGGCTCCAGTACTTGTTGCTGGTGAAAGAAGTGAGGAGGGCACGTACGAGGCGTACCAGCAGTTGGCATGGAATCAACCTGCATGTCAAACATGCATATGGGAACCGCGACATAGGAAGGAAGAACGGTAATAGCAGTGTCGATCCAGATATCCTAAGCCTCAAAAAGGCCACATGCGCTATTTGAACATCGGCTTGGTGGTGGTTGGACCTATGTGCTGGATGGTCTTACTGTCATCGCTTTCGAATATAAACCACAATAACAAGTCAAACTGCTCACCCCCAGTATTTGCCATGTTTACCAGACCATGCAACCGCCATGGATCAGTAGGCTTTGATCATAATCATCGAATGCTGCCACGTGATCATGACCTCAGTGATTTCGTTCTGAGATGGCATGGCACAGCTGCTTTCAACTAAAAATCATCAGCTGTTTTTGCCATTTCCTGTCAACGGGATTGATCAGTAAATCATACGGTAAAGCACACAACCACGCTTATGATAAACAATCATAAACCTCTAAACACACCGAGCACATTCAATGAGTGGAAAAGTGGTGAAGATTCACAAGGAACCCCACCAGTAAGAATATGTACACAGATTTTGTAGATAATTGATTGGCATCGTGGGACGGGATACCCACAAAATCCCAGGTATACATGTATAGAGTAAATGAGACAATGTTTGCTTGCCACCAGTCGTATCCCCCGACCCTTGCGGGTGGGTAGTGGGGTGTTTATATGTCGTAATAGTACTCAGAGTAGTAGTAGTAGTAGTAGTAGTAGTAGTCGTAGTCGTAGTCGTAGTCGTAGTCGTAGTCGTAGTAGTAGTAGTAGTAGTAGTAGTAGTAGTGATAGTACTAGTAGTAGCAGGGGTAGTAGCAGTAGTAGTAGTAGTAGTAGTAGCAGCAGTAGTAGTACTAGTAGTAGTAGTAGTAGTAGTAGTAGTAGTTGCAGTT
>DF239566.1:99226-198949 GCA_000507305.1 Breviolum minutum Mf 1.05b.01
AGTAGTAGTACTAGTAGTAGTAGTAGTAGTAGTAGTAGTAGTAGTAGTAGTAGTACCTAGTAGTTGCAGTTGCAGTTGCAGTAGCAGTAGCAGTAGCAGTAGCAGTAGCAGTAGTAGTAGTAGTAGTAGCAGTAGTAGTAGTAGTAGTAGTAGAATTAGTAGTAGTAGTAGTAGTAGTAGTAGCAGTAGTAGTAGTAGCACGGGTAGTAGCAGGGGTAGTAGCAGTAGTAGTAGTAGTAGCAGTAGTAGTAGTAGTAGCACGGGTAGTAGCAGGGGTAGTAGCAGTAGTAGTAGTAGTAGTAGTAGTAGCAGTAGTAGTAGTAGTAGTTGTTGTTGTTGTAGTAGTAGTAGTAGTTTGCATATATTTGCAGCAATGGATATATACTACCAGAGTATACGTGTTTTTTATTCGACTCCCATGTGTCATGTGTCATGTCTGTATGGCAAATGCCAAGGGAGCCTATTTCAAGCAAACCTCTGATCCATAGTGCCCCTTACGCCTTTGCATCAGGACTTGGACCCCTTGTTCCCCATCAAATTCAGCAACCAATGGCAACAGCCCACTAATTCCGTACCTTCACCAGCCTGGATTCGCCCGGTCGAATTCCGGGATTCCCCAAAATCAGGTCATGATTTCTTATGTAATTCCAACGATTCTGATTGAGGCAACCAAAAGGGATCACCATGCAATGAAGCAATGAATTGGGAAACACAACTGGGAATCTCATTGGCCCAAAGTCCAAAAATACTCGATACAATGAAACATATTTAGAACTATAGGTGCATGTGGTGCACACACACACATCTACGTGTAAATACAATAATATACATACTATATATACTATATACATACAGTCTATTATGTTCGTATATGCTATTATCAAAGGGGGTGGAACCTGCCAGAACCCCGTGGAAATGGTTCCCTTTAAAAGGGACACTCACCCATTGGGTTCGTACCTATTGAAATTATCCAACGTGGGTCCATCAAAAATGGTCACCAAAACATACCAAAACAAGCAGCTCGCTGGTGCAAAGCAAGTTTACATCAAGCTTTCATTCCAAACTGAGGGTCAATTCATGTCAATTCCATGTCATTCTCTCTTCTTTTTGCACCATGTCATCATTTCAACCACGAAAAAAAAAACATCTCCACCTGCCAGAAAGGTACGTGCTGCAGGACCAGGTGCAGCACTCTGGACGGAGAACCAGCTCTCTAGGGTAGTGTGGAAAGTCCAAAGGTCCGCTAAGTTGCCTCCTGGATTCCAGCCTTGGAGGCTTTTGAAACTTCAACGTTGGAAGTAGCGCCAGGGGGATCAGGTTTCTGCTGCAGAAATCCATTTAAATGTACTCACCATCATCTAACAACTGAAAATATGAGAAATGTTATCATGCTCTCGTCTTTTTGATGAACCTCAGCAATTTATCTTCCAAAAAAGAAGCTTCCCGAAATTCAAAATCTACATCACATTTTCTGCAGGGTTGAACTTAGAGACTGGCTCTGATATTCCCATACTACCATATCTAATCCAGTAAACCACTACCTGGGAACTGCCCGATCTACTTTCATCCTGTGGTATTCGAATCATATTGATACAAATAGGATGAGTCACTGCAATCAGCCGACCTTGCTGACCCATAAACGTCAATGTGGTAACTCTCAGGTGAAAAAATGGGCAATATTCAATATGGCCTACAAGAGCGCTCTTGGGCCAATTGGGAAATACTGATCAAGCACTCGTTGTATCAAGGGTGGCCCATGGCACTGAACCTCAATCAATCTTGATGTTTAGTGTTGGTGATTGTGAGTTCCCCCTCATTAGAATAATGTAAAATCACTCCGTCAGAACGCTTACACAGACACACACACACACACACAAACAACACATTAACAATAACCACTGGCAAACTCCGTGCTTCTTTGTTGGGGCGATTTGTTTTTGCAGAGAAATTTTCAGCATGTACTGCCAAGCTGCCACCATGCACCCAAAGACTTCGTTTCTTGCTATCCCACGCCTCAAAGGAAAAAACGGAAAAGGCGATGACCACCAGAACTGCGTTTACTTCAAGGATTCCACCGACAAAGAACACTGTCTCAATAGGAAACCAGTGAAAGATTGTGGGGTGACCAAACGCGGAGGCCTTTTCTAAAGTCAAAGCTATTCCTTTTACCGGCCCATCCGGTACGCGTGCCAGAGGGGTAAGAAACAAAAAGTCGTACATGATTCCATGATATCCGGTACTTGATTAATGCTATTAATTATAAAGACACATGTCCTATTTAAACAAGCCAGTCATGATTGCATACGTGCATGGTACATACTGTAACAAACTGCACACATGTTGTGAATCTGAAGGTGCATGTACATGTTGTGTGCGGATATGTTGCTTGCATGTTCAATGGGGAGAAATGCGACAAACCATTTCAATGCAAAGACTTGCCAAGATGCGCACACATGTGCCCATCGTTCAGTGGGACCAGTACTACCTCGGATATCCAGTAAAAGTGACGTGTTGGAGTTTGTTGGATGGAATTCGTGACGTCTCAAATCAAACTTTCCGGCTATCATATATACATATACATATTGTATGGAAAGAGGGGTATACTAGGAGTTTATATATAGAATGCTTTAATTGCACGGGTCCTTGGGATACCCTGGAACAAAACGATGCTATGCGTTCATCTGGCACACCCAAAAAGAACATTGGTGAACCGAGTCGGGCTTCCACCAACTTGCAAATGTCCTGAAACACATGGAGCTTAGATGCATTTGATGTTCACAAATGTCCACAGTTGGCATATGGATTACATTTGATGTGTGTTCATCATGAAGATTTCTGTGTGACAGGCGATAGTTCATCATGTATAGAAATGTGTATATATATACATGTTACTCCGCGAAGATCCATTAAATAAAAGTTATTTTCCATGAACAGTAGATATGTAGCCCCCAAAAGTTTAGAGGTTAGCCCTTGACTGCGGAAGCTATGTACCCGCACAGCTCATCTTCGAACAGATTCTGGTTTGGCAAATTTCACTTCCCGCATTGAAAGACAAGGTATTTTTTATGGAGTTCTTTTCCATTCTTGCACTGAACCGTCCATTGAGGTGGCTAGGACCAGGTACGTGGGAAGAGCTGCTGCTGCCTAAAACCCCTGTGGTCTGTGTCCACTTTTTCTTTCAATACTCGTGCGTTGCAACGACCTACTGCTGCGTCCAGAGGTATGGCGCCACTTGGCCCCTTCATGCCCGGTGGGCGGTAAGCGGCCTTCTTGTGAACCATGAAACATGAACCATATAGTAGGTACCAATAAATGAGAAAAAACATCATGGTGATACAGTGATAGTCAGTAATACGTGCATGCATAAAATTTCATCATGTATATCTGTATATATGTCAACAAATATTAAATATGTATCGATAAATAAATATATATATATAGAGATCGTGTTTGTATATATGTGAATAATTGTGAATATATATAACTCTCTCTCTCTCTCCCATCGCCATCAGGTTGCGCTGCCCTGTGGCCCTCCCTAGCCTCTAGGAAGCCGAATTGGAGCAGGCATGTTGCAAGTAACTGTTAAGTAACTGTCTAATTGCATCTCTATAGGACCCTTTTCCACATGATTAGTTGCCATATGTTGCCATCTAATGGCCATCTAATCTTGTAGATGAAAATTTGCATTATAATCGACTAGTTACTACATTCTACTACATCTGCAGTCAATTGTTCTGCAAGAACTCTGGCCTAAACTAAGCTTGCTATCCCCAGAAAAGAGAGGATAAAAATGGTTTTTGGCAGCCGTAGCTGGCCTGCTGGCAAACGAGGCACCGTCGCTAATCAAGCTCCACTCACGTCTTCCGGTGTTGAATGTCCACAAGTCCTTATCTGATGAACCACACCAGGGTAGGTCTGGCAAATCCAAAAGCCTCACCAACGTTGCCCAGCAATTTTACAGTAGATTTTCCTACCTGATCTGGAGCCGAGTGAATCAAAATAAAAGACACACTGTTATGATCCATTAATTTAGCTAATTAACTGCACCTGTTTCAAGAGCTGAGAGTCTCTAAAAGACTTTTGTCCATCCCATCCGCCGTGCAGCCATAGAAGTCCATGAGAAGTTTCATCTTTTTCCCAAATGGCGACGTGTTCCCATCGTGCCGCGGGGGTGGTGGGAAGCCCCGAAATTTGCGTCCAGACCATGCATAACACCAAAAGGCCACTGTGGGAATCCGCTGACTGGAAACCCGTTGAGCCGAAACACCCATGACATGACATGGGCTGTGTCTCAAGCTTGTTGGACCTGCTACCAGACTTTAATAACCAATTTTGCGGTCCGTTTTGTTACAATACCATATCTTTTATTTAAGCCATTGCTGCTTTAACAACCGAAAGAATCATTCAAACTCTTGGATCAAGGCATAGGCGTTTCAATTGAGCTTTTGGGGGAGTGAGCTGAAGTCTCCTGAATTCTCCTTCCCAGCATTTCCTATCCATGTACGGTACATCATGGTACATCAAAATATATCTACTGTCTACTGTTAAAATGATTTGTTTAAAAGAGGTAAACATGTGTCCAACTTTTACGGTAGAATTGGGGTTTCAGAACATAAAAGTTGTCACTGTACAGGGACATAGCGTATATAGGTATATAGGTATGTATAGATATACATATGTATTTTCAGGACATTTATATATATACATATTCTGAGCCTGGAATCAAAAACATGAGATTTCACAATTTTATGTTGCCCCTGCCGCTGCCCCATGCGTTGATTATTCCCTGACGTGGACGGCAATGGTATAGCTGAAATGCATTAGTCACAATATACTCAATATACCCCATTTACCGCTGATTTCTGATTCTACATTTACCTTTCAACACGTCATCGAACTCCGAACGCATCAATTCAAATTGGCACTCAGACTCTGCTTCCCAGTTGGAACAGGCATTTTCCCACGTTGTTGCAGGTATCCTGATAGCAGCTGGACATGATTTTCTTTGGTGAAATGAAGCCTTTATTGGAATGTCCTTTTCTATCACGTTCAAAGTTTCCAAAAAACCTCACGTTTCAGCACCATTTGTGTTAATTCCAAGGTGGGTGGGAATTCTCTGAGGCCTTTCCCTAGAATGAAGGTAGATGCTTGAAAGGGTTTCTTGTTGCCCCTCCAAGACTTGCAAGTCGCTTCTTCTTTACAACATCATCATCATCATCATCATCATCATCATCATCATCCACATCATCATCATCATCATCATCATCATCATCATGCACTGTGGAGAAATGGAATATTATCAAGTACCAACTTAAAAATAAGGTATTTCCATATTAGCGCATGGTGGTGACCTATTTTTCCAAAATTGTGGCATAAACAGCCACTTGCATTGGAGGTTTGTTGCCTACGCTGGTGGGTTCCTGCACCTTCTGACAGGATGAAGGACTACGGGCTCCATCTATGGCTAAGGGATCCATCAACTTAAGTACAAAACCGGCTCAAAAATCACCAAGTAAACATTAAATGCTATGAAGGCACACAAATTCCACTGACCAATCGAAGAAACACTGGCCAGTTTTGTGTTGGACCTCTTCCAACCAACGGCTTTGGAAAAACAACTGAGGCCCTGGGCATTTATCATCTTTAGAAAGCCACCGGGCATGGGCTTCACTAAAGCCAACGGCTTGAAGTGTGGCCATGAGAACTATGTAACATCCACTTGAAAGGATGGCCATTGTCTGCCTAGAGTATGTGTTGATACAAAATGTCAGGATCAGATTCACTGAATTTGAAGTTCAATGTGCTAGGAATTGTTAGGACATATTTGTCTTCATAAGTTTCGAAATGCATCGTCGACTAGCCTCTCGAAGGCTACATATTCCAATCTCCTTCACCATTTGTCTTGTTTTGCTGGGAGAGGAGTCTTGTACAAGATCTCCATCGTTCAAACTTGCTAGGGTGATTCGCTGATCCCTCGGATCAAAAATGTTGCAAGTGTCTGAGCCGATACTGCAGAAATGGCAATTCTTCCGATCAAAGAACACGTGAAGAAACTCCGCTTTGTTGAAAAAAGCTTTGTACAGATCATCGCGTCTTGTCATTCCTCTAAGCACCAGAAGATTTCCAGGATCGGAATTTGGATACAATGGGCTTTGGCGGATTTGGAGATTTCGGTATAATTGGATATAATTGGTGGATAGTACACTTCTAGCAAAGTCTGACTTGAATGATTTTTGAGATGGCAAACTCGTAAACCTACAAACATTGTCCCGACCACACACACACACACTCTCTGCTCGGTGGCTCATGGAAGCTAGGAAGTTAAACCCTGGCACGGTTGATACGAGTCTACAAAATCGGTTCTTGCCCATTCTAATGAATGTTTATTGTTTATAGCAACATTTATAATAACAACTCATGGCTTGCAAAAACTGCCTGAGACATCACCATAGTGACTAGCAGTCGTTGCCTCCATTGCCCGATTTGGAAACCACTAATGACTAATATATTTTGGGAGGATTTTTTGAGTTTTCGGTCGACACATCCCCCATCTCAATTGGTGTCACTAGCAACTGAGTTCGGGTCAACATGGCTCCAACGCGTTCTGCGATCAAATGGTGCGCTTGATTACCTCGCACATCCACCAGGGCTTGCAGTAGAAAACGAATGGAAGAACTCCCGGGACTCCCAGGGGTACACAAATCCTGAAAATCACACCACTGGAGTATCTAAGAATACTGCTTACAAGAAGGTCTCGTTTATCACACTTTGGGGATTCATTGGCATCTGGTTCATAGTCTTGCAAATGATCCTCATCTCTGTAATCGCCTCGAAAATCAAAGCCCTCCATGCGTGACAAGACCTCTCCTGCCTCGCCACGGGGCAGTGGAGAACTAAGGGTTTCAATGGTGGCGCCAAGGTAGCTCGACGCGCATGACAGCTATTCCAACTGAGTGTTTGTCCTTGTCTTTATCTTCACATATCTTCACAATTCATTCAGTCCTTGCCCCTTCATGGGACAGCTTCCAAACAAACTTGCTTTGTGCGTAACAGAATTGAATATTGAACTAGATTCTAGATTGAAATCTAACGACCGCCACGTTCGACGAATTTTCCCGCCAGAAAGTTGGCCGCCGTTGTGCTGCAGCTACCCGGGCGCCCTGTGGAGCGTGAATGTTGGTGTACATTTTTTGGGGAATCCCTCCACTAAAAAACCAACGAAGAAAAGAGAGTTATACCTGTTTGTTTAAAACCAAGGTTAAAGTAAATCTTTGATATGCTACAGTATCTGCCTATAGGCACTTTCGTTCACCTTGGAGCAATGGGAGCACCTTAATTTATTATCTTTTTTTACAGCTTCAGGGGGGAAAAACACAAATGACAGATGGTACAAGTGCAGTTTAGTTACAATAAACGACTCCCATGCATGAAATGTGAGATCTTGGGCGGAGCAACCTTTAACCCCATGATGAGCATGATATTCTCAAGTTCAGGGGGCCTGTGCGAAAGGAATCAAACAACGAAGTTCAAAAATCAGAACGTTCGAAATTTTGGATTTGAACATCTTTTGTGGTCAACTTGTGAGAATTTCATGTCACCAGATTGGCGAATCCGATATATCTCTAGTAAGCCACCCAAGCAGCTATGTGTATGTAAATTAAGGTTGCATATCCATGCAATTCAGTGGCCTGTCATCAACTGGGCCCAAGGCCCAGCTCCCTCCAGTCGTCGAGCCTAATGGCCGCAGCAATAAAGGCACAATGCCATCACCGTCACGGAACTCGTAGCTCCCGTCACCTTGGCTACCGATTGAAGTGAAGAAACCCTTGGACAACGACCTTTAATGACCCATAGCAAAGGAAATTGTGGTATGAATGTGGTGTATACAGTATTATGTGATATTATCACGACATGTGTTTAAATATGCTTAAAACCCTCATTAGTAGACTCCCTGCTTCACTGGTGAGCCCCTGCTTTCCCTGTTTCACTTGTGACCACGCTGCTCGATTCTCATGTCAACATCTGTCTGGTGACAGCATCATGCATCAGCAAACTCCGTCCATAGCACTTTCTGTAGGTCCACATCTCCAGTAGCAGCGTGCAGGCCGATGATTACGTGGTGTTGTTGCTACATTAAAGGCAAGCACACTGTCTTTCGTGCAAGCTTCCAAATCCCGAACTGGTAGCTCAGGAATGCTTGCAAGAGTTTGAACAAAAATGCCCCAAACTATCCTCAGTCTATCGCAATGCGGAAAAGATGTCCAAATAGACATTGCATTTGCAGACTCCTCCAGCACATTCTCACAGCAACCCTGAGGGCACGCACTCTTTCGCACATTCAGTCCGCTGACGTAACCAAAGTCCTTCCAAGCGACCAATCCAGGGCAAATCCCGGCTGCACGGAGATACATGATGACGATGACGATGATGATACAACTAATGATGATGATAATGATGATGATGATGATCGTGATGACAATGACAATGAAAATGATGATGCTTAGGACGACGAGGACGACGAGGACGACGAGGACGACGAGGACGACGATGATGATGATGATGGTGATGGTGATGATGATGATGATGATGATGATGATGATGATGATGATGATGATGATGATGATATCAAAAATAACGATGATAATGAATGGTGATAAAAACGATGCCGATGACGATCACGATGAATAATAAAACACGATGATGCCGATAGCGATAATACTAACTATGATAGTGAAAATGATGATGACCGTGATAACCGTGATGATGATGACGACGATGACGACGATGATGATGATGATGATGATGATGATGATGATGATGATGATGATGATGATAGTGATGATGATGATGATGATGATGATAGTGATGATAGTGATGATGATGATGATTATGATGATGATGATGATGATGATGATGATGATGATGATGATGATGACGATAATGATAAAACTGATGATGATGATGATGATGATGACGACGACGACTGTGAAAATGAAAACAATGATGATGGCGTTGATGTTAAGGATGATGGTGGTAAAAATGATGTTCGTTGATGATGAGGAGGATCCGGATAGTGATGAAGATGATGAATGACCCACTCTTTATATTTAAGTGCCGTAGAAAGTGATGTACTCGCTTCAAGCTGGGCAAGCTGGAGATACCACCTGCGTAAGCCCGGCAGTCACAAACGGCATGGAAGATCACTTCACATATCGCCACCCATTAATACATATTATACTACTACCATCCTTGTCATAGATTCATAGATTTAGATATGCGTCCATGTGTGAAAACACAATGCAAAGAATAATAGTTCCTACAATATATAAACGAAAAATGGATCTGCGCGTGTATTGACATATTTACAGTGCATTAATTCCTTCAAGTCATTCAAATACGCAAGTCATCCAAATACGTACCTATATAGTAAGTCTAGATATACAAAGACCAATCACAACACATGGGTAAAACAACACTCGTCTCAGCACACCAGTCCTCCACCGAGCTTCCACCAGCAACATCTAGACGACCCACCTCAAATGGAATGATGAGGAAGTCATTTGCGAAAGGAAAAAATCGCAGCTACATGGAAGTCATGGAAGAAATTCAGATTTCTTTCATAATTTCCATACAAGTTCCATAAGATATTTACAGTAATATACAGTATTTTGTTCCTTTTGAAGGGCACCGACTTTAAATTGGCATTGCGACTGAAAAGTTCAAGTTCGATTCACTCGGGTTTTTATAGCTGCTATTTCATCATGAATGACCTAAAAAAAAGCACTCCACATCTTAGTTTCACTGCCCCTGATGTAACGCGCTTCAACATGTTACCATGACAAAGCATCCAATCCATGCCAGTTACACGACGCGGCATTGATCTTGTTACACTCATTTTGGGGCCTGGATTCGTCAATCGTAGTAACCAATTTCAGATTCCAGAGCTTCTCCGGTGGTGTCTAGCACGTGGTCGGTTTAAAGGCATCGTTTCATGAATCTGTCCAACACGTTGATAACAAACAAAACTCTAAACCACAAACAAAACAAAATCATGCCAAAACCTACTACGTGCTTGCATACCTTTGCAATTATTCAACAAAGACTTTAGCGTCACTTCTATGTCCAGCTGACCCATCGACCCCAAGTCTCCCTGCGAAAACCGGCGGCGTTTCACCCACCCGGGGTTGATCCTGAGGCATTTGTTTTTTTTGGGGGGGGACCCCTCTACATCGGTTGATTCTTGGCTTTCTCTTTCGGACACAAAAGAGGGATAATTAGGAGACAATGATCAGATTCCAAACTGTCAACCCAAATCGACCGTTAACCTTTAACCATTTGCTGATTGACTGATTTCAAGATGGCATGTGACATCAAGAGTGCCGCACCTCAGTAACGAGCACCCCTCAAACAGACCTTTTCCTTCTTTGTTGGAAGGGAGGGCTAGGAAGTGGATTCTGCTGTTCTTTTCAGCACCCCATTTGGGCAATACATCATCCTGGGCTCCTCATATCATTGATTGGAATAGTCTCTCAGGCCACCCGCCTCCCCAAACCTGACAACCTTGCCAACAGACTTGGCTTCAAGGTCTCCGAACCCCGATAGGCGTCAAGAAGCGCAAAATCACCTAGCAAGACCGGCAAAATGCTGCAATTCAACGTGAAAATCCAGCAATAAGGCTTGTCAAATGTTGCTTTCAGTTGCATGCCTCGCAATAGAAGCGAGACCTCCTGTGATGATTTCATGCTGTGAGATTATGTTTGCCAATTATTGCCTTACGCATCTTACAACGATCATTAACCATCTGTTCCAGAATATTCCAGCAACATCTGGGTGAACTTGTTGAATTAAATCCAAAAATCACCAACTTTATTTTGTTCAAGTAATGACACTTTGCTTGCTCTCATCTCATCCCAGGTCGAGGTTGGCACCGCCACGGCAAAAATCATGAAATCCGAAGGTGTCTGGTCAGTGAGTGGAGCGGTTGCCATGTTCTTATATGATACCCTTGTCCCTGACCAAAATGTCCGAATAATCATCCAAGAATAAGAATAGGTTGAACATTGTTGTAGTGTACTTGTGCCTATACTGGGGTTCCAAGCACATACGTCAGTTGTTGGCTTGGAAATGTCTGGGCATTTTGTCTATTGTTTATAAGCTGGAAAGTAATCTATACGGAACATATCCTGTACCTGCACTCTGGACCTGAATGGCGTGCAGGGTGCCAAGTGGTGACACACACATCCAAAGTGGTGCAGACATGTGGACATATTCACACATCCATGTGTACAATCAAATATGAATAAATAATAATTGAATCAACACTACAAAAAATGATCAATCTAAAATTAACGATTCATAACAAACTATAGTTTGAAGGGAACACTAACAAGAAATCTAAAAAGAAACAACCTGAAGAACCTCCGCGCCTCTCCATTTGCCAAGGTGGCCTTGATGCTGGGCAATAGCCGAATGCCCATCCTGAAAAACCGTTTAAAACTGACAGGGCCCGGGCCCACGGTAGGTGCAGTTTTCCTTGTACATTCTACAGTTGATGTATGGTCAACTTGTGACCATGCTACTATAAGTGTCTTGGAATGAACATAATCTTGTACCTGGGTCAGACAGCCCTGCAAGGTTTAGGACTTGGACCCATATACTTAATTGTAGTGTTTTCTAGGGTCATTCTCTGGCGTCCCTCATTTTGTCTTTTCCGGGTAGGGGTATTGGGGGAGTCACATGTCAGTCCAACATTCCAACATCAATTTTCATGACCAAATCGCCAAAAACCCAACATTCAAAACCCTTGTGGGGAGGGGGAGGCATCTCTCTCCGTCTCTAGCGCCTTTCCCTCGTTCACATGTTTTTTCAAATCGCTTCTTTCGAGTATGCTTGGCGACCGCATGCGAACACTAATGCAGGCACTGGCACTTGGTGCGAGGAAAAGTGCGTCAGCCTCAGCCTTGAAAAATATGTTGAGATATGTTGAAATCCTCATTCTTCCTCCACGGAATTCAACTGCGTAGAATCTTTCGGAGCAGCATGCAGAACTTCATCTTCCGGACGAACGGTACTTTGGTTTTGATTTCCATCCACATCTCCACCGTCTGCATGTGGTTTAGGGACAACAGGCGCAGTTTGCTTGGCCATGGTGCCCTTCTTTTTTTTCTTGGCCAAGATGTCCCTCTGGACGGCCGGATTCTTTGCAGTGACAGCGCCCGCTCCCATGGCTTCTCTTAGAGAGGCTTGAAAAATAACGGCTACAGGAGGATATTCATGCGATCGATCGCTCGAGTTGACATAATATTTATAGGCAGGTATCTAGAGCGAGCGAGAGAGAGAGAGAGAGTTGCGGAAAAAAATTGTGCAAATTATTACCAGCACACCGTACAGCCCACCTAAAAACTGACTGGAACCAAATCTATAATCGGGGTCCAATCATGAACCAACACTGGTAGCGAGACAGGTTGGACACCAGCTTAAAAAAAAACAGAAGCATCCAGAAGCAACCTGCCGCACGTACGGATAATATCATCTGAATCATTTGCGGTTTGAGTTTTCTGTGTGTCAAAAATCATAACAAGCACCATGGGTCACTAAATTTGTCCGGAAGATCTCGTTGGGAAGCAATCCTGTGACGTCACTCACTTCATACTGTTTATATATCTTTTTATGTGATCAAATTTTCTCTCTCTTTTTTACTTCACCTACCATTCAAAGACCATCTGCATGCCACTCGAAACGTGCCGTCGTCTGAAAAAAAAACACTGAGGGTTCCCAGCTTCTGTGAGGCATTCTGGCACACAAAGAAGCACCTGGTTGAAAATCGCTGCAAATATGAAACATGAACGCCTCCAGATTGTCAGGTAAAACATATTTCCAGGAAACTAGTGACGATGAATTCACAGGACTTCTTCCTTGTTGACCCGTGATATGTCGCACATCTTGCCTTCCATTTTGACTCTAAGGAACAATGGGTCAACGGGATTTCGAGCTCAGTAGATATTGTTGGATGTTGTTAGCATAAATTTAAGAGTTTCACTGTCAGAGTACTAAACATATTTCTCTACTGCAATTTGCTAAAAGACATTGTGAAATAAATACTGAACAGAAATGCTGTAATTTTAGAATTGCAAAACTCCTGAAATTTAGTGAACGGAGAAAGCTTGCTGACTAGATTTCACTAAATGTCGTTAAGTTTCATTAAATTTCACTAGTTTGACTTGCAGGAATCTTTGTTTGCATGTTTTCCGCTATATATATAAATATACTATTCGCTGTATCTTATGACTAATGTTCAATAAATAATGAATATAATAGCATTTTGCAATCTCCAGGGTTTCCCTGCAAAGCTACCTCTCAAGCATAAATTTGTGGAGAAACAGACTCAATTTCGGCACTCACTCGTAATGTTGAGTTTGTTAAGGTCCTCTCCATGCGCTTCTCCTGTGAAGGTCACCCAGCTCTGCAAAAAAAATCTGAAGGTATCTGTATCTGAATCATGGGGGCTGTGCTTGGCAACCCGGAACTACATGTCATTGTCTCATTGACTTTAATTCAACCCTTGAAGTATCTTGAACTGGTGATGAGATTTGTGGGGAGGGGAGGCATGACATATTTTGTTTGATGGCCTCTCGGTGCCAAGACACTCCAAGCCAAAGTGAGGATGTTGAATTCGGGCCATCCACCTGGGGGCACAGGCGGGAGTCCACTGGATGGTTGGCAGCATATAACGCAGGCAAGGCCCTTTTTTACACGTGATTGAGCGTGTTTCTGCGCCCCAAAAATATGTATAATGTATTTGTTTCAACACATATATGCAAATACATGTCAGTACATTATGTACTATATAATAACTACATAGGTCAGCACGCCATGAGGCGCCTGTGAGCAAAACGCTCATTTTGATGTAAAAACTCAGACGATAACCCATTTTTGTAAAATCCAGGCCCGATGAAACTAATTCGTTTCGCACTTTTTTAGCACACCTTTGCTAAGTGTTTGAGGAACTGTTGCTTGGACAAATGCGGGTTCACACGCAAGAGTTCAGAACGTTGGGTTGAAGTGCGTGAACAAAAAGTTTAAAAACTGTAAGCCAACATGTATGTGCCCAAGTGCAATCGAACATGTGCCCAAGTGCAATTGCGTAGCATCGAACATGTGCCCAAGTGCAATTGCGCAAGTGCAATTGCGTAGCATCGGACATGTGCGCAAGTACAATTGCGTAGCATCGAATATGTGTGCAAGTACAGTGCATGTCATTGCACCCCACCCCACCCCACCCCGGGTTGCGGGACGTATGTAAAGTGTGTAAAGTATGTACCGAAGCAGTGCATTGCGTCTTTGAGCACAAGTTACATCACAGTTAATTTGGACATGTGTGAAGCATGTACCGAAGCAGTTCATTGCGTACAGGTGTACTAAGACTTTTTTGGGTATTACACACAGGCGCCTGGTGGCGTGGTGGGGAACTACATAGACATATAAATATTAACTCATATAAAATGCACAGTAATATAGTAATTAATAGGTAAATCTTTTGCAATTTCATTTTTGTGGATAAATAACTACAAAGTAAAATGTAGTGTGACAAATGCAGCCAAACGGTGGAGAAATGAGAAATCCGGGCCATATCGAGAATACAACTGTAACAGTTGGGAGATGCATCTTGAACATGTTCTGTGGTCAGCGCACAAGAATGTAGCACCAGCCGCTCAGCGGACAAACCCCGAGGCGAGTAGATTAGTAAATGCTGAGGGTGTCTGTGGCAGAAGCTGTGTAGTGATACGGGGATCTATTTGGATTAATTAAATCCCACGTACTTTCAGCACTTACCTCTGAAATTCCTGCCATCTATGGGTCTTCCATGGTCTTCCCCTTAATGCATCCCAAATTCGACAACACATTATGGGGTAAGCGTTAGCGCTACGCAGCACAAAGCTCTACACAAAGTGCTCTTGAATCAGAAGCTAGGATCCCAACTGCAAAAGGAACATCATTCTTGCTTCCATTGTTGTGACTTGACTTCATTCCATCAGAAGCGCTATACATGTTCATATGTTTGCGACCTACCAAGTGAATAGCTCTCCACTGAGGAAATGAAATATGCTTAAATTACATCATCCCCAGCTCCAACTCCCTCCCTCACCATCACAGAGTAGTTCGCCAAGTACACTACTTCAACAGCTCAGGATCTCTAAGGACCGTATCACACTGCTTAGTGGCTTTAAAGCTTCAACAAAAAAAAACAAACACAAAAGGCAGTGGATGTGCATCCGTAGCCGGGTTCCTGACTCTGAGAAGACTGGCCTCAGTTTTTGCTGCACCGGGGCCATCGCTTGATGCTGATACAGCAGGGCAATGGGTTAAATAGACTGCATCTAATACGTTCTGTATTGCAGAGAAATAAGACCTTAAATGTATCATTGGAATGAGGCAATTTGAGAATGTTTGAGATTTGAGATGTGATTAGAGCATGTCTAGCTACTCGTATGACGATTTACCTTGCATTCCGCAAATCGGCCTGAGGCTGCCATTACCTCTAGAGACACACCGTTATCCCGTGGCCAAGCTTCAGCAATAATGGAAACTGGTGCTATCGAGCACATGATACTGTATCAAGCACGTCTATCACTTGGGCGCACTGGCTGACTCTAATGATGTAAACATCATCTATACACCATGCAGTACCACTGTTGATGAGTACCAGTCGAGGTTGGTCGTTTATCTCATCAAAGGGTTTGATAGTGCAGGGCCTGGCCGAGCCCCTAGATTTGCCACAAAGACATTGTACGACGCCAACCCCAAAAAACGACTCTTACAGCAAATTATCTTTAAATACAGAGTCACACTATACATCCACAAGGATTCACATGGGGTGAGGCGCACAATTTGAGTTTTACTCCATCCAAAATATTGTAAAACATCTAGAGTACCCCTCCAGAAATGAACATCCATGATCTTAAGTAGAAAATGTGCAAACGGATGCAAATGGCATAGAATTTCCCTGCTAGCTTATCTATGCTGCGCTTATCTTACCAGTAGTTTCTCAGCATTGTGAGGGTCTCGTTCTCCCAGGGAGCCCCCCTTTTGTCCCCTCGAGCCCTTCCAGCTTCCCGCACGTCACGGCGACACGTGGCAACTTCAGTTCGGCACAGCAATGAGAAATGTCACGCCTAACAAGGCCACCATCAATCACGGGAATTTAAGGGTGCACCCCCAATGCCACCCAGCCCAGGAAATAAGGCCTTATCAAGGGGTCATGGTGTCATGGTGGTGAATAATCTCTCAAAAAGGCCTTATTTCTTGGGGGGGTGGGTGGCAGTGGCATTGGGGGGCACCCTTAGGTTTGCATGAATCAACATGTACGAGTACCAAGTGCTTCAGCGGATCTTGGATTTTGTTTGTGCGAAAAATCTTGTTGATAACAAAAGCCAAGGCAATGCCAGCATAAATCATGCAACAGGAATCTTCATGATCATTGCTCATTGTTCTATCTTTCCCTGATGGAGTTCCTGACAAATCGGGTTGTATCCCCCCCAACTTGTTCAAAGCCCCCAAGAGGGGATAGTAAAACACCCCTGATTCGCAATAGCAATGAGCCGTGCAAAAGGTCTTTCATTTCGCAAGGTCGTAAGGAATCGCTTACGCTGCCACTTACGCATGGCTTAGGCGGCCACAGTGTCAGCTCACGCATAGGGATTCCAGAATTTTGCTCACGCGCCAGCTTACCCTCGCTTGCGCATCTCAGGGCTTTGCTTACGCCGTACGCGCACTTTCTTGTGACCATGTCCCTTCTTTCCACGTGAAGGAGGGTTTATAGCTGGCTCATCGTGGCTCAAATGGCACCAACATGCACCAACCAATTTGGGAGCTTTTCGGATGTTTGGCAACCTTGAAGTGGAACTCTGATGCCCAAAAAGACTTCTGGGATTGCCAACTGGCTCTGACAAGACCTGCGCTTTGGAAATCACATCTTTTTCAGGAGAGGCATAGCTGCCCACACACGCTGTCCAAAGTCTATCGTGCCTCGGGTCCTCCCTCTTCACAAGCAAACCAAGCGTTACAATTAGTCAGACACATCAAAATGGTTGCATTCTGACACTGCACTTGTAGGTTGAGGTGTTTGCGAGATGCAGGCTCTTCGGAACTGACTAGTTTAATCTATAGTGTTTAAAATTGATTTGAACTCATGTTGAAAACCGAACATAAACTGAATCTCTGTCTCCAGCACTATCAACTAAATACTTTGTTTTGATTACCCTCCTAGAAACTAACATATCCCTTCCCAAATCACTTTTGAAAATGATTTTCCTTCTCCAAAGGTGAGATATGTTAGTTCCCTAACGGGTATACTTCAACTCCTTTCACTTAAGATGGATGCCCAAACAGTGGGGAATCTGGTGTAAGAACCGTGAGTTTCAGTTTCTGAAAGACCTGATGACTGGGCACTCCCCACTCAAAGAGCTGCTCCAGGTAAGGCAAAACCTGAGGGACGATAGTGATTCACGTCGATACAGTAAACAACTGGTTGGTGGTTGAACCACCCATCTGAAAAATATGCCCCTCAAATCGGAAACCTTCCCCAAATAGGGGTGAACATAAAAAAAATATGTTCAACCACCACCTAGACTATCAATATGGCAAGGATTCCGCTCTATCCTTGTATGGTGTCGTGCATGCATGCATGCCGACAGAATACGTACACGTCAGAGGTGAGTGTAGTTTCAACTGGCACTGCAAGTACAGGTAGGTCTTTGATATTATGAGGCAAGGACATGCTAAATACGTTGTTGGATACAAAATGATGGAAAACGTATATGTCACAGCATCCGTACAGTATCCGGAGTCTTTGCATACATAGAATATGGATACTATACTCTCCATCATATACTATCTTTGCAGCGGTCGTAAAAGACTGCTATATATATATATTATAGCTGCTCAAATCACCGCAGCCGATACATACGTTTCAGAATGCATAGATGGCAAAATCCACAAGCAATCGCTACTGTAGCCAAAGTCAAAGTCCAAAAATGCAAACAAACACACCGTAACAAGAAGAAACTACAAGAAATCTCTCCCAACTTCACACTTCTACTTATCCCTCAGGTTTTGAACCCACCTTTCAACGTCCCATTTTGCCATATCCCGAGGACCCTGACATGTGGATGTCCAATGCATTGATCCGTCTTAAAAAGTGCCTCCAAAGCCATGGCCTCGTAAAGCGCTGCATTTCTTGTAGCAAATCCAATTTGAATGATAAGGGATTCTGAATCTTAATGGGAGGTTTGGCATATAATTATTCAAGATTTCCCAGTTACAATATATGATATACGCTTGTATGAGGCTTATGGCATATTCACATTAACTAATGTCTAGAGTCTAAAGTACTTGTTGCTCTCTAGACCCCTGGTTAGGGCGGCTAACAAGTCTTAGCCGTCCTAGCAAGCTTCATCATCTGATGAAATGGTTCAGCAAAAGATCTGCGGGAATGAGAAAGCAAAAGAATGAGCATATGCTGAATCAACGAATTGAGGAGTGATACCCTGACTTGGGATAATATAACTTTAAGGGTTCCGAAAACAGTATCATCCCCAAAATGTCCAAATATTTTTTTTTATGATATTGATATGATTTTGTTATGATTTGGGCTTATGATTTTTTTATGATTTGGATATGGTGGTTTTTTGACTTTATGATTTGTTTATGATTTTCTTATGATTTTCATATGTTTTTTTTAAACATGTTTTTACTGGCAACTGTGTGGTATTGTGTGGTTTTCTTATGCTTGTCTTATAATTTTTCTCATGGTTTTCTTATGGTTTTGTTCAGGGTTTTCTTGACTTTAGTGTGTGTTTTTCGACTTGATTGTGAATTTATTATGGTTGTCCTATGATTTTCTCAGGGACTCTGATGAATTCTCATGGTATTTTTCATGTCTTCATGGTTTCCCCATGATAGTAATCCCAGTATGTCACTTTGTTTCAGTCCATGGGGGTTCAACTTCCCTTTTTGAACCTGATGACTGATGACATATGAAATGGTCATGAATCTTGAACATTGAACTTCACTACTTTGCCTGAAAATCATCATGCTGGTGAACAAGGGCCCCAAAAAATACGCTAACATAGGAAGAATCATGATATACCCCCCACACCATCACCACCATCATCGCCATTCCCAGAGTCCCAGTTGGCACTCATTCTCCTTCTCTATCTTTCCCTGTTGCTCACTCTCTCTCTCTCTCTTTCTATTTTTCCAGAGTTTTCAGCATCTCAAGTGCCCAGCCACTTCTGCACACACATGAACAGACTGCGCAGTGTCAGCGTCGATCCGCACCCAAACACGATGAACCCTTGCCATAGGTGATCCCAATTGATCCAATTGTGATTTTTCAGCACGTTTTAAATAATTCATCTCTTAACAATATCGCTAAGTGACTGTACAGTGGATAGCACCTAGGACCTAGGACCTAGTGACTCTTAAGTGTGACTAGCAGCTATATGGCTATATGTCTTCATGGCTCTGGCTCTATCTATATTGGACTATGTACTATGTACCTCTTTTATTCTATTGCTATTCAGCCATCTCACAGCATGCAATATACTTAGACTCGACTTTAACTTAGACTTACATTAGATAGTGGCATTGGTCCCAGAAGCTAGCAGCTAGATATTGTGTATGACTGAAATGGGTCACATTGCACATGTCTCTGTGTGGTCTGTACTGTGGCCCCACTGCATTAAAAAGCATAGACCTGCACTGAACTTGCAGTACAGTGCAGTCTCACCAACTACAATTACATTGCAGCTATCACCTAGGAAGTGCCGACATGGCACTTGAACGGCAACCAATGGAAAATCATCATGCACTTGGCGAGTGGCCAGATGGCCAGCAAAACAAAGTCCCAACAATATCGACTAAACTGATAGATGATTAAACAATCATTCTGGCATTGCATATGGAACAATGAAGTTGTGTTGTAACAGAAACATTTGAAGCTCTATATATCAGTTCCTGTATATATACTTTTTATATATACACATATACATATATATATATATAAAATAGATACACACTATGCTATTTATATTCAATACATGCATACAACATATTATTCACCAGTATGTTGGACTGAACAGGCTGGCCACAGCCCCTTCGAACCAGTGCAACCCGCTGACTGAAAAGCTCTCAGTGGACCTTCTCACGTGCTGCCTTGAGCAGGATTTCATGAACATCATCTGAAGAGATAGTCCCTCCTGCGATCTCTGCCAATTGTGCCTGAAGAATGTTCATGGCCGTCAGCCTGGAAGTTGAAGTGAGCCCAATGCAAAGCAACCCTTCACACAGAATTGTCTTGGCATACTTGATCCTTTCATTTCCCATGGTCATGGCTCGCTTCATGGATCCAGTATCAACAGATCCTGGTGGAAACTTCAAGCCCGAAAGCTTGTTGATGAAAGAAACTCCAGCATCGATAGCCTTGGTGTATGTGAAGTTTCTTGGGGCCCAGAATTACTGTACACTGTACTGTAAGTGCTTACCAGCTCACAAGTTCCTAGCATAAACCCCTGTCTAGAGTCGAGAGTCTAGACACAATCCCCAAAATGAAAGAAGAAAGCACAAACAGAAAAAACAAATGGCCAGGTGGCAGTCTGTGTGTCTGCACAAAGTTGAGTGACATGATCCCCCGAGATGTTAACAATCTTCTCACTGCCTACTTTCAGAAGATCTGCAAGCTCAATGTTGTTCGGTAACTCTTTCTTCCAAGAGGTTGTTGGAATATGGTACCCCTGACATGCTTCATCCAAAAGCTTGATGCCCTCTTCAACCCCTCCCTGCAGCTTGGTCAGAACTAAGGACACCCCATCTAAGAATGATTCGTGATGCATCAGTGAAGTGAGAAGTGGTCTGAAATCATACTCTTGAAACCTTTGGGATTCATCAGAACCTGGAAGGTCTGGCATCTTGCTGATAAGGACACTGACTTTGCGGACAGATGTAACCAACTGACCTAGGAAAGCGACTTCGCCATCCCTTTCCATCCTTACCTCTGCATCACACCCCAGGGCTTCATACTGGTGGAGAAGAGGCTTGAGATCAAGTCCACCACTCACTGCCATCATTTGTGTCTCCAACCATAGCTTAGCTGCAAGCTTGGTCTCTGGAAGTGCGAAGATGATGGACTGAATCTGTGTGTGGTATGGTCTGAAGTCACCATCAGTCTCGCCTGCCTAAATAGGACAGGACAGTTGTTTATCATGTTGAGTATCGAGATTGCACTACTGATGAGCTAGCATTGGTTTCCAAGAGTGTGTTTCCTCCTGTAGGGATAAACAACTTTAACTTGTGAAACAGGGTGCATTTATATATGGATATGGCATATGGGTACAGCACATAGATGCATCATAATATACTATACTACTATACCATCACCTGCATGTTTTGGTTCAAATACATGCTCATTTTTGTTTCTTTCCAACCACACACTGTAATGTCACTGTAACATTTGCTAGCCTTTGCCCGAGCCTCTAGCTCTAGACTCTAGCTTTATACAACTCCACGGAAAAAAACTTTGAATAGGTTCCATGTACCCAACATCAACACCCCATCTCAATTCAATAGTAACCAAGCTACCCTGAAAAGGGAAAATAGATTCTTGAAGGCGTTGTAGCAAAAGTCATCCATCTGATTCTGCATTGTTTCATTTGGAAATGGCAAATCCCGACAAACCTGTAGGCTCTTCAACATGTTTCCCAGGAAAGGCTTGACACTGTTCTTCCAAGTGCTTTCACTCTCAGTATTGATCGCTGCAACCTCCTGAAGAGTCCTTCCAAGCTCGTTCAAAGCAAGGGAAGAAGACAACTTGACTTTGAGTTTTTGCAACTTGCTGATGTTCTGGAGAGCTGTTGGACGATCTGGGAACAAACCAAGTGCCTCAATGACAGAATCCACAAAAGATGTGGATGTATTGCTGGCTGCATCATGGTCTGTCAGCAACATATTTGTGAAATGCTCACCTGCGTCAATCACTGCCTTCTCTAGGGCATCTGTGAGACCAGAACGTGTTTCCCTCTTGAACTTTGGTAGCTTCGCCACTGCTGTTGTGAAATCAGCATGTGATGATTTCTCATGCACCTTCTCGGTCAAAAGGTTGATCTCTGGCATTGCTGCTACTGAAGCAGCTCCTTTTCCCAAGACTTCGTTGAACATTTTCTTCCAAGCCTCCTGCTTCAGTGTGTCCCTGAGCAAGCATGAGGTTGGGTCATCACCTGAATATTTGACAGCTTGGTTCACCTTGCTAACATTGTCTACAAACTGGGCTGATGAAAGGCAAAGAACTGCCAATATCGAGTCTTCAATGCCAGACATGGAGTCCACCACAACTGCTGGGACCGATGCAAGTGTTTGAGAAGTTGTGGAAGTCAACTTCTCATAGAGCACATGGAAAAGCATGGTGATCCTATCCTTGTGCTGCTTGGGATCACGGAGTAGGCAAAACATTGAATTGCACCCAAAAACACTTCGCATAGACGATGCAAGGTCCTGCCCAGAACTGCAGCTTAAACTTAAACAAGCAAATCATATCCCACCAAGCCTCTAAGACTCTAAGGCTAAGTTTCTACGGAAGTTTTGGATGTTGTTGGCCAATTTTGCTCCAAAGTTCAATTGTACTTCCACATTTGCAGGTCCTGGTCCTAGCTACCAGAAGGTACACATATCATAGAATACAGTTTCTTCATTTGATTCCATTTGATTCAAAGTAGTGACTACTGTCCTTGCTTACCATTAGCATGTTTGGCTTAAATTTGAATAATTGATCTAGTCATGTATCACATCTTGTAGGAATCAAAGAAGCTTGTCTGACATATATATATATATAGATGCATATATTATTACTACATACCATGTCACCATGTGAGAAGGCAGTCCTTGTGCATGAGTGTCTCCCATGATTTTGCCTCCTCTTGTGACATGTTGGCAGTCAAAGTAGCAGCCTTGCTCTCATCAGAAATCTGGTCCAAAATGCTCCGAGCAGAGATCTGATTGCCCTCACTGCTAAGATCAGGTGACATATCAAGAAGATGGCATGCAAACCTGCCGACGATCTTTCCTGCAGTTTCTCGATTGGTTTGTTCGAGTAGCTCTTCCAGAGTGTCATCCATTTGCCTTTCAAAGGCCTTGATTGTCAATGGCACAGTCAGAACCACCCCAGAATGCTTCAAAGCCTGCATGTGTGCTGCAAATTCATCCTTTGGAATGTCCTTCATTTTGCCACTGGCCAGTGCCTGGCAATGCTGGATCAGAGTGATCCGTTCCTCTAGGGCATGTGCTTCTCTGACACCTTTCTTCTTGAACGTTGCCAGAAGCGATTGTGCCTGAGCCATGATGTGCTTATCAAACATCATGTTGGAAGGATCAAAACAGCTAGGAAAATTTGAAAGAAGTTGATCCATCCATCTTGAGGATTGATGAGTATTGCAGGCCCACAAATCTATTGACCCTATTTCTGCACAAACTCAACTACTAAGTTACTACTTACTAGTAAGTTCCCTGGAAAGAAACATTTTGCCACTTTAGTCTAGTGTCTCCTCGGACTTGTTTGCCAACTTTCCCCTTGTGATGCAAACAAACTGATGGCAAAAGTCCAGCCAAGCAAGGAGCTACATGCCCCAATTCCTCAGCTATCAGCTTGACAATGGGGTCCTTCATAACGAGCATCTCCAGCTCAGATGGTGGAATGAGCTGCGATTTGGGATCCAGCTCAGACTCATCCTCCTCAGCGTCTTTGCTCGTCTTGATCGTCTTTGCCCTTTTCTTAGGAGCTGTGGCAACTGCCAAGGAACCAAGCACTGGTGCTGATGGAGGGGGAATGCTGACCAGCGAAAAACATCCTGATTGCCCAGATTTGGTCGATTTGAGATCCACGAGAGGATCATCGGCCTTTTCCTCCTCTTCCTCTCCCTCTTCCCCAGCCTCATCTGCCATCTCAGCGGCAATCTGCTCATCTTCCTCCCTCTTCTGGCGCTCCTGGCACAGGAGGCTATATTCTAGTAACTAGTAGGGATTCAAAGAACACAGGAAATGAGGTCGAAAACATGGCATTGATCAACATCAACTTTTTCAACTGCCCCAGTCAAGTTGGATGGCAGCAGTGTTCCACATCCCTTATTCTCCAAGCCTCTACCTACCTTCTACATCCCTCTATCTCATTCAGTGTGTTTGTGTTGAAGGAGTTTCAGTCGTGGTCTTTGGATATGATACTAACACAGAATACAGCTGATTCAAATAGTATAGTATAGTTCAGTTCCATGGCTCACTCTCCAACCATTGATCCCAACATCATGGCATCCTTCCCTGGCCCCCCTGTCCTCCTGAGTGGCTTTGGCATTCGTCATCAATGTCTCCAAACATGGGGTGTGATGGCGGTTGAGGGGCTTGTATGCAGATGGATGGGCCTCTGCCTGCACTTTTGACAAAAAGTTGAAGGTCTTCAGACCCTGGTCTTGTTGGATTTGCTTGCCTGGAACCAACAAATGTTCTTGAAGATCAATCCCCACACTTGACTCAATCCTTACCCTCCTCACACCAGCTAGGTCTGAAGGACTGAGACCCGATAGCTTGATGAACCACCCCTGAAGGGTTGATTGTCCATCCTCTAGCTCTAGAGTCTGAGACTTTCCTAATCGCAAATCCTTGCTGGTTGAACCAGTAATGTTTTGCACCTCAGATTCGGTCACAAAACCTACTTCGAAGTAGGTAGTGATGGATGGACCTCTTTTTGGTATGGCAAACAGAACTTGGTGGTCTCCACTCTGGGGCAGGATTACCATCAAGAAGTTGCTGCTTCACATGCCTGGCAGCCTGGAATCCTGCCTTCCAGACCTTGTCCTCTTTGCTGTGGAACTTCGCAGCACACTCTTCAAAGGACAGCTCAGGAAATGCTTCAACCTGAGTCTGAACATCCAAGAAGCAACGGTCTCCAACTGGATCTCGCCTTGCATCATGCTCAGCCCATTGAACTTCCTGCGAGAGATGTGGTGGTGGGAGCAGTCATGTCTATGATGCTTAGGCCCTAAGGACAGGCTTACTGTGTACACATACATACATAAATTTGAATCATACCGACTTGCGCTCAGCAACAATGTTTGCTGTTTGCTGTGAATATTGGACTGTGCAGTGTAGATCTGAGTTTTAGCCTAGGGGAGTTTGAACTAATTGCAAAGTGCAAGAGTCAAACCCAAGAATGTAGCATCCACATCTAGAAGATGATAGTTAGTAACACAACCCCAGATTGAAAGTAACATCTTTTTGTTTCCTGTACTGTACTGACTGTGTGTTTTGGTAGCATGCATGAACACATGCAGACATACTGTACACTGTACATATATGCATCAACAAAAGGTTGAAATTCTCCTACCAATCAGCCAAATCAACCATAGCCAGCCATGAAACTCATCAAAAAACTACTATAGTACTATAGCGCTTCTATCTAGAATCTAGTCAGTCCTCAGGGGTCTTCAGGCAAATTCGGCAGGGCAGCCACCGTTTTGTGGCAGCTGCACGTTTAGGGGCTGCTTGATCTTTCGCCTTTGCTTTGGCAGCCTTGGCCAAAGCTGTGCTACCTGCTTTTGCCTTGGCAATAGTCTTCTTCACCATGTGGGTGGAAGCTGTGGTAGATGAGGGAGCGGTTCCCTTCTTAGATGTCTGCTTGAGAGGAACCAAGGCTTCCTCATTTGGGACTTCTTTGGGTTCCTCCAAACAAATGGGAATGGATTGCTTTGGGTTTGGAGGGAAGGAAGAGATGTGGTAGTTATGGTGCAATTCCCAACTACTCCAATTAAACATTTGGTTGCAAGTACGCCCCATGAATGGTTGTGCTTATTTGCGGCGCTCTGGCGATCCCTTGTCTAAACCTGCAAATATCCAACCAATGTTGCTGTCGACTAGGAAGCGAGACATACTAAGGCTGCTAAGGGAGACTCCCCATAAACAGGAATTCAGCTGATCTTTAAAAATGCTGGAACACAAAGGGCGCTGTCTTCAATCCTGACTTGTGGGTAGTTTTCAGTTTGTCAATATGGGATGTGTAATCTTGAATCTATACTTGTGTGAATCTAGACTTATATATTGTATATGTATTTCAAACACAAAAAAGACAAGGAACAACTGGTAGACCGGTAGATTAGATATGGCTAAGTTCACCTTTCAGATTGAAAAAGTCATGGGTGCTCCTCAGAAACATGTTTATATACATACATGTCTTGTTTTACACACGTATATTATACCTCTTTCTACATGTGTATGTATTTACATAGACATAGATATGTCAATATCTGAATATAACTATATACTCAACATGTTGTCATGAGAGGGCATTATTTATGACATGATGAGTTGAGTCCTGTCCTTCGATTTCGAAGTCTTCTTCACCATTGCTGCTAGCCACTACCGGCTACCCCAAGATCAATTCAAATCCTGCCAACAATACCTGAGAAGATGTGCCTTCAAGCCAAAATCTGGTGATTGTGGGGTTCATGACCAAAACCCTCAGATGGTGGGGTGGCAATCAGGCATGGAACGTCTCATGAATACCTGAACTGCCTTAAACCTGACCTTAAAACCAGAAGCCTGTAATACTGTATTGTACGCCATAAACTCTCATCCCCAAGCATAGCATTCATGAGCGAAAAGAACAGAGCGCACTAAGCCTAAGCTTGGTGTTTTGGTTGACAGGCGTTGCACTGTGTCTTCGCCCTATCTGAATCCTAGTCCTAGCTTTGCCCAGTGTCCAGCTGTTGGACTCTGGTCAGCATGGCTTCTTGTTGAAGGAGGAAAGGAAAACAGCTGTCATTGGCACTACTGTAACTTTGGAAACAATGTGTGGCTGTAGCTAGTACTAGTAACTACTAGTACTTTTTCTTTGACTTGTACTTAAATTCATTGTGAATAGTTGGTTAGTTACCTACTTACTTGCCTACCTATCTACTTGGTGTCATCTGCATGGATAGGGATATAGGACAGAGGTGCCAACAACTTCCCTAAAATCTCACCAAATAATTGATAACCGATAAAGCAAAGAAAAAGCTGGGGGATGGAACAGCATACACACACACAGACTCTAGCATTACAACATGATTGACCTGATTGGCAAATGGCATAAGGCAAAACGATAATGATGGGAAAGTGCCCTGTTTGCGACTCCACTGGACTCAAAAATTCCAAACAAGAACAAAATGGCCAATATTTTTGAACAAATGATCATCAGATTGTTTTCAACTGTAACATATTGTAATGGTCATTCGGTCTTGAAAGAAACCTCCTATGGGCCTGGGCCCAGCAACAACAAATGCAAAAGTGCTTGTCGCATTTGGAGAGTTGATTTCTGCTATGTTTTTGCTACTTTGTTGTTTTGTTCGTTCATTATCATGACTCTGAGGCAATATTCTAATGGGTTCCATTGATTATGATTAGTCTTTATGTGCATGAACAGTTCAACACAAGGAGAAAAAACATGATGCAACTAGCACTGTAGAGGATAGGTGAGACACCACGGACCAAAGCATTTACATGTGCCTTTGGATGCATGGCCAGCAGCAGGATACCCTGTTTGAGTGTAAGGTTGATTGTGAAAATGTTCACAGTACATAGAAACAAGCTTCAAAAGTAGAACAACAATGGGAGACATACTTACCAACAATATGATGCAGGCCAACAATCTCATTGGATGACTACTATCTAATTCTCACATTCATATTCATTGTGTGCCCTGGAACCTGAATGTGACTTAGTAGTGTGAGTATGCCTCTGTCCATTCATGTCATCGTCATAGATAACATAGTCATGGTCATACTTGGACTTAGACTTAAACTCTATCCATGAAGCAACTCATAAGTAAGGACAATGTATGTTGAACAGTTGCACATTGCTTGGATGCCCTGCTGCCAGCAACATGACTTTTGTTGAATTGGATCAAAACACCCCTAAAGAAACTGCCTGCCAGTCTCCCAGTCACTTTCAGAGGATGTCCGGGTCGGGGAACCCTTTGGTCAAATAGACTGCCCATATGCAAAGACCCAAACATGGTAGGGGCATTCCTTCCCCTGCCAGTCTTTTGTATGTTGTGGGAGCAATCTCATCCGGTAGGACTGTGACTTTGGGGTTGTGCCCCTGCATCCACAGCATTTCGGGTGGTAAGATCTGAGCACCACGGCCTAGATGGTAAAGTTCTGATGAAGTACATAGGGTATGTGCAATTCCATCGCTGCCTGTATAGTTTCTCCGGCATGGATTCTGGGAAAGGTCTACCACAACTCCCTTCAGAACCTTCTTCATGTTTTTATTGGACTTCACTTTCAAGTCTTTGGTTTTCTCAGCAACTACTAAGTTCAAGATCTCTCGAGTGCAAGGAGTCAACCTTAAACCAATAGGTTCTTGTTTCAGCAAATCCCACCGATTCAAAGATGTTGATATTCCAAGTTCACTGCGCCAAAGAGCAGCTTGCTTCTGCCACTCTGGAATGATTGATCCTGGTGACCTGCCACCTGGTTTGGGGATCTTGCTGTGCTTCTCCTGCAGAAGGGATGGAGTGAGGGAGATAGAGATAGATAGAGAGAGGGAGAGAGAGAGAGGAGAATGAGAAATCCACCAACACTACCTGCTACGCTGCTACTGCTACTGCTGGATTTCTGGCTGCTACTGACCTATCCCTGGGGCTCTCAGAACACCCATACAATTTCTTTATGATTTTTTTATGAGTTCCTTATGATTGGAGAACCTTTGGCAGGTTTGAATCACAAAAGAATCATAAGAAAATCAAAAGAATTCCATAAGTCAAGCCATTGTTCATTCTACATGGAAGCATCAATTTTCAACCATTTCTGCCCAGTGCATTGCTTCTATGCAAGGGTGGCAGGCCCAAAAATTGAAAAAATGGAGTGAATTTCACTGAAACCTGGGAAAAAGTGCGAAATCATAAGAAAATCATAAGGAAATCATAAGATTTTCATAAGATTTTCATAAATTTGTGATATTCTTATGATTTTCTTATGATTTTCCAGGATTTTCCACATATCTGGCAGGAATCTGTGTTTTTTGTGATGATTTCCAGGGTCACCAGCTACAAAATCATGGAACCAATTGGAATTCTGCATGGTTTCCCAGTTTTGGTGGGGTGATATTGCTTCTATGCAAGGGTGGCAGGCCCAAAAATTGAAAAAATGGAGTGAATTTCACTGAAACCTGGGAAAAAGTGCGAAATCATAAGAAAATCATAAGGAAATCATAAGATTTTCATAAGATTTTCATAAATTTGTGATATTCTTATGATTTTCTTATGATTTTCTCATGATTTTCTTATGAATCTGTGTTTTTTTGTAGTGATTGCAGTGGTTTCCAGGGTTACCAGCTACAGAATCTTGGAACCAATGGGAATTCTGCATGGTTTCCCTCCTTTTCTACTTGGTGAGGTGGGAAAAAAATGGAGTGGATTCACAAAAGTGGGAAACATAAGAAAATCATAAGAAAATCATAAGAAAAACCAGGCAGTGGGAAATCAAAGTCGCTGAGGTTTTTGATATGGAAAAAATACAATTTTGATACGAAGGCTGGAGCACAGTCCTGCCCTTCCCCTCCCAGAGAGCAGGCCTCTAGCCTCCCCAAGTGTGACCGGTACTCTCTGGATTGAGGATCCCACAAGACTGCCTCAAGCTTTTCAGCTCCAGCAGAGCGTTGTGCAGCATCCATGGCCTCACCATAGAAGCCATATATATATATATATGTATATATACACATATTTACATATTGGTTCAATAGTCACTATAATGGTTAGGGTGAATAATCACAGTCACTGTGTTGTGATAAAGCTTTGGTAGCAGCTTACACCAGTGAAACAGCAGGGGATTGCAGAACAGACCATTAGTTTAGGTTTATGTTGGGACTTGATGTAGACATAGAAGCAAAGTGGCATGTAACAACAAAAGCATTGCATGTGTTTTACTTTGTGCTTTTAGGCGTTGTTACTTCTTTATTATGGTGTTTCTTTTCTGGTTGTTTTGTGTTTGCTTATATTTTCATTATCTTTAGTCCATTTTTTTTGTGTGCGAAGAACACTGATGGACTGCTCACAACTTATGACTATTATACCTTGGAACTTAACAGTAACTTATGGGTCCTAGGGTCCTAGGCCATAGGTTGTGGTAACCCTGTCAATATGTAGGTAGGTAGGTTCAATGTAGATACTGGTAGCCGGTGTATCTCTACCATGGCATTTGTGCACACAAACGACCTGCATTACATTGGACATACTTCAAGGTTTCAGAATTACTGCCAAAGCATCCCAAATTCTCTGTCCCCTCCCCAAACTATGCTGGTGCTATTTCCTGGCGTGCCACAGCTTCACCAAATCCCAAAACCAATCATCCCGTGTTGCGGAGTTCCTTCAAAATCGCTTTGAACTTCTCCACATCATCAAAATCGTACTTGTCAGTGCGGAAGAAGGTCATCCAAATCCTGGACACAGAATGTGCAATAACAGATAACAACTGTAGCACATCCATATTTGACCAGCGGACAAACATTCCCCTGACCCTGTATCATGAAATTTTATGGTGACATGTCTCTGCAAATAGCGTTTGACTTGCTTACTGATAGCATCAATAGTGACCTCAAACAGCAACCAATATTACAACATGTGGCTGTATGTTATGTAGAGTGTAGAGTAGAGACATGTCACACCTGTGTCTTCAACATTCTGTTGCATGCAAAGCCATTCAAGAAACATTGCCTTAGTCAGAAATGTAAACTCATGTGACTCCCTATTGGCAGCTCTCCTATTGGGGTTACTTGAATTGTGCGTGACACTTTGCTTGGCATTGATTTGTAAGATTGATGATCAATGGTCGATTCATTTGTCAACAGTATTGTAATGACAAACCAACTAATGTTCTGCAATTAAAACAACAAAGGTGCCTATAAGTGGTACCTGGTAACCGGAAACTGATGAAGAATGACTATTGATGTCATAAAGTCTTGAAGATTCCAAAGTAACATTCTCAATTTTTCCATTGATCCCAACATATTTGGAGAAACAACATTGACACCAAGGCACACCCTTTTCAAACAAGACTTGGTTTGACCAAGCTGGACTCATTGTGAAACTATGATGCAATATTGTGATACATCACCCAAAGTAATCTGGTTCACTGTCTTCTCCAGAGCCTCTTGGCCTCTCTTTGCTTTCAAGTTCATTCCATCCATGCAATCGGGAAAACTCTTGTCTGGCTGCACGCCTGTCTTCAAAGGAAAAACTTGATGCTTTGCAATGGTCTTGACGGGTCTCATATTCCTGAGCTCTTTTGAGCCAGGCTCCTAAATGACCCAATGGCCTACCTTGCCAGTACCTAGTTGCACTGTTATGTGCCTTTGATGTTCTCTGAATTCGGCAATCTCCTTCATGGAACTTGCAATGTGCTTGAAACGCTTGAGATTTCTCATAGAAATGAATGGCGGCACCCTCATCGATTTGACACATGACATCAGCAATACCACGTGGCTTCGACCCAACTGCACGACTCCTAAGCTTAGGTTTAGGAGCTTCCTCAGGCGAAGGAACTGGTGGTGGTGGTACTGCTGGTGGTGGTACTGGAGGGGGAACAGGGGGAACATCATGGCTTGAAGATGATGCTGCATTGCCTATGTTATGCTGCTGATTCAGATCAGGGATATCATCAACCTCTTGCTCTGGTTCGGCATCTTTAGGAAGGTGATCTAAAAGAAAGACATCTTCAGGAAGCATGTCATTTTCACTGTCCTGTGAGTCTTCTGCTTCAACAACTGCCCTCAATGCCCTATCTATCTCATCTACAGCATCCATTTCAACATCATTTTCTGATTGCGATTCTTCTCCATGTCCAGCAGGGGCGTCTTCAAGCTCATGCAAATGTGCAACACCGCTGCTAGGCTGACTCCTTGCTTTACCTTTGGCTCTGGGTTTTCGTTTTGGTGCGGGTTTTCTTTTCCGCCTTTCTTTCTCGGTAATGGCACCTTTCCAAACAAGCATCTTGGAAATGCTTCTGCATTGTTCAACTAGCACTCTGTTGGGTGCCATCTCATGCATGGGTAGAAGTGCTCCACCATCCAAAACTTTGTAGTAGGATGCTACCCATGGAAGGTTGAAATCAACTTGATCCCTGAAGAATTCAAAAGATGTTTGAAACTGCATGCATTGTGGAACCCCCAGCTCAACCCTTGAGGAAGATTTGGTCTCAATAAAACGAAGCATGTGGCCACTAAAGTGGAAGGATGAGAAGTTGCAGTACCCGATTTCAAACCAGAGAGTCTCAGGCGTGATATCTTCAATATCTCCAGTGATCTCTACATTTGTATCATCCATCAAGCACAGCTCCCCTCCCTTGCTTTCTTTCAAAGCATGATTCATTGCAGTTTCTTCCATTTGCTTAAGTATAGTGTTCTCTGCCAACTGTCTCCAACCATCAAACTTGTCAACTAGATCCAAGTCATTTTTCAAAGCAGAACGATCACACTCTCCATGCACAGGCTGCAGCCTAAGAACTAAGCGTGCACTCTCACAAAGGACTCTGAGTTCAGGCTTTGGAGGTTTAATGGCAGGTTTTGGCTGAGCTTTGCTCTTGGGTTTCTGTCTTGGAGCAACGAGTGATGGCTTGATCAAGGCAATGGTGTTGGAATGAAACCAGTACGCAAGTTGCCCCTGGCCACTGCACATGCAAAAACCCAGCAACAAGCATGGAGACTCTGTAGTGTCACATTTTTGGATTGGTGGGGCATCATGATGAAGATGCATGCCACAGAGTTGAGACCACCTGGCTTCCAGCAAACCAGCAAGGCCATGACCTGTTGCAGACCACCTGCCACTTGTTTGCTTGAACACCTCCTGTCAGGGCGAAAGCAGTTAGCGGATAGTGATATTTGATATTGACTTGTACTTTGGGTTGGGCATTGGGATATGAAGGGTGGTATGTAAGAGTGTATGTATGTATATAGTTTGTTTTAAGTCATGCCTTACATTAGATATGTTTCAAGTTTCAATTCATTTGCCAGACTCACAGTCAATCACTGCAAAACAAACATAAGGATTCACAATCCTTTTCTGGTTTTGGGAAATGGCGCCACAAGACCCAAAAATAAAGACTAGATTATAGACTCAATCTCAATCATGGCAAGCAATTCAATAAAGTATGGTAATGGTAGAAGCTGCCAACAGTCAATGTCAACCCCTGTCCTTCGCAATGCAATCAGAAGGTACTGCAAACTTTGCATTTCCAAGATTGCGAACGCTATCATGTGAAAAGGTGAAGCAACCATTGGAACCAAATGATGCTGAGCCCTCACCAGTGAAATGCTTTGCCTCGATGATCTTTTGCTGATCTTGTCCCATCTTAGCAATGGCATGTGACTCTTCACGTTCCTTTTCCACTCTTTGCCTACTTGCGGAAACTTGGTTGCATCTAATCACTTGAAACTGCTCATCCAGTGTACGGCTACTTGCTGGAACTAAAGCTAAGGCATCTTCTGGACAATCATGTGTGTGATCAGAAATGCTCTTGGTCTGTGTTCCTGATCTTCTGCTTGCTGAACTCCACTTTGTTACAACCAACATTTGTCGGGCTACTGTTGTAATTTCACCCATTTGCCTGCAAATCTCCCACTCTGAGTTTCTTTCAGCTTTTGCTGCTTTGTACTTGAGACTGGTTGCTTTCAAAAGAGAGCCTGACAATTTCTGGCCTTGGCAATGCCTTGAAACGAAAGCATTCCAACTTGCACCATGGCCCTTTCTTTTCTTCATCTTAGCACTCTTGTTCACTCGTTTGCTGGCTCCCTGTCTATCATCATTTGAATCAGTGAATTTTTGACGCAAGATGACAAGCTGGCGAATCAGCCACTCTGCGTTCATGTTGCTCATTGCCAACGACCATGTTTGGAGACTTCTTGTGTTGATCAGTCTACGGCTGGTTGCATGTAAAGCTTCTATTCGAAGTATATCAACTTGAACGAATTCTGCAAGGGTAGCTAGCACATGCTGAGCAACATCAGACACAATCATTTCTGCAGAGGGAAATCTCTGCAGAAATCCCTTCATTAGATTATCCTGCATGCATGGAGGTGTCTCTAACACAGGTGTTGGATCTTGCAAAGCACTAAACAATCGGAATGGACAGTTTTGGTGAGGCACAAAGAGCAGCTGGTGCACAATTGCGCCAGCACGCATTAACATCCTGAACATACAAGTACGAACTGCACTGGTGCATTCCCCCACTGGCAAAGCAGGTGAGGCAAAGTGACATGACTTGCTCAGGTCTTCCATGAATCTAGTGATTTGTTTGGCTTGCAACAACTCAACTACACGAAACGATCTTGGCTTGCCATTGGCTTTAGCAGTCTCCTGCTCATGGTCCCATTGGTCACTTGCTAGATGCATGTAGGATTGCATGAGCTGCAGCAAAGGTTTCAGGCAAATCATCATGATGAAAACAGCTCGGCCTGGATGAGACATTGCCCAAGAAAGTGCCTTTTTGAGCTTGGCCTTGCATTGTTCATGCCAATCAAGCTTGGATTGTGCTTCTGGTCTTGCAGTTTCTTCATCATGCTCATCTGGTTCAACCCAATCAATGTCATCAGGTTGGCCCAAAGGACCATCTGCGGCATAACGACCTAACAAGCCAGCCCAATTTTTTGATGCTGTTGAATCATCAAGCCCCTGTGGTTTTGACTTGTGCCCACAAAATCTCTGCATGAGGGGAACGAACAGTTGATGGTGAGCACACAACAGCCCCACCCAACAAAGTGCCTCTTCGACTCCAAGAAATTTGGATGGGTTGAAGTAGGGGCACTTGTGAGGCAGTAGTGCTGGAATAACATGAGTGTCATATTCCTGTAGGATACGCTCATGCAAATTGACACTGTAGTCTTTTGTCATGAAAACAACAACACCATTTTCCTGAATGTTCCCATTGCAATAATGATTGAGGATTGCTCTTTGACGCTGTCTTAGAACATACGACTTCTTCAAAGCATTGTCTTTGATTGATGTGCATGGGACAGCTGAACTCATGTCCTTCCCTCCTAGCCAAAGGTCATACACAGCATTCCTGTACTCCACTGCCTGTGGTTCCCCAATTCGGATTCGAAGTCTTTCTTTCAGAATTTCTTTCAAAAGTCGCCTCAATGTGTTACGAGAACCTGCCTGCATCATGCAAAGAGCAACAGCTAACAAACCACTTTGGTGACCTTTGATGAGGGAGACTGTTTGTTTTTGACATGTGGAAGCTTTGTGCACAGTGCAATATGTGTGTGCCTTGATGAAATGCTCTTGCAATTTCGACATGCCCTTCTCACAAGCAATGTTTTTGGGTGCTCGGTCAGTGCATGGCAAACATACACAAAAATCAAAGCTCTTTGACAACATGTTAAGGGGCACTTGGGACTCATGCTCTAGCTGGCATTTCAACAAGTTCTCGGCTGTGGTACGATCGACACACTGCAATGGGCATGGCACTTTCCCACTTACAAGGAGGCTATTCTTGGATTCTTCATGATGTAGCAATGCTGCTACATAGAGTTCACTTTGCAACACTTTTGCTGCAACACCTTCTTGCTTTGATCGGTCCTCAGGGACTTCCTGATGACCATCAGTAGCCAGAACAACTGCGGTGCTGCTGGTGCCACTTGAATTATTGGCAGGGTCGGATGCTGTTCCTGTTCCTATTCGGATTTTATAGGGTGTCTCATCATATCTTCTGGATTTTATCAATAGCAACCGTTTGTACCCCTCCCTGTCAAGCATGTGCTGGATGTATTGAACAAAACCAGACCACAACTGCGATGTGGCTTCATGAACGCATGCTGCTACTCTGATTTGGTCAATGCCAGCTTTCTTTGCGAGAGCCTTTCTAGAACCTTCATCAGCATCTGCGACTAAAGCTCGCAAAGTAGAAACTGGCCGCCTACCGCAAAACAAGAACCGCTTGGCAGGGTTCCCACTACCATTGCCTACAAGAGTGTCATCTTCAGCTGGCTTGCTAGCCTGCTGTCTAGCATACAAGAAAATCTTTCTTTGCAATGGTGTGCCGGTACTACACATCATGGAAAAAATCGATTTTGTATGCGAATCTGGCATTGAACCTGCAGGAGTGTCTAATGATTGGACACAGGACTTCTTGTGTTTAGGCACAATCGCAGATCCAGTGGCTGTGCTTGGCTCATCGTTTCCCTGTTTCAGCTCTCTCAACCTTTTGCGGACTTCACTACCACCAAATGTTCCCCGGGGCCGTCCAACCCCTCGTTTGGCAGGCTGTGTTTGACTTGGACCTGGAACTGTTCACTGTGTTCACTGGTCGTAAATTGGGACAACAGCTGATTCCAACCCTTTGGTTCGTCCATGGCAAGATGCAAAATGCATCAAAATGCTGGGGCTACTAGGGCCATAGATTCCATAGATTGTAACACATTTCTTGTCATGCAAAATGTATATATCACGTACTACATTGATTTTAATTAGTTATAGTTGTTACACTTGTCATGTGCACATTGTTGAAGCTTTTGTGAGAACTACCATGATCTCCCAGGTAGCTTGTAAACTTGTAAACTGTTTCTTTCCTCAGATTTGCTACTGCTACTGATCTACAGCTACTATAATAGTGGATTCAAAGGGGCCTTGTGATGCCACTTTACTGATACTGTAATTAGTTAGCTTGAGCTATTTGTTGAATGAAACATCATTCACATCACTAAGACAAGCTGATAATAATAATGTCAGTTCAGTATCATTTAAAAAAGGCTTCGAATGCGAACCCAGGTATAAAACCATCAAACTCATCAATCCACCCAACAAGACTAGATAAAGTTGTTGAGCCTTCTAGATTCTAGGCCAGTAAAGACTCACATCCCACCACACCAGCCGCCCACCCATGTTTATGAATGAGTGCCATCTTGTTGTGTCGTCTACAGTCTACAGTATGTTCGCAGTTTGCAGTCTTTGAATACAATGTATGTTTGTGGTTGCAGTACATTTGTTTTTATATTGTAGTTATAGCCTTATAGTTAGTATGTAGCTCGTACATTATGGCTTTGACATGTCGTGTCTAGTCTGCTCACTGGGGATGTTGGAAGATCTGCCAATAACAGATTGGTGAGTGGAGAATTTGCCCTCTACCCTACCCATGGTTTCAGGGTCCTGTGTCTGCGAACCTGCAGCCAGCTTGTCATGTCCAGCTTCTGAATGGCGACATAGTACTTGATGCCATCTTTAAACTCGAACTCCTCTAGCTCTGACAAGAACCTGCTTGGATTGCAGTGATTGCAGAGGTTTTCTTGAAGGTAGGTAAGTTGTTCAGTAGGACTGGGTTTTTGGGTTCTCATATCCTTTCTTGGAAAGGGGAGTGAGAAAATGTTGATCCAAACATGGAAGAACACACACATATATATATATATATATTGACATATTGTGTCATGTCTTTCATGCACCTAAAGAGTAAGTTGCTAGTCATGAATGTTACTGACTACTTGATTTCCTGTTTCCAAGGTATCTGGCCTGGACATCGGAGTTTCATCATCTTCTGTGCCAAAAGGAAGATCAAACCCAAAGCTTTGCTCCATTGTCGCTGTTGCAGGACGATATGCATCCAACATGGCAAACACATCAGTAAACGTGTGTTTGTATAGAACATGTTGTTTGACATCCCCACTTGAGAACCTCTTAGCCCTCTGAGTTGAAAAAGGGTTGCATGGGGTTCCAAGAACCATGTAGTGGGGGCTTGACACTGCTTCTGAGCAATGTCCCTTTTGACCAATGTGTATGGAGCACACTCGACCCTTTTCCTGGTCCCCCATCTTCTCAAACCAGTGGTCCGCACTGTGGTTAGCCCTGGCAAAAGCTCGGAAGTCCTTGTCTGGCTCGCTGGTGCTCAGACAATGAAAATCAATGCCCAGTTCCTGAACAGATGTTGAGTCAAAAGTAGCAAGTAATGTTGCGAGTGGTGCTTTGGGCAAGTTGAGATGTTTGGTTTTGTTTCTTTTGGCCTAATCAATCCTTTCCACCTTACTAATTCATTAAGTCTTACTACTTTACTATGTCCTGCACAGTATCAGTATCAGTTCCATCCACCATCTCTTTTGTCTGAACTGTTTCATGTTTGTTTGGCATCATGCCAAGAAAATTGACCAGTCTGGAGATAGTGTACAAAAGCTTTGCCCATGAGGTCTTGTAAAGTCAGCATGTTAATTCATGGTCTTGGGGTTCATGTCAGAACAGAACAAATCTGTTTGAACATCACTATGGTACAGCTCGTCTAGTCATGGTGGTTTTTGCTGGCATTTGGGCAATCCTTTTAGTTTTACAGTGAATGTAAGGAAGATGTACAATGTACAACAAGTGAGTGAGTGTGTGTGTGTGGTGTCCTCCTTGCTGCTACTGTTATTGGTATTGTCTCCAATATATATATATAATATATATATATATAATATATATATATATAATATATATATCCTTTTCTAAATTCTAATCATAATTATCATATTTTCCATATGAGAGTGTCAACAACATACATACTCTATTTGGTGGCCTTGTTGTATATAATATAGATAATCTCCTGTTTACATCTCTTTACTGCTGCTCCTGCACTCTTGTAGCAAATGAATCAGAACTAGGGATGATGTCGAACCATTGCCATAAACCCACTTCACAACTTAGGTTGCCATTGTTTTAAGTTTTTTGGTGGTTCTACTGAGTATTCCACTGCATACAACATGTAACAACATAATATCCATGCATGACTCCTCCAAGTGATCGGTTACTAGGTTACCATGTCAGGGACAATGCCCAGTGCCGCGACCTCCCCTTTAAAAAACACCAAGACCCTTCCAGCCAAAGGGCCTTCAGCACAGCTGCTTCAGCAAAGGATCCAGTGCAGCAACTAACAAGATCAATTGTTTTTTTGGGTGGCTCATCATACCCCAGTCTACGGGATATTTCCTTCAAACGGCTGGCCCACCAAACCCTGGTGGTGGTCTGGTCTGAATCTGTTAAAGCGGCTTGCATGTCGCTCTGAGATGAGCTACATTCTTCAACCAAATGTTCCCAACCTCTTGGAATGTCAGAAGAAGGGGAATCGCCCATGGCCATTGCTCCCCAACAACCTACCCTACCACGTTCCTGGGGCCAGTGCCAGTGGAAAGGTCCACTGTGCTTGCCCTTGAGTCGTTTGGCTTTGGAATTGAAATAGGAATGATCTATTTAGGCTTCATAACAGACCATTGTTTAAATACCACAGTGACCCATTTGCCTGAATATAACAATGTAACTGCCAGGGTCTTCCAAAGGAGATATTTACTATTGACACCATTACTTAGACTTAGTCAGTTGTGAACACACACCATGTTTGATGTGTGAGAAAAAGAACCCACAATTCATCACAAGGCAACCAAGAGAATATGGGCAGAGCATTGGGGTGCAAAGGAACATGCACAGTAAATTGCAAGGAAAAAGACAAATCCCAGCAACATCAGAAAACATGCTGAATAATGATTAGGATACACCAACCAGGTAAACCAAGAAGGAACAAACAGCATCTGGACATCAGAGGTAGACCATAAGAAAATTACAAGGAAATCACACAGAAACCGTAAAACAATCATAAGTGAAAAATCAGGAGAGAAAAAAAACATAAGAAAATCATAAGTGTGAATCATATCGAAATCATAAGATAATCATAAAAAAAATTATTTGGGATCCCCCCCCCAAGATACTGCAAGGATCTCTTAAATATAACTGATGCATTGACAAGACCAAACAAAAACAAAATGTTTTTGTCGGATCTTTTCGGGCAGCTTTGCGATGTATCTACAAACAATATCAAAAAATGTGACAGGATACACCCACAAGACACTCACTTTTTAAGCTTTTTCAGGATTTGCAACTTTGCATGAAAATCCTTAGAAAGAAAATTCCCTACAGTCTTCTTGTGCGTCACCTGCAGGTGTGTGAAGGAAACAAGCGACCTAAGTGGCCTGGTGACACAGCAATCACGACCACCCTTGGGGTGACTATATCAGCCCCTGTTTAACCTTAATTGTTTATAGTTGAAGCTCTGCCAGGGTTGTTGAGGAAATGAGGGAATGAACCTTCCACTAACCTTTCCATTGGGTAATATTTTTCTCATTCCCTACGAAGCACCAGCCATTTCAATGTCTTGGAAAAACTTGACTGACAATTGACATCTCAGAAGCAATGCTTTCCATCTTCGGTTCAACATCTCCAAACTTCACCCCTGAAAAACATATGATATGACTCAAAGACTATCATATCCGCGGTCCTAAAAGTTTGACTGTTTTCCAGGATCTGTTAACCCACCATGCATCAAGCAATTCCATATATAACCAGGTGACGTAGACCATGGCTGTGTGGATGCCATTGGCAATACGCAACTTCAGAGCCTCGGTGATGATTTCATGACCTCCAAAAGCTCTCCGGGGAGCTTCAAAAAAGGCGTCGGCCGTTCTCCAGTTTTTCCCCTGACCTAAACTCTGAAACCATCTTACAAATCTCATCTATAATCTCTATCTTTCTTGGTGGGAGTGCGGGGGGGGATATCCCAAATTTTTTGCTGGAATTTGAGTGCAGTCAAACTTCGCTATTGCAACATTACCTTGAAACTGCCACGTTCGATGTTGAGTTCCCCCAACAATGTCTTGAGCGAGTTGCCCTGGTTGAGTGCGCCTGAAGTCAATCATTTGGGAAACCCCAAAAGGGTCGATTATTTTGTTCCATTTTGAAAAAGACAAGGCTGATTAAAATCGACCTAGGAACCTGGAGGCAGCGCGTTACCCTCCCCATTATGCAGGGATTTCCAACATAAACTCCCAACTCCTTTACTGGGACTTGTTGCTCCACAAGAGCTAGAACCCAGGTTTGTCCAAAACTCCAAAACTCACTTCTACTTTTCTGCGAGAAAAATCGAAAAAAACACGCGCCAGATCTGATGTCCGATTTCAAAACATATTATCTAAAGATTCTGGGTGCTAGAAGCCGCAATTGTGGATATCGTAGTTCCCAATGGTTTAAAGTTCAAATGTCTTATTGAAGCAGCCAGCCCTGCGCTTCAGTGGGGCCAAATGGTTTTGGGATATGCTGCGTGCAACTTTTCAAGACTGCTACTTAGTCTTTGGAATGGGAAGCGTGGTGGAGGCCATTAGTTCATTTTGCAACGATTTGTCAGTGCTTACTTCCAAAGTTGGAGACATTGAAAGCTAACACTAACACGAAACGGGGTGTGCACTGAAGCATAAAAGAAGTGTGAGCACATTTAACAAACACACTACAAGGCCGCATAAAAGGGCCCTTTCACGATTACTACCATGCGGGAAACCCATACGATTCATCTCCATGTACTCCCAGTACCTCCTACATGGTTACCAGAGTTGAGCAGCGTTGCCGACACTGATTCTGTACGCATTTATCTGCCAAGTAGGAGTGGATTTGTCAAATGAACTGCCGAAGATCTTTAGTACAATAACAGTAATGAAGTGATCATCTAGTGAACTCATTTGCCACCGGAGTTACGCTTCATTGTTCACTTGGGATATGCAAGTCACACGCATATGTTCGGTTTCCCGTCCCTTATAGGGGGCCCCCAACACTACCACGCCAGGGACGCTGTTGAACTGCGGCAAAGCATTTTGAAGGTCCTGGATATCTTGCGCACTCTCGCTTGTGGACAGGACGTGGGTTGCAACCTAAGGAAAATACACGAACAAATACTGCATGCCAGTGGTGAATTGCAAATATTGCAGAATCCACCACATTGCCGGAGAGAAGAACAATGTACAGAAAACAAAAAAAAACATATTGACATATTGAATAATACCAACATGTATGTATGGAGACTAGACTAGCTTCCCTCTACTTGATAAATCAGAATAGTCAGTTGGGGAAAACGCATGAAAGGTCTAACAACCTTATGGTAGGTCGCGCCAGGCCATCTTGACTTTGGCCCCTCCTCTATCACCAGTGCTTTGGAAGGGAGCGGCCTCATGTACGTGGGGAGTGACTGTCTTCCCATAAGTCTTTGACCTAAAACACACCTGAAATTTAAGATACATACCTAAAAGGGAGGTTCGTGTTCATTTATAGAATTCGAAAGTATATATCCTGTTTTCCTATCCATTTTGAATTTGTATTCTAGCTGCATTTCAAAGAGCATGGGGTCAGTGAAAACGTGAAATCTGTGAAATCTTCTTAGTCCCAAGTTGAAACATGGCAACATTGTCACACCTGACCGCTTAGCTAAAACTGCTGACCATGGGATCATGCTACCATGACTAAGGCATAAAGTTCTACTACAATCATCTTGCATACGATCAAAAATAGCGGAAAACGGAAAAATTCGATCAGGTCTCAATTCAAACATTTGGAATTTATCAGGATTTGACAGTCAAAAATCCTGAACTTACTCCGAATTGTCTGCATCTTTTTGCATCTGTTCCTCTGGTCTTGGCGACTCACCAAGTTTGGGTTGAGTAGTTGAGTGTCCAGGCTCAGCACGTGGCACATCTGGGCCTCAAAGGAATTGATGCTTAAAAATGTGGGATTCGATGGATTTCCACATGAAAAATCACCTGCCATCCATCATCATCCATCTATCCAACTCTTTTTCTAAAATGATTTCTTCATCTTCACTGCTTCACTTTCATTCAACCCTTCTGGTTGTTTTATCATTGTCTTTTTGTACCCCCAGAAGCCGCCTTTGTTGGCTCAGGAAATTGAGATCAGCTTCGGTGCCGAGGTACAGCCCTCTCTTTGACTTGTGATGCGATCCACCATGGCATTGTGAAAGCAAACCTTAGCTGCAGCTGCCGACAGTTGAGGGAGTTGACCTTGGTGCCCCTGGTGCTCTGAGGGTTGGGCTCCCTACAATCACCCTCATGTCAAAACCACCGGTTAGTCGGTCTAGATTGAAAGGAATTTACAGTTTCACCCCAAGAACGGGAAAAAAAAACATAGCATATCAGAAAAAAACGGCCTTAAAATGACATTGAAAACCATTGATACCATTTTGAGGTGCCCTTCTGGGTCCAAACGTCTTGTTATTTTGGTGACTTCGGGGTTCATGATCATGCACCCAATTTGGCACCGGGTTTCCTGGCATGTTTCTTCAGCCAGGTTTCGAACTCGGTGGACCTGGCAACCATGGCTTCGATCATCCAAGGTTGAGATGCTTTTTTTTGGGGGTTGGCAAATGATTCCCCTAGACATCCAAATACCTCCTCAGGAGAAGGTTTGGATGGCATATTTTAGGGGTCCAACTACCTTCTCAGCAGGGGTTTTGGCTGTTTGGATGTCTAGGGTTCATACATTGTTTTTGCATCTTTTATTGGACATGGCATCGTTTGCACAAGATTGAGATGAGGTTGATTGATGCTCCCGATCGATGCGAGTCAAAAAAACTGATGACCATAGAAGGGATCCTCATATGAGTGGAAAGTCATATGACGCTGAGAAAACTCTGAGAATGACAGGATGATTCTTGAAGAATCTTGAAGGTGTCTTGACCAGCTTCTACTGTCACTGTATAATTTCTGTAATTTTCTTCTGTTGCAAGGCTTTTTCCATGGGCACCATGGGGTTACCTAACAAACTCAAACCATCCTTTCAGTTCACAACTCTGCACAACCACAGCCACCACCACAACAACACCAACAACCACAACCACAACGACAACGACAACAATGACAACAACAACAACAACAACAACAACAACAACAAGAACAACCACAACGACAACAACTCCATCCAAACATCATATCAATTACAACAGATGCCTCTCAATATTTTGGGTGAAGTCACAGCTGCAAACCTCAGGGTTTTTTGTAGGCTGAGACTAAATGACAGCGGACCCCCTTCGAGCATCTTGACCTAAAGTTGATGATCTCCAGGATTTTGAAGCTTCCTTTGCTCCCAAAAAGAGTGTGCCATATGTGTCACATCATCATCAGTCTCGCAACTCCCAGTCTTGGAAAGTCATGAGTCGCTGTTGATTATTTTGGTATCCCCCGGAAATCAAACCATGCCAAGAAACTTTCATTGTCACAAGGGTTTCTTACAGGTGAGGCTTACACATTGCTTCCGTAATGTCAGTTTTAGCTTGGGCTTTCCCGGAGGACATGCCATTGGATGCGGATGCGAAGGCCTTACGCCCTGCTTACAAGCATCTTAGCTTTGCTCAGGTCGACATTCATATGACACAGCTTCTACTATAGTATCTATTGATGACTTTTGGAACGTCAGCAATTACCAAGCAGTATGGAACCGCCTGCATGAGTTCCAAAGAAACAATAAGGAGCACAAATAGATTATTGTAGATTTATATATAGATGTCGAGGTAGCTTGGAGCAGCTACGAACAACATTGAGAAAAGAAATCTCGCGAGTGTGGCTATGTACTTTAAGGCAAGGATTTGCTTGCACACTGTATGTTGCACTAGTCTTCATGTTTTGATTTAATTTGATTGGCATACAAATGCGCATGTTTAGAAAATACAGTATATAATTAATTTAATTGCATGTAATTACCTCATTCAAATTTGGATCAAAAAAGAACACAAACAAATTAAACAACTCATACCAACTCTCAAAGGCCTTCCTGTGACCCGAGCTTCCGAACATAGCTACGAATGGCATCTCCGTTGAACGGCACATTGTCCGTGTTCAGAACACAAAGCGTGTGGCCCCTGAGCACCAAAAAGGAAACGGGGGAACAACAACATCAAAACGCTCCAAAGTTCAACTTCAGTGATTTGTTGGTGGAATCTTTGGATTGCTTGGTTCCCACTCTGAAAAAAGGTTGATGCTTTGTTAAATGGAGGACCTAGTGCTCATTGCAATTCAGCTGCAATCAACTTTCTCCATCTGCCTGACCCGCCAAAAATGAACAAATTGCAACTTAATTGGTACAATTTGTGCTATAACCAAAGGGCAATCTTTACCCTGCGCAGGGATGTCTGAAATTTTGGAACCCAAATTTACGTAAACTTAAACTTATGATCGAAAATGGGGTTCATCTCTGAACTTTCACCGACCTTGAAGGACTCTCAAAGCATGCCTGGCATGGTCGACGTGATGCAGTGGCTGAATCAGCTGGATTGGCCAAATGATGTTGGAGTGAATTCATCCCCGTTCACCTGCCTGATTTCCAGAGTTCATTTTCCCAAGATTTCGTATAGAAATCAAGTTCGGGGTGTCAGATACACAGCAAGAAAGTCGGTGGGGGGTCCTTTGGCATTGTCCGAAAAGGTCGATAAACTTCATCCAACTGACTCACATCATATGGAAGCTCGTCGTCCTATTCAATCAGGATTCAAAATGATTCAAAATATACAAGAATATACAAGTATATCAAATTATGTCTGGGGTCTTGGGTCTTATGAAATTTCCTCTGGATTCAGCAAAACATTGCTTGGGAATACACCTAAAAGGATTTGGGCAAAGTCTATCAAAATGGTGCCGAGGAAAAATTGGGCCCTAGATAAATCACATTAAATCACCAGGACTGGGACGACATAGCCTGCCGATTTCGTTTCTCACTCTGTTACACTCATCACAGTCGAACCAATCACGAGACGTCGAAGACTGCGACAAGAGGCAGCCAAAGGAATTTTCTCAAACTCTTTGAGAATTTCCAAGCTCCCCAAAGTGCTCGGGAAAGTCACCCGTTCGAGACTCTGTGAAAACTCCTCGCCAAACGNCCTCAAGTTCTTCAGGCTGCTTGGCAAAGTCACATTCTCCAAGCTCTGGTCAAATTCCCGGCCAAACGTCAAGTTCAGCAGGCTGCTGGGCAAAGCCACATTCTCCAAGCTCTGGTTGAAAAGAACGCCAAACGTCAAGTTCTGCAGGCTGCTTGGCAAAGTCACATTATCCAAGCTCTGGTTGAATCCATGGCCGAACGTCAAGTTCTGCAGGCTGCTTGGCAAAGTAACTCCCTCCAAGCCCTTGTCGAATAACCAGCCAAACGTCAAGTTCAGCAGGCTGCTTGGCAAAGTCACGTTCTCCAAGCTCTGGTTAAAAAGATCCCCAAGCGTCAAGTTCTGCAGGCTGCTTGGCAAAGTCACATTCTCCAAGCTCTGGTTGAATCCCCGGCCAAACGTCAAGTTCAGCAGGCTGCTTGGCAAAGTTACCTTCTCCAAGCTCTGATTAAAAAGATCCCCAAACGTTAAGTTTTGTAAGCTGCTTGGAAAAGTGAAATTATCCAAGCTCTGGTTGAAGTCAAAGCCAAACGTCAAGTTCAGCAGGCTGCTTGGCAAAGGCATCTTACACAAATGCGGCCAGCTGAAATATAGGGGCAAATCCAGGATCAATGTTCGAAGACCTTTTGGGAGATGAAACAAGTACTCACCTGGTGTTCGCACTTTAAGGCTGGCCAGCCCTTCCAGAGAACACCCTGCTTCCGGTGTAGGAAGTCCGTGAACATAGCACCACGCAAGGTGCAAATCCGTTGGCACATACGTGCAGGAGAGCGTGGCTTTGCCAGCTATACCTTGCTGTTCTAGGCTTTCGGTAAGCACTAACTTTGCCTCCATGTGATGCAACACAATCTTGGCACCTTCTCTGCCTGGAAGTTGTGTTGAAACCATCTGTTGCACTTGGTATCCAAACGTTGACTTATCCAGCTTGAAGTTGAATCCTTCGCCTGTCAAACATAGCACCTGAAGCTCAATTGCTTCGGTCGCTTCCACATCGGAGGCCATGCCACACAAAACGATCCGGGCTTTTTTTCACTGCAAATTTATTGCACAGGGAGCGCAACTTTGGCCCTAAACCAAAAATTCGCAGCTCCTTGCTAAGAATACTTTGCTTAATTCCATGGTTGGGCTTCTCTTTACATGAAAGTCGAGTCAACTACCAAAACAACCTTTCATGGGAGTACATGACTGGTATCTGATCCTCGCCATCTACTTGTATCCTAGTTTTTTTACTACAGAAGTTGATCCAAGTTGGACATCATGCCTTTTTGCCAGACGTGTTGAAAGTCTATACCTTGTTTACACCAATGCATTCCAGACAAACATGGCATCCGCTATCATCCGCTGGCATCATCAAGCCAAGATGCCTTTGATTCGCTACAGTTTCCTACTCATCCTCCCAGAATCATGGTTCAACGGAAACCGACCCAAGCTTTTTAATCTTTTTAAATAACAGTCATGGTTGTTGGATATTGTTGGTGGAAGAGTAGAATTTCTTGGTATCTTCCTTCCTCATCCTTCACGAGTAGATTTGTTCACAAATAAATTGAAAAGCATCAACCCCCCTTGAGTCTTCGAGCATACAGGAATTCCGCCAAGTCGAGGATGGAACCTTGGGTAACGACATTTTTGACTTTTTTGGAAACTTCCATTCCTGGTGAAATTGTTGGTCAGTCGATCATCTTCCTCATGTATAGGTGCAACAGATGGTGGGCAAATGACATTCTCTTTTCGATGACACAATTTCCGGGTTCCAAATTCTACACAGTTCTATGCGGTGTAGTCCCAGAGAGATGTTACAGGTGAACTGATAATTTGCATTGAGGTTGCCCCCTTGTCACCATTACTAACCTAACCATCATTTTTCCAAGCTTGCACCCCACAGCTATCCACAAACCACTATGCACAGTACCAACGGGTGTGTGAAGGTGAACGACTAACAGCAATGAATATAATAAAAATAACGAAACCCTACACAACATGCAAAACTACCGGCTGGATGATGGCATCACATTACCATGCAAAGGCTCCGTTCATGTTTCTGCCTTTTCCAACTGCTGGTGTGGAAAGCCCATGCAACAATTCACACACACACACGTAAATGTCCATGTTGATACCCAAAATGAGTCGGGAATGTGGCCCGGTCGGATGAGGTGGTTAGAGTCGACCTAAAAGAATACTGACAGTCTGACGGTAATCGCCTGAAAGATTGTCAAACGTCGTGTCTATATCATCATGCATACCAGCACCAGTGGCATTCCGGCATTCCACCAGTGCAAAATGTTCAGCTCATTTTTACCAAGCTTCCCACGGCCATTGTGCTCGATGCCTGCCTAGTATGGAACCCACTTTTCTGGGTGGCTTGTTAAACGTTGAATCTCATTTCAATTTGAATTCCCTTGCGGGTGAAGTTAGACCAGATGGACACTTCGATCTGTTTCGACTCACCTTGGCAAACCCCTAAGGTGCAAGGTCGGGACCCGAAACATAAGGTGCTTAGCATGAGCTAAATCCCAAGTTTGGAACCTGATGCACCATGGCTGCCACCAGCCCCTTAACCGGCTGGAATTGCCCGCCTCTGTTAGGCCCAGGCCAATATACATCAGGTTGGGCCTAGGCATTGGCGAATCTGCACTGAGATGCTGAGGGAAATGGTTGCTGGTTTCTTATCAAAAGTTGGAGTGTTCTTATTGGGACCAAAATATGCCATAGCGTGTCATGATTGCTACAGTGGTGAACCTACGGTACCCATTAGGTTGCCCCCTATCAGTTCACCACTGTTGCAATCATGACACACTCAAACAAATCTGTGACAAGCCTATGGATCTTCATTGTCGTCAACATTGCGAATCTTATGTTGCCATGTTTATTGGTACAAATGTATCCGAGGTCGGAATAATCATAATTTCCAAACGATCTGTGCCAGTACCACGGCGTCCTTGTCCGCAGGTAGCTATGCCACCCTTTTCTTTGGTGTTGACCCACCCTGGCACGACGTCCCACTCGTTCAAGGCCAAGGAGCAACCGTTCTGGAAGCTTCATGAAAGCGCTTCGACCCTCAGGCCTTGGGGAATCTCTCAATTCACCACATATGGTGGAATACGGTGAACATGTAAATGTAGACAACTAGAAAAAATCATAATATAATATATATATATATATACACATGTATTTAGAATTATTTAGACACATTCTTCAAAATGATCAATCAGCAAAATGTGACCAATGTCTATGTACGGATATAGGTTGTTTTGATCACACGTTTATTCAAATGTTGTGCAAATTGCATACTGACTTTGATACGTATGTATATATATATATAGTCTATACATGTGATATTGTAAATCCCATGTATATCTACATCTTGTGATACCAATAGATGTGTAAATCTACACAAAACCATAGAAAGCATAGGACCCAGGAGTTGAGTGAACAAGGCGGAGCCCAGCGGCTCCGTGCATACATAGAAACAGCATTGATGCCATTTCCATAGAAAGATAAATGCACATTATGTTTAAACATATGCAATCATATGTAAATACCGTATATTATATGTATATCTCTTATGCATGCATCTATACATACAATTACTACATGTTCCCCCTAAATACATTGTATATAAAAGTGGCCAAATATAATATGCAATACTTTACCGCAAGTTGCGTTGAAGGCCTGCTGTACTTGCTACCCACATCAAAAATATGCACACAAACATAGTTTCTTTTGTGTGACAACACAGGTCCATCATTGGGCGTCCACACTTTCCAAGAGAGCCACATGCAGCAATAGGAAAAAGAGAAGTCAACACACGGCCATCCTGAAGGACGGTGTCCACCTCATAAGAGCGCTCTGGCAAACGACCATACATGTACCTTGGCACATGTGTCACAGGTAGCTCTGGACATTTTGGCTGACCTGCTTGAAATTTGATGGTTCAACCGGCTAAAGTGAGTTCTAAGTTCTGGATGGCAAAGACTTGGTGATAAAATATATAAGTGATGTGAGTGCGACTGTAGTCAGTTCACATTGCGTTGCTAAATTCCAATTGTACCCAAAAGAAAGCAGGACTCATCAGATTCATCAGTTTCTCTCGTCGCTATGCACACATCTAAGGCAGTGACTGTGAAAAGCTGGATCCGCGAGTTTGTGCCTCAACAAAGGCAAGCAGGTGCCATCATATTGTGCCATTCCATTGAGATAGTATCCCACAAACAAGGAACACATTGACAAAAGGTGGAACTCCTCACATTGTTTAGAAACAACCGTTGTTTCCAGCAAGTATGGTATATATGTATTATCACATATATGTGCAAGCATGAATGTGTATGTATATGTACATATATAAAAATATAAACATCTAAAAAAACAATATACAGTATATATATATATATATACTAGACTACTATAGACTATATTCATATATTTACTGTACACCTTTACGAAGACTGCAGATGAGGTCTATCCCAAGTCCACCCCTACATATGGCGAAACACCCCTAAGGTGGTTGAGTACTGAGATATACCCAGACTATATCATTGTAAGTCATCCCTGGGTGTCCACACCAAGATGGTTTCACCTCCAACTTCTGACAGCGCAGGAACCAACCTCGGTGTCCATGTATGTCCAAACGTGTGATGTGCGAATGCCCTGCGTGACGATTTGGTGTTGAGAAATAGCTCATGCAAAGCGGTGGGGAGAAAGCAGCTAGAAACATTGTGGTGCCAATACCTGATATCCATCAATAATTCACCAATAATTCCCTGCTTGTCTACCCGCCCATACCCTGCCACCATCGAGCACGGAGTGGTTCGAGTTTACAGTGATTGAGCCCAATCTCTCACCTACTGGCACACCTCCGGTTTGGTCATAGGTAAGCAGTATCATCTTCCGTAAGCAAGGCAATTGAATGGAAAACCCGCAGCTCCTTTCGAATATCCAGGAATCTGGCGAAGCTCATTCTTCCTGTGGTATCCGATGTCATGGTTGGTCTGAAGATATCCATGTGTCACTTCAAGAGCCCCTTCTTGTCTCCGAATGAGTGGTCAGTATGGTAGCCCATGCTAGCCCCTTGCAAGCAAGCTTATCGGGATGTTTATGTATGGCCATCGTTATTGGTTCATGTCCGACCCAGTTTTGTAGACTGAGATAAGCAGAATTCAATAGAATTCACAAAGAAGACGTTCAAACACTCCATTTTGGGTGAGGTTGTTGCAAATCGCTGTAACATTCAGCAAGGTTGTGGGGGGACTCTCACAACTGGTGACTCCTATGGTCCATAGTTTTAACTTGCTGGGATTATTTAACTCACTTAGAATTTACAACTTGGCTTATAACTATTGAGGGTCCGACGCATCATCAAGCTACCAACTGACTCAAAACATCTCAATACCCTGCTGTCGAGTGCCCGAGCATAGCGCGGAGGAAGCGTCCAGTTCCTGTGAAAGTGAATTGGCCAGTGGACTGGTGCATGTCAATCTATCACAGGGTCGCGAAGGAATTAACTGGATCCCGATATAATGAATTAATTACATATATTATATATGTATATATAATACTTACAGTATGGCTACAGTCGGGCTTTGACGTTGGAAAGGATGATCGCGTCTTCATGAGAGCACCTAAAACACTTGCAGGAGACCTTTGAGTAGTACAGTAATAGTGCCATATCAATCCAATTCTTTCTACAAATAATTATGCATTGCAAGCAATGCACATCATTACGACATTCCAAATTGACAAAACATTCTCGTAGATAGACTGCAATCACTCAGCCCGTAAGAGAACTTGCATGACAAACAAATGTCCCAAATCCTCACCTTCCTCTGACGAGAAGTGAATTTCATTCTGGCATTCAACACCCTTCAGGCTGTTTAAGAAAGTCCCAATCTTACATTCAATCCAATTCAAGTAATTCAATAGCTCCTTCTAGTTCCATCTCTTACTGTGTTTATACCTTATCCCTCCAGGGATTCTGGCGTTTCTCGCTTTCAAGCGCATTGACACTACTCAGCACCTTTAGAGCTGTTCAGGACCAGGATTTGTGTTTCAAAATGCTGTTTGTTTTCTTCGCCTAGTTTGGTTTTCTTGAGCTATTTCTGACCTTTTTCTATTTTTTTCGTTGTCTATGCAATCTGTTCATGGGGTCACACAGGGTCAAACTCATCACATTTCAATTCGGCATCGTGTTGTCAGATATTCCTCTGGGCCCTTAGTATTGAGAACTTTTCAATTGGTGTTTTTTCTGTGGCCACGTTCTTCCTGCTGTTGCAATCGTTTCTTGCATCCGTGCCGCCGTGCCTATGAATTTGTTCGTGCCCGCAATAGGTTTCAATTTAATTGCCAATGGCTGCGTCTGGAACGTTGCACCCGCCCCGATTGGAAACCGGGAAGCCGGACCAATGCATACAGACGTGACCTTCTGAAAGATGTCATCATCGCCATTCAACGGCTCAAACCTTGTCACCCGCGTGCACAATGATTGGAAGCTGCGGGTTGCGAGCCTTGTGGGATCAATAAGTCCCAACAGTTTGGTTCTACCTTGCAACAGCGTCTAAGACCACCTCCTAGTACTACGATTACTTGTAGTGCTGGTAACACTACTCCAACTAATACTGCTGCACACACCTCCCCCCCAAAAAAAAGCTACCTTTTCAGAAACCAATATGGACTTGTAAAGCTGGCTCAACAAATGACAACAGCATAGAAGTTGACCCATCATGCAGAAAGACGCAAAAAAATAAAAGAGCTTGCGTTGCTCGTTAAACATTCGAGCAAAAACGTGCAAACATAGCAATGATATGTTCAAATCTTCCAAGCTCACTCTCCCCCACCCCAAATTATACAACTACTAGTACAACTACTGCACCTATCCGAAAATTCCTTCTATATACACATATACACATACAATCTGCGACGCACAGCAGGGAACCTCAAGAATTTCTTGAGGCCGGGCACATACTTTATATAAGATATATAATAGTATCAGTCTAGCTCTATGAACCTAGAACTGTTCGATGTTTAAGTTTGTACCTTTCCCTGTCTGAAAATAGCTACCACATGACTACAGCATGTTAGTATGCAGCAATTAGCTACCTCTCACTTGTCTATGGAGCGAATACAAAGTTAAACTATCAAAACCATCGACAGTGCCCAAGGTATCCAAACCCACTGGGTCCCAACGTTAAAGTTGGGTCTACCATGGCAGGGTCCCCGCCGTGGCTGCACACCCGTTACTGTCGCTGGCTGAGCCATGGTGGAGTAGCAGTTCGAATATGCTGTTGGAATTATAGGAATCTTGACATGTAGTATCATGTATCTAAAAATCAAATATAGTACAACTATGTTACGCCAAAATGACATGTCCACTGCGCCCTCACCAAGTGATCCCCCCGAAACCCATCTTTGGCCCAGCATTGCATACCTATTGCTTCCCCGGAGACTCGCAATCACAGACCCTCCAAACTGACACCAAATGCCTTGGAGGATGCAATCTAAGATTCCAACTGACTCGTGGTTTTGAACAGCATCTCATTGTTGTATTTCAAACCTGTAGCTGGTAGAGCCTAGTACCAAATGATTTGCTCAATATGCTCCATTCATCCGTCCATCTCCAAATCCTTTAAAGGCGATTTCATGAGCTTTCTAGTGTCACTGGCGGGCAAGTCACCCTGGTTGTAACCCTGCTAATTGGATGTGAATGGATATATTCAGTACTTATATGTGATTATATATGTATATGATCCTCAAAAATCAGATTATCACCCAAGAGACCAAAAAAGGCATAGGGCATTTCCAAGTCTGCATCACAAACACAAAGCGCAGATTGAAAGAGACAATGAGCAGAATACATCTTTAATGTCATGGCTTTCATTGTATGCTATCTACTGGTTGTCAAATGTTTATGACATGTAGGTTGTTTGAAACCGGAATCCAACAAAGCAAGTCGCTAAAGTAAGAATGGCGTTTTATAAATGGCTCAAGGATGTTCAAGGTTCACAGTCTCCACTGGCCGCAGGCTAAATATGTTTTCTCGCTGGTGGGAGGACGAATTCTGCAACGGTCATATGTGGGTGTCCCAACAAAAGTTCCCCCCCCACCCACCAAAAAAAAAGGGAGAGGACAAAAAAACGGGAAATCAAACGACGTCCCGTCCAAGCCATCCATGCATGGTAAGTCTGCACACGTTTACCACTCAACTAGTATACAGGGCACATTTGTTTATGATTCTCTTGCCATCCTTGGCCCCATTCATATGTTTGAATCAAGGGGTTTTTCCTTCAACGAAACATGGGCAAATCTACCAGCCATGGATGACTTTTGTTGTGTCACCAACTTACCTCCTAGCCTCCCGGCTTTGCCGAGGTGCTGAAGGAACAAAAATGACTATAACTAAACCAACCAGGAAATTCAGGCAGTTTTCACAGCCTTGGGCTGTTCATGTCGGTGAAGCCAACCTGATGCAGAAAAAACCACTGCAGCTCGATGGAATAACACAATGGATGTTAAAAGTTGGATCTGAAACATTCAGCCAAACTTTGCATTTTCAATGGGATCATCCACCAAAAGAAAAGCATGAATGAGGGAGTGTAGAGGAGCAACCTGAAGTCTCTGCAAGCATGTATGATATGTGTGGATACAAGTCTTGGATGGTCTTGGGATCATCGAAAATGATATTCTCAAGCATCGTGTTCACTTTCACATGAATGTATATAAATACACTAGCAGTACTGCACATCTCGCAATATAGTCATGTAAAACGATATCTAAGCCGTATTGAATGTGCTTCGCATCCACATTCAGATTTTCACAATATCTTGGTTGATGACCATGTCCGACAGCCACCCGTCAGACTTCATGAGAGAATCTAGTAGCGAAAACAGCACAAATATGCCTGAAATCTTTGGTGCACACGTTAAGATGTGCAACCCCTTCAGAAGATTCATCTCAATGTTTCATCAATACATCAATGATAGTTGGGGTGTGGGCTAGGGGCAGGGTGCCTATAGGTACATTGCTACATTCAATCAAGGCATGCGACTTTCTGATGATGACTCACTTGTTTGGTCCATTTCTTCTCAGAAGCGGTTGTTTGTTTTTGGCACGATTTCATCCTATAGATTTGGTCACTTTTAATGCTATCGTCAAAATCCTCCCTGAGATGACTCATGCCTGGTTCATAGCAGCCACCATCTACCTCTCCACCTAGTCCGAAAGCTGAAAGGATCCAACATCATCAAAAATAACTCAGGATGTATGCGGTTTTGGCTGTGTATAACATATAATTAGTGTTGGTTCAGGCCGTTTTTCAGCAGTTCTTGGCAAGTTCTTGGAGATGTTTCTGATGTTTGAAGAGGACTCAAAGTCATACCACGTACAGTGACCTTTGCAGATCTTTGCTGCATGGTACTAGTAAGAAGGCAAAGCAAATGGATATACTATAAATATATACACTGGTCCGAAATATCCGCATCAGCTGGTCATAAAATGTCATCATCACTTTTCAACTCATTGTGATCGATGTCGAGGCAATGACACTCCACCTTGCACACAACCTGAATCATGACACCTAAAAACTAGAAACATATGGAATGAATTGGGAAACAACATTTTTTCTTCCTATGTTCGATCGAAACCGGGGAAAAATCCAAAACATCTTCAATTTGCCCACACTTGTGCTCGATCGCGCTCACTCTTTTTGGAGTGAAATTTGGGAATCCAACTGTGTCCAAGGCAGCTGCAAGCCTTGGGACAGCTCACCCGGTAGCATTTTCCTCAATCGCTAGAAGTCTTGAATCCATTAGAGAGGGGTAGAAAGCCTTCGAATGTTCCAAAAACTTGCGAATTTAGTGATCGAGGTTGGCAGTGTTGATTTCAGTGACTCAGTGACTGGGTTGCATGGAAATTTCCCCTGGCAAATGGTCATTTCAAAAACTTTCATTCATTTCCATGGCTACAATATGCTCCAAGGCAGGTGAAGACTGTAAGCCTGACACCAGTTTGGTGAAAATCAGTTAGCGCACATCACACTAAGATGATGCCTCAAGATGCCTCAAGCTCAAGTCTTGGAGGTAGGGGATACTGATACACAGCGGAGCCTTCAGAACCTGGGGGTCCTCGGACCAAAACATACATCAATCGATCTTGAATTAGAACATCCTTAGGGATTCCAATACTTGAAGTGTCAAGTGCGGCTACTCCAGCTTGGGAAAGCTCGGGTTGCGTCATCCAAACCCTCTTCTTCTCAGGATCTACCAGAAAAATCTGCTCTTCTTCGGTCACAAAGAGCTTTGTCAATTCGGTAATCTCTCGCTCTACAAATTCAGCAACAACGCTAGGCACAGAGTCTCCAGCACGCAAACGCAACACACGGGAATGCTGCGTTATGTAGAGAACCTCTTCTCCCGTAACAAACATATCCTTGAAACTTCCTTGCTGACCTGCAGGAAGCTGCCCAGTGTGGAAGATTGTCGTTAGAGCCAAGCCTTCCAGTTTCTGCACACGCTGGCCACGGTTCTCCAGGACATACAACACTCCATTAGGTGAGCAACATAAACCCACACAATCTGTAAGTTCAAGCAAAACTTGGCCCACCCCATCATGGATTCTGAGCAGGTGTTGTCCGGTGTCTTGGAAAAGTACAACGAACAACTCTCCGGCAGGCGAAACTGCATGTTCCGTACTACGGGATAAGTCATTGAATCCATTGACAGGAGCACCCTGACCAGCATAAATCCGGAAACTTGTGTCACCAGGTTTGCAAGAAACCACCCTGTCGTTTCCATTATCACGCAGCAAAAAGGCACCCTGATGCCACTGCAAAGTGGGCACACAACTGCTAATGTGCGGAGCCACCCTGTTTTCCTGTTTTCCTGGCTGGCTCCCAAACCTGCTGACCACCAACCAAGACATCGTCGCTTTGGAGGATTGCTGTTCGAAATATTCCCAACCGGATGCTTCCGGTGAACTGCCATGGCTTCTCGCACGTGGCACTCCAAGTAAACGCCAGCTGGACCAAAGGACTGCGCAGCACGGCGGAGAATTTCCAAGTTGCCGGCGGAAAGTGAGGAAAATCTAAAACAGCAAGCAACAGAACCATCTCCCTGTTCCTCACCATCTTAAAAGCCCTTCCACAATAGGCTCCTCTCTGGAAACTTTCAGATCTCTTTGTTGCAGGATTCTCTGTAGCTGCGGGGCGCTTAATTCCAGAAAATCTTCTTGGAGAGCGCATTGCTGAAAGTCATGGGCGATGTGTTCTTCGCAGGCTTGCCTTAGCTCATCTAAACCAAAAACCTGGGCTTCCGGTAGCAACTGCAATGCGCTTACTGTCCAGGGAAGCACGCAAATCTGATGCTAATGATGCAGATAGGCGGTAGTTCATATCTACACGCCAACCGTAGCAGTTCCATGGCATCCGTACTGGCAACTTCTGGATCACCACCATACAAATAATCCAAGAAGGCATCGACCACACGGCTAGAAGCTGTCATCTGTACGGGGTTGCCCTGCCGTATCTCTTCCGCTTCTCGGAATGGTGCACAAAGCCAAGTTTTCAAAGCATCACTAGCAGCCGAGAGCACATTTCGATGTGCGGGATGCAGTGTGCCATCCACACTCTTCAGCACCACATCGCACAAATGCTCTTGTTGTCGAAATTGCCTCAGCTGCCTCATCAACCTCTGCAGGTCATCATGGCATTGTCGAAGTCTCATCATCGAAAAATCTAGGTGGGCCCACCTGTTCAACCTATTTCCTACTTCAATGTTTGAGCCAGAAGCCACAGGCTTGCAAAGCTGACAACTCAAGTCCTGCATGTTTTAAATTGGTATGCTCACAAACCATCGGAAGCAGAATAATGGTTAATCAGTATTCATCAAACAAAAAACATATATAAATCATAAATCATAGATGTTCTAGAGAGTTGTAGCAATCGGTAGCGGACTCCATCCACTCTGCACATGGTTGATCTCTAAAAGATCTTTCACAGAACCAATGGGAAGTTCCAAGTTTCCAAGAGCAAGTTCAATACATATCAATAAATCATATACGTTTTTGCTGTCAAACAAGCAAGCAGCAGCAACCCACTCATGATGTCCCCACACCTCTGGAGGGGCATCCTCGTTCGCTGTCGAGGAAGAAAAGTGCGGCGAGTCTCAGACAGGCAAACGATGCACGGACGATGCTTTGTTGTCCTGGGTGGTGTCTTCATCAATCCTCATCATATTTCATGGTCGCTCTCCCAACTGGTAATCAGGTCATTGGAAACTTTTGCACGTTTCAGGAATATCGCCAGAAAAGAAAAAAGAAAACGCTCCCGTGAAGGTGTGATCCTTTTGAGCAATGACGCACAAACCACTGAGTCAGTGATTATGCACCTTTCACATCCTTTCACTATAATATGAAAAGTCGTGGTTCAGACCCCCTGGTCGTGGCTAAGTCCTCCATGGTCGTGGCTAAGTCCTCCATGGTCGTGGTTAAGTCCCCGTTTGAGTAAACATGACCCACTGCTAAAGTGCAGTATCAAACAAACACCTGATATTTTTGCCGAGTGGCTCTTCATGTCAGTGGAATATTCTGGTACTTCTTCTCCAAGTGAATCCATGATCTGATTGAATTCCTGATCTCTGAATCCACAGATGTGGTTTGGGATTGTGTAATGGAGTCATGTTATAGCATTCCACAAGGACCCGTTACAATCCCGCCACACTAATTTCATCGAATTTTGGCCAATCTATATATACACGCCAGCTGATCTCTAACCTTGAGACATTCGCATGCAAGATGCTACATACTTGCTACTGGTAATGATATTGAGATGCTTCATGGGGGAATGGGTGGAAGAAACATGAAAACACAAAGGGAGCTACGTCAAGCTGAAATGTTCCTTTAAGTTTGCTGTGATCTGACGTGTCATGATACGTCATGATAGTACGATATATTACTGTACGTGTCATCAGAAGACATGTCATGATTCATGATGTGAAACAATGCGCTGGGTTCTGACTGTTCGTTGACATTCATTGACGGTTTGATTTTAACTATATGGACATGATAAGATGCTGGATCTCTACATCAAATTGATGTAGCAACATGTAAGAACATAATGTTTGAAACGTGATGTGACATGACGGGCAATGAATGTGGCTTCTTTATTCAAACGCACAGGCTGTGATATGACTTGGCGTGCAGCGACATATGTCATGCGATTTGAGTGGTGAGACTTACGTATCAAAAAGACGATGATCTTCCCATGTCGGGAGGGGCTGGTTGTCAGTTCCCAGGGCATTCTGGAGCTGCATAAACTTAAAACTGGGAGGGTATAATTACAATATGTATGATATATATATATATATTATATATATATACGTATAAATATATATATATATTTAATGTATTTATATGCCATTTTGACGTCCTATGACGTGCTGATGCTGAGCATCATGATGTTGATAGACCCTCTAATACTTCAGAGAGGTGTGTCTATCACACCTCCCCCTAAGAAATCTGACTTTTTCGGGGCCCCCTGTATACCCGCAACAAATCCGGCAACCTCTGAAAGTGCAGCCACCTTGAAGCTGCTAAACAGGAGAAACCGTAGCTGGGGTACTGCTGGGATATTCCAGCTTTCGCGATAACTGTGGTAACGTATATTCTTTGGGCAGGATTTTGCATGGATTTCCTGGATTCACCGCCGGGGCATACCATCCCTGCCCCCCCGAACTGGTCCTTTTTGAAGGCCTTGTTCATGTGACGCAGTGCCTGGATGCCAGGCAATTGCTGCGGTGCAATTTGAAAACTCTGCATAATCACCAGAAATAATGCTAGTATACAACTGGTAATTATATACCAAGTGAACGATGCTGCTGTGTGTTGCACATTTTTTGTACAATGCTACTGTGTGTGGCTGGTGAAACTGCCGATTGATCATGGCCACGTTTGATCTTCACCTTTTAAAATCAGGCTGCCTCAGCGATGTTGCTCTTCACATAGCGATTCATGGCTTCAAATCCACCCGGCATTTCAGACACCAAGCGGTCAATCCTCAAGAGCATTGGCGTTTCCTTCTACCAATGGCCCGACTTGTGTCATCTCTGAGAAACGTGCTTAACAGTTGTTCAACACTGCGCCTCTTTTGATTCATGAGCCAAAGATAGCCAAAGAGACCTGGAAACTCCATAAATTTCCCAGAATTTTCCACCAATTTTCGAGTTAAGCTAAGTGGCATATCTTTGTCTTTCTGCACTGATGCTGTAGCATCCTCCAGTCTCAAGGTGCTCAAGCGCTTGGCCAAATGTAGCGCCACGTCTACACCAGCCTTTTGGAGGAATCTGGTTGGGACAGAGATACCATGGTTGTCCAACAAAAGGACACCCAAACATTCATTGTGAGCAGAAAGAAAGCCCTCTATATAAACGGGTGCCTGAAGGAACAAAGTGCAAGTTCACATCAAGAATTCATTGATTTATTGGTTGATTGAGTTCTGAAAACACATGCTGGATCATCTTGGGCCTACACAAAGTAACTTGAATAGTTGGAAGGACCGTGGTCCACAAAGAGTCCTAGAGCATCCTCGCATCTCTGGCAGTTCGCATCCAAGACGAATCACAATTCGAATGATAAACAAAACATCAAAATCATCCAAAAGCATGATGTCATCCGGACAACTGCCTGGTGCTCGGAATAACCCAAAAATGGCGACCTGCCACAGCAAACGACCTCACAACACTCATCCTGCCCAGCCCTGCCTTGCCCTCATGTAAGACACCAGTAGATGTGCAAAGCCAGAGTCCTGCCATCATGGCGCCATCTGCATCGATGTTTCCCCATGTTTTTGTTTCTGTCGCCGATCCACCATTCTTCCAGTCTTCCCTTGGGTTTTCGTACGGAAAATGAAACACCAAAAGCTGATGAATCAGCAGGACATGTAGCAAATTGAAAGCCCGGGGCCAGGACGCAAGTTGAAGCGGTTTGATTTAGCAACCTGTTTCCACAATCATTCTTTCCATCTCTTTTCCACCGACTCGGTCCTTCGAAGTCAGGCCTTTTCAATTTGATCTCTTTCGTCTGGAGGACTTCAAACCTGGCAGACCCCATATTTAGGCGAAAATGCGGGAAGTACCTCCATGAGGTTTTTGCCGTTTCAGTTGGTTTTGAAGAAATCCCACAAAATGGTTGCCCGGTTGCTGCGAACAGGATGCTACAACGCCTATTCACAATGAAATGCCCTTGCCACTTGTAATTCTAAAAAAAGGTCCCTCCGCTCAATTGCTCAGAGAAGTAGAAGTCATGAATTCCAACATCCAACTGGAATTGATCAGCAAAGAACACCAAAACATAATTAGATGTTCATGCTCAAGTCCGAGGTAGAAAAACGGATATTCATAAATTACATCTTTTTAAATGCAAGTGCACAGTTTGCTTGTAGATACTTGTAAATGTAGCTAAAGTTCAACTATACATACACATCCAGAGTCCGTAAACGACTCTGACCCTTCTCTTGTAACCCCTTATCTATGCATGTAGTTCGTTATCCCTTCATGAATCTTTCAATGTTTTCCCTGCTGCAGGTGGTGCGTTTCAAAATCTTTTGAATGTCCAAGTGGCAAACACCAAGCACGTGTCAAAGGCATTGCTTCATCATCCAAAATCCTGATGACTTCCGTTGGCATCCATGATTTGCTCATGTCGATTTGTGGGGTCTCTGATTGCCAAATGTTCAAATGGGCGGAAGTGGGTGCCTTCAAACATCAAAACAAAGAAAGCAGCAAAAGTGTCGACCACAGAAATAGTTCAACCTGGGAACCAAGTTTACCAAGTTTGATATGTCTTTGAAGCATGTTCAACACAACCAACCTGAAATATCATAAATATCAAGCGACTACAGTAGCATTCTGCCTCTCACCCGGCACTTGCAAACGCCGAGCATCATCGCAGTCCCACCGCAATCACTGCAGTCCTCAGCCATGTTTGTAGGTTGAAAGGGGAAGTCGAGGATGTGGTTGCCAACATTGGTAACAGTCCACACGGATCCACACGGTTTGATGCACCATGATTTTTTCCCACAGTCTCACAGACGTACATTGCAAACTTGGGAAGGTCAGAGTGTGTTTCATTGTAAGAGAATTGTCATAGCACTTGCAAATGGAAGAATGTCTGCTTTTCTTCCATTCCCCATTACCCCGTCAAGCTTGTCGAGGTGCCAGTGTCTTGAAGAACGAGGAATCCTCCCAGCTGTTTCCCACCTCCTTAGGGCCGCATGGAACCGGTTGACATCAACCGGGAATCCTAAAGTTTTGTAGGATTTCTTTGGGAAAATCTTATAGTTCGAACCTGGCTGCAGCAAAAAGGCCTTGCTTCTCATACATCATACATTCCATGTTTTACTTTCTCGCCATTAACCTTCTGATACTTAAAGGGAATGGCATTAGACATCATTGTTTCAACTTGATGTATGTATGTTCGCTAGGCTTCTTCTAAAACGACATCAGGATCCGATACTTCCTGTTGTTTCCAAAGTTGTCAAGCACCTATCTCATGCTCCCGGTACAAAAGTTTGCTCCGAACGTGTTTCTATTGAACCAACCCGCAAGTATAGAGAGAGAGAGAGAGGGAAAGAGTTCTCTGACATCATTATTAGTTACAGTAATTAGTAACTGATATGTTCACAATATGTGTCTTCATATCCCAAAGTACGCGGTGAAACGATCTTCGACAAGGAACCTCCTGCACCTCCCATTGGTTGTTGCCTCGGGTTTGATCCAAAGGGCCACTTAGCTCCCAAAAGCTGGCAAAAATAGGCTGGCTAATTTCTATGTTTGGGTGGCCATAACCTGAGGTCATTGCCTCTGGTCGTCGGCGCTGCCCTGCTTCATATCGCCTAGGGCACCTCCCTATAGTTCTTCCAGAATATGATGTAAAGAAGAATTCGGCATTGAGAATGTTCGTTTGCACTCAGGTGTGGTCACACTAAGGTGGGTAGTTCACACTGAGGTGCTTTGTTTTTTCTGGTTGCTGAGTGTCTGTATTGGAAGGCGTGTTAATCATCTCCCTCATGTTACGGTTTGTTTTATCAAAAGTATCCTGTGGTAGTGAGGCATCTTCTCGCTTCATAGTTTCACATGCCTCTTCCATAGTAATATGGATATATGATACATCGTGTTTCATCTGCTGGCTAAATGTGGAGACAAAAATTATCTAAATACATGGAGCGAAAAAATAGACACTCAAATCAATACAAGTCCAAATATGTTTAACAAAGAGGCCTGAGTTGAACTATGGACCAAAAGCAAAGGGAATCAAGAGAATGCAAATGAACAAATACATTGGAGTTGCGTGGAGTTGTGCCATCTCAAGAGGGGATTAAGAAGCTAAAAATGAACGGGATACATGGACGACCAATACATGGCATCCCGGATTTCTATGGATTTCTGCCATTTACTTTGGCACTGGATGATTGCCAAACATCTGAACCTTCAGCTCGATGTAAAAAAAAAAACGGAGAGTCCAATCTTGAACTCTTGGATGGGCAATGCCAGTCTTGAGCTAGCCATTGGTGTAGGTCCGTATTGCTTTGAATCGTCGGTTCCATAGTGGCATGAATGATCACATGTTTTGCACGAGAAAATGTGGTTTGAAAACATATACCCTGCCGTCCACTCAGTCATGAACCTGCATACCTTGCTGGTCTCAATCATATTCAATCATCATTACGAATACTGAATGAAGGGATTTTCACTACGATGACTCACAGGTGCTCATATGAGTCATGACCATTTGCCAAATGACTAAAGCTGCAGATCCAATATGCTGGCATCGTCCATGGCACATTCCTCAAGGTAGCGCGCACAACAGGTGAAACTTTTAGGGCTCCAGGATAGCAGTTCCACAGAACAAATAGTGGAAAACCATGTCAAACGCTTTTGAATCAACCCGCAGTCCAACTCGATACAGATCAAATGAACCTCATATGCAGTATGTACAGTATAGTAGTGTAATGTAATATATCTATTAGTAGCGTAGAATAGTGTAACCACCATAAGTGGCGAGAAGTATGGCAGAATGGCTTTTCTTTTGCCAAGCTGAGAGGTTGACTATGAACCCTTCCCCCCCCACCCCCCCGCGGGCCAATCGCTAAGCGGCGAGTAGGGTGCCACTGATTCTGCATGCTTTCGCACGCTCTGGACAAAGTGCCGAAAAGAAGTGCCCCAGAAATGTGAGACAAACCACATGACTTGGTGTGGACCTGGCCAGCGCGCTACCCGAGGCAACAGATTTCACACAAAGCGATGCGGCTTACGTTGTTTCAACGTGGCGCTTGTTTGCCTTTGACAGGCATGATCCGCTGTGTGGAATTGAGGGTTTAACAGCAGTGGCTGCTAGTCTTGGGAGATGTGTTCTGTGACATGACCGTATCTGATTGCAGCTCCTGGCCTGCCAATTCAGCATAAGACAACCGCCGCTTGCAGGTCAAGGGCATCAATAAGTTGGAGACCACCTCGTGGTTCGGGATGTATGGCTATAGGGGAAGGGAGTAGTTTCACGAGATGCGTTCCCTTGGTTGAACTACTACGTGTGTGGAGATGTGTGGAGTGTGAAATGCGGTAAATACCATGATGCGAATAATCATATCATACGACAATGGTGCAATATGTGACGCTACTATAAAATGTTATATTAAATATTAGTACAGCGTATGAATATGGGTCAAATTTCTCCGTTGGCTACTCTTCCGAAAATCTTACGCATAAAAGAAAACATCGTGTGTCACAACAGGAGTGGAACCCTTTGCCCCAGTCCCACGCCCCGACAGCCCTGCAAGAAGCCAAGAGACATAGTACATGCTCCGCTGCTGTCCTGACAAAAGCCGAGGACAGCACCAGTATGGTCCATACTCGGTTTTAGCATCCCCAGACATCGCGCATCGCGCTCTAGCCAAATTACACGGATTTACTATGAAATCATCACCGCTTGCATTCACTGGCTTGATGTTTGCAACAGCATGGTAACCTGGTATGTTTGGATGCCCTGGTGATAATTGAAAAGTACCCTGAGACCTAGGAGCGTTTGTTATTTGTGGTAGCAATTACCTTACATTCTTCACCCAAAGTGCCCTGTCCAGGAAACGTTGTGTTTTTCAGGGAGGGTATTTCAATCTGGTAACACGACCCAATATTGACGTGTTCAAACATCCAATCTACACGGTGATACATCGTGATGCAGTTCACATGGCGAAAATAAAGATGAATGCAAAAATTAATCGTTAGACCTGAATGCAAAAAATTCACCGATTAGGCCTTGCCCCCAACTCCAAACCACCAACGCAAACAACCAGTTTTCTTTAAGCCAATTCAAATTTGGCAAATATTAGATGAGAGTAGACGTGAACATTACCATATTCATGATTCTTTGTGCTACATGTTGCCTGGGGCCCCTGGGACCTGTTTACTTGAACCCACGTGTTTCTTTTTCTGTGACTTAATGCCAGCACAAGTTTCTATCGGCCCGAGCATAAACCAGACTCAGAATGGAAATTTCACATACTTCACAGGCTAAGCAGCAAGGGGTGGAAACCCAAAAAATCCCCATAGAATCAACCTGGAACCCACCGGAAGGAGATGCTTCATCCAATTGCTTCGGTGGGTTTTTGGCATTTTGCGTGACACTCCTGACAGCAACAACAGGAGTGGTACTTTAAGGTGTCTACAAACGCTTTGTCCGGGGATTTTTTTGTTGTCCACGTTGCCCTGATCCAAACATGAGAAGTCACAGCCAAGTATCGGATTAAGGTTTCGAAAGACAGAAAGAACCGCCACAACCTCGATGTGTTTCAAACTCATGCCATTCGATTCTATTGGATGTGGGGTGGTTGGGGTGTCACCAATACCTAAGTATACTGAACCATCATCAACTATCAATGTATTAAGCCATTTTATTTGAAGGTGCCTAGCTAGCCCAGCCACTGGATACCCATCAAGTGTACAAGCTTCCATTTTAGACTCAGTTCAGTTTCACCAGTTGGAACTGTTGGAACGTGAGAAAAATGGTTTCTTCCCTCAGATCTTGCACAACCCCCCTAAACCCACCTAGGTGGACCCTACCAAACATCTGGCTTTTAAATGCGCCAAATTATGGAGGCGGAATGGAATACCTTGGGGTAGGGGTTGAAGTTGAAGGCCATCAAGACTGAGATATTAAGATTTACATCGTCGCAGCTCTCATGGGTGATGAAAACATATAAGCCCGCTATAGACATATGGTACATACTCTGTGCCAACCTACCTCTTCCCCAAGTTCAAACGCCTAGAAACTGCCCTGCTTGAACAGCCCTGGCAGGTCCACGTTCACATCGCTGAGGCGCAGGATTGACCTCAGCAGGGTTGATTCCCTCAAGATCATCAAGTTCCATAAGCAATGCTACTGACCACTGGGGATGCTACCTTCCATGTGTATTTAGATATATAGATTGTAGATAATTATGTCTATGGGCATCTTGGCGATGTTTTTTTGCATGCACCAACCTGAAATCAGGTCCGTTTTGAAGAGCCATCTGGATTAGCACAATTTACCGTTACCACAATTCACAACTCACAGGCCAACGAAGCAAAACCTTGGAGCCAGCGTATCGGCCCAATATAGCCTGATAACCCGCCAGTACAATGTTACAACCCGAATAACTCCAACAAAAACTTTGGTGAAAAACTCATCAGCGCTCCAGGAAACTCGTTCCAGCTCTTTTGAATGATCCTGACGCGAGGCAATCCTCCAAAACTCCCATTTCGTTGGGACATCGGACTAGTGCACTATATCATTTTTAGTCTAGTCCATGCTGCGCAATTACGGTTTCCGGTAGGTATGCATGTATGTCTGTAATGCAATATGATATCATATGATGTGATGTTCTGTGATGTAATGTACTGTGTGCTGTAGTGGAAGTTATCTTAATGTATATAATGGAAACATGTATGCATGCGCATGTCAGCATGTTGCATGCATGTATGCATGTATGTCTCTTTGTATGTGGATGCGCTGATGTTTGTAGGGTCGCATGTGTGCATGCATGCATGCATGGATGGACGGATGGACGGATGGACGTATGTATGTATGTTTGTGCATGTATGTATGTATGTTTGTGCATGTATGTATGTATGTATGTATGTATGTATGTATGTATGCATGTATGTATGTATGCATGTATGCATGCACGTATGTATGTACGGATGTACGTATGTATGTACGTATGTAACGTATGTAACGTATGTAACGTATGTAACGTATGTAACGTATGTAACGTATGTAACATATGTATGTATGTATGTATGTATGTATGTATGTATGTATGTATGTATGTATGTATGTATGTATGTATGTATGTATGTATGTATGTATGTATGTATGTATGTATGTATGTATGAATATATGTACAGTATGTATGCATGTGTGGTTGTATGTGTGCATGTTTGTATCTGTGTATCCTTGTATGCTTTATCTTTGTATGTATCTATGTATGTAGGTATGTAGGTATGTAGGTATGGGTAGGTAGTATGCGTGTATGCGTGTATACATACATGTAAATGTACGTATGTGTGTATGTGTGTAAGGTGCATGTACGCATGTAGGTACGTATGTGTGTATGTCTGTATGGTTTTGTTTGTGTGTTTGCATGTGTATGTCCAAGGACATACCGTCTAAAAGAGCCGCATTCAATTTGCGGTACGTGGCAGGCGTTAAAGATTGAATGTCGCTTACATATTGGAAACATTCAATTGTAAAACAAAATCAAGTGCATCATGTTGACAGAATATTAACAGAATACATAGTTGCACCCCCGACTTCCGCTTTCCACGACCCCAATTCCAACATGCTTTCATTGATCATGGTCACACAGAACAACAGTTAACTTACATTTACACAAATCCAAACCACATGTACAATACAGTATAGATCGATACATCAAATGATTGCACAACAATAACACCTTTGTCAATGGTTGTCCAAAAGTGTCCCAGACCGCACTGCACCTTCAACTTGTGCTGCCTCAATGTTGGGGGAGTAAAGTGCCAATTTAGCAAAGCCAATAGGAGCGCCATAATAAAACCTCAGGCCCCACGCCGATGCTACGAGATCCCAACAGCTGTGGAGGGGCCCCAAAAAACGCATCAATTTGGATGGGGCTGCGGACACCAAATGATTCTCCCCTTGAGAATGACATAGCGCCTTAAAAATACCTTCCCCAAAGAACACTTGTCTTCCAATCACGGATGTTCAGGTGCTATGTTAGTGTTGCGGAGTATATATAAGTCTTTTGATTGTATGCATATGCATGTCTATGACATGAACTATGAAAATATGGTTTTGTCACGCGCTATTGAAGTCTTTCAGCGCTGGCAGATAGCGAAGGAGATCCATTTGGCAGTGACAATGCTTCAAAAAGGGAGAAGATTGCAAAATCGCAGCTGTACGCCCGAAAAAAACCGCTCGAACTGATCAGTGACAAGATGCTAACTACCGCTGAAATCGCCATAAATCTGGGTTCCAATTGAACGGTGCTCATTGGAACGATGATCGCCAGCACAGCTATCAGGAGCCACCTGTGAACGATTGCAGGTCAAAGATTGGCTCTGTTCAAAACTCAGGTAGCCAAACACTTCAAAAAATATTCCCTATTATATACTACAAGATGGTTCCTCGAAGTATAAGGCAAGGACTACGATCAAAAAAAGAGCTCCATGGAGAGAGACAGAGAGAAGAAACAAAATGAATCGAAAGGAGTCAAACTTTCCTTGCATGTTGCCACCGTTTTGACAGTCGATAACTACATCAAGCAATCCCTTTATGGATATTTGGGACAAAGCCCCATTCCAGGAAAGACTCCGTTTAGCAACCATCAACTGACCAGAGAAAAAAACAGCCGACCCCAATTCCTTGGCAATCGCCTGTGCTGGGCGGCTTTGTCAGCTCGTCCCCCAGACCCATTTTCCACGATCACAATGATATAATGTATATATATAATTATATAACATTATATAACTACAAAGAATTATATACATAGTACAAGCTGGTTGGGTTTGGATGGGTTTTGGGAGTCTAAAGCACACGATATCCTCATCAACTTCACCACTTCAAAAGTTGCCAGTACCAACGAAAAAAACACCACCCAGCTAATTCAACAGACACCTTCAAACCACCGTGCATCTGTGTGTTTCACCCGTTTCACCCGAGGCATGGAGATCCTTCAAAATTTCCAAGTTACAGCACAATGGGAAGATGGAATGGCGCCACTCTCACCAGGGTATGGGGGAAGTAGACGCCTGAGTTGTGGCATCGTTTTGTGTGTTGTCACCATGAGGACCCAGCAACCGGGAAATTCCAACAAGGACTGGGTGCCATCTGAGATCCCACCATGAAACCATAGCAATCAAAGAGTTTATTGATGGGTTGAAAATGAAAGGCCTCAGAATCCTTAGAACTTAGAACATTATAGATGAAATAACGTGAAATAACCATCCATCTCGTCATCGCCCTCTGTATGTGTCCATGTGTGTTGCGAGAAAGCAATGTCACTCTCAGCTTTCTAAAGTTGGAATTTTTGAGATTTGTGACTGAGGACTAGCAACCCGAAGTTACAGTCTCCAATATGCAATTCCAAAATAAAGTAACAAGTGTAAAAGATGTTGAACGGTGAAACTCCATGCGTTGGGACAATGAACTTACCACCTCCTAAAGCTGGACCGTGTTGGCAAGACACGCAAATTGCCCATGGAAGTCTCAATCAAACGCTCCTCACAAGACAACTTTGTTGAAATATCCCAGCAAATAAGGAAAAATCATCAAAATTCAAGGCTTACTGGATTACCTCAGTCAAATTGTTGTTGCCTTCTTCATGCAGCAATGAGCCCCAACGAGCCAGTGAGCCACGGGAAAAAAAACACACGTTGCAAGCTGCTGCTGTGGATGACTGTCCTCAGGCTTTCCTTCAGGAGTCAGTAGTAGCCTCATCCCAAGATGGGCGAGCAATTGTCTTGACAGGTCGTGATTCTTGGATCACCAGTTTTTTTGCAGCGACTTTGTAAATCTATGAGATTGAGAAGGTATGGAGACCAATAACCCAGGAGTGGGATTTTCAAAATCCCCTGAAGAGACAACTAACAAGTCAAATTCAAATGGTGAGATAAGCCCAAGGCGGAATTCCAGGGCATGCAGGATGCCAAGCAAGCCAAACCCCACATCCCGAATTATCATTGTACGTCTCAACATATCCTCACAGATTCACCAAGGACCAAGTAAAATCAATCAGAACTCAATCGATCTTGAGGTGTTGCTTGTACTGATCCATAGATGAGCTACCAAGGGATCAAGCTATTGCCGGAGTGCTTGGCTCAAGCGACCCCGCAAGCTGCCCTTTACAGTATAAGTTTGATTTCAGCTGATGTATCTACTGATTTTACTGGTTTACTCTTCTCATTTGAAAGACTTCAAGGTGGAAACAGGCGTCGCTTTGCTGTGAAAAGTGAAGCGATATATTGTAAGATCATCCTCCATAGTAGCCAAAAACGCGATCAAGGAACAGGTGATGCGATGTCAATGGCTGGACTAGCTGCTGGGTCTTGGTACTTGTTTCCTTGCGAGTCAAGTTGGGTCGCATCTTGAGGGTCCAAGGAAGCAGCAAACATCCACATGCAGCATTGCAGCATAATTGAACATCAAAAACATCTCGTAAGTTATAAGATGATAAGAATAATGAAGAATAACATGGTACACAGGAGGACGGAGCCAATCTGCCCAGGCTTCGACATCACCATTCATTTCATTTCATTTCCACATGTTGTCATATGACCCAACTAGCATTTGATTCCGACGGTCCTCCTGTCGTAAATCCGAAGAGACCTTCTCAATGAGTTCATGTGCAGCTTGCACAGCCCGAGCTGCAGCGGTGTTCATCAACCAGGAGTCCTGGGGGAAACTCGTGGCGTGTTTAACTCTGCCCTGATGCCTGGGATCAAAACATATTTGAAAACATTTGATATATCAACATGACGGGATGAGGGAGGTACAAGTCATGGATCAACCATCTGGATCCATCTTCATTTTGCTTCAAAACGAAGTTGGCCCCACAAATTGATGCAGGACAAAACATGATAAACACAATCACACCTTTAGATTCGATCCTAGGTCCATCCCATAATGCAACAAAAATGCCCCCCCCTTTCGACCAAAACCGAATCACATCAAACCAACAAACGCCGTTCAATGGCAACGCTAAACGTATCCTACAGGGTGCCAGCTGCCCTCCTCCATGATGGTGGAAGGACGATTTAAGCCAATCCCCAACAACTCTGCGGGTTTGCCGTTTCAGAAAAAAGATCCGAAACGTGGAGGTCCTTCGGATGCTTCATTGGTCTGGAATCCAAAAATGGATGCCCGGTATCCGCAAACTCCACGGGCACCTCTACTCGACCCGACACAGAGATGTGCACCGCATTCCTGGTTAAGCGCGGCTGTGCTGAATAAAGCTTGAAGAGATGGTGCTTTAATTGCGTCAAGGTGACCACAGAAAGGGGCTTCAACCCTCCAAAAAAATTCATGAACATATTTATACATGTAAAATAGAAGTGATAGTCATATCAGAGTTTAGTGGTTCTGGCAGAGTCTATGTCTAGACTCTAGTCTCTGGATTTGACAAATGGGCTCGACGTCAGGAGGATGGCTGGATGGCTGAATGGGTGATGATTGACAAATGCGTGCTCTGAGAAGGGGTTGGAACCCATAGATTGATGTGCGGACTCAATTTGAATATTGGAAACCATCATGCCACCATTTCGGGTTCCAGAACTATATTTCTAAGAGTTCTGTAAACACTTAGGATGGCACAGTGGCAGCTCTTATGGTTGAGTTGAATGGCCCCATTGCTTTCACGCTCCAAGGCTCTCCAAAGTCACTGACCTTTCCGTCGCTGTGGTCTTGTTGCTATCGATGCGATCCAGTGAAATAACCTTGGGCTTCCTGGCGATGCCGGAACTTAGCAAAAGAAGCTAAGCTGACTATTGTATACCTTTGGCACACTGGTGTGACAATGAAATTTTAAAAAATATTTACATATATCTACTGTAATTCTACTGTATAGTACACATGCATTATGCAGTTGGCTTGCGAAATTCCAAGTCATGGGCGATGGATTCTCCAAAGAACAACACATCAATACAATTGTCTTTCCAATCATTGACTGGCACCTCAAAATCTTCACTACATCGTCTGAGCCCAGCTGATCAGAATTTCCTAAGGTCCTTTGGGAAACCTCTTGGCAACGTCACTGCATATGGACTCGTCAGGAAAACCTCTAGATGTTGTTGGAGTTGCCCAATGCCGTCGCCAAAAGGAAGTGACAAAAAGTGATGTCTGTATAACCTTACCATGCTGTGAAAAAGCCTGAACGTCAGGCATCTCACTGTATAGGACTTTTGCACCAATGGTCATTTTCCATATTATATTCCTCTTCCATCAACTTACTGCTAGAATGAGGAGTGGATGACAATTCTTGGCGCGACGGCACCAATCATAGATAAAGCGACTAGCCTCTAAATTATGGTCAAGGTCCCGTCGTTATCTCCTACATGGTAGGAGGGACTGCATCTCTTAGTACCCTCCTCCCTTCCACTTCGCTTTCTCATCTCTTTGGGGTCCTTGGAGGCTGCTTTCTGCATCTGCGAATGATGGAGAAAAAAGACCTGGACAATGGACGTCTGTCTCCTTTAAAAGTCGGGTAATCATGGGAGGAATGATGAAGGACGTGCTGTTCCTCATCGCGAAGCGTTTCAAACCTTGTGCTCAATTTCTTGCGAATTCTTTGGCAATCTGCCCACTATCAACTGAAAAACATATGTAAAAAACATCTTCAGAAATAAAGGCTTCTGAATCATGTGCCTTGGACACGTTTTTTTTGAGCCATTTGATTTCTGATAGTGGAGAGTGCATGTACAATGTCTGGGGAAATCAAAATACAATGAACAGTGTACTGTATGGCATGAGATGGGTTTAAATTCAGCCATTTAAAAATGCTTAGTGCATCACTGACCTTTAAAAGCCCCTTTGGACTTGACTCGTTGCAAACTTAAAGGTGTACTATACACACATCCTTCGCCTGAAAGACATGGTGGAAGACGTAGTGCAAATGAAGCAGATGTTCTTAACAGAACCAGACATTTGCTACAACTCAACAGCCAATCCTTTTCAAATTGGCAAGTTGGGAAGGGTCAACGCGTTCCGTACCAGTTGTTGAAAACCTGTAGGCATTCAGGGTACTTGCTGCCGTGATGAACAAGGGAATCAATCAGTGTACAAGGTCAAGTGTAAATGTCTGTGCAGGACCTCTCCTGTCCATGTTTGTCCAGACTGGAATGTGTCTCTGGCGTATCAACATTCCCATCCGCCAAGGTGCAACCAATGTGAATGTTGAGTACGGACAATGATTCGCTTGCGTCCTGAAAAACGTTGGGACAAAAGTTGACAAAAGTGACCATGGGAATGGGGTCTGCACCCTTGTGGGGATGGCTCCTATAGATAGCCACATGATTGATGACGAGGTATAAAAAACCCACTAAAAACAGAAAGGACTTCCTATTCATCTTGTCATCCTTCATTGGGAAGCCTCTCCCACAAAAAACCCTTTTTGTTTTCAGGGAGAGTGTGGGAAGCGTTCGGGAAGAGGGTTCCCGCATAGGTTCCTGAAATCGTCCTACACTAGTCCTAGATTCTACCCATCTTTTTCAAGTAGCAGCGGACTTGTGCTGCCAAAGGTTCCCCCAGCTGCTTCGGCGTACACCTCATTCATTTTCAGTGGCTGTGCTACTCGGGGGGGTTATGTTTCATTGCCCCGAGGGGGGGTGAAAAAGAATCACGTCCTGAAACTCCCTGTTGTTCAGAAAAGAACGCTGGTGTCGTTTTGACACTACTCCTGTCAAACCTTGTTTCTCTATGCGAGCAGCACATCATCTTATAACTGATGTTGCTGTTAATGTTGTGTCACATGTATCTTAAGATACGTGCATACAGCATATGTCTTATAAGTTGGAATGGAGCGGTTCAAACTAATTCCACTATATTCCTTTTTCCACTAGCTGAACTTGGCCAAATGTGGTTGCGAAGACATGTTTTGTCAGGGAACCCAAATAAAGTTGTAGTTCATGAACCACTAAGCTAGGTAGTACACTTACTTACTGAGCTTATGTTCTCATGCAATCACCTACACTATGTAACTGATTTTTTGTGAGAGGCCTAAGATGGAAAAAAAATACAAACAACCCTGCTAGGAAAAAAAACACGTCTGCGACGTCCACCCCTCCATGAATGAAATCAGTCTATTCCGCCCGTTGGATTCAAGTCTTGCTCACTGTGAAATGGTGTTTCTTGTTGGATCCACTCCACCCTGAGTCTTTTCAGGTATTATATTATGGTACTACAGAATTGCAGTAATTGGTAAAACGTGGGAAACGCAGGATATGGGCATTAATCCTTTGATATTAGTGTTGGGCTGTGGCAAAAACAATGCCCTTGGTGGATCGTTGTCCTAATGTTGTCCTATTGTTTTGAATTCCAAATGACTCCGACCGACGGCCCTGCATTTTCAACTGAACTGTCCCAACTTGGCCTTTTCTGCCGCTGAAAAATGTAGTCCTTTAGAAATAGAGTCAGAATTCTGCCGATTTTTTAACCACTGCTGCTCACGTAAAATGGAACATCTTTGAACAAAATCCTTAGACCAACGAAATTAGCTTGCTAGAATGTGCCAGCACAGTCGGAGAAGCAATTGGTTGAAAGAAATCCTCCGGCATTGATATGTAAATGGGGAATATCCCAAAATACTTTCATAGCTTCGGCCAGCTCAAACAAACACAGCCAGATGTTGATGAAAATCACCAATTTGAGAGGTTGTTGGTCTGATAGCCAGAGTTCTTCCATCAACAGTAACATTTTCCATTTAGGACTTTCTGATAATTTTTGGATTTGTGGCCACGGCACGTCATCAATGCCAATGCCTCAGATGTGAACGGTTTCTATTCACTTATGTTCTTGTATTTTTGGTAAACGGCTTCAAAGAGGGCGTACATATCAATATTTACATGGCCGTGAATTTCTTTTATATAGGTATGAAACGAGCGACTCTGGCCCATTTTGTTTAATACGTATTAAACGAGACCCTCTGTTTAATAGGTATTAAACGGACAATAATTTGTGAATTCAATGGGCAATAGGGTATTAAACGGGATATTAAACGATGGGGTATTAAACAGAAGGAATTCCTCTGTTTAATAGGGTATTAAACGGGGTATTATATAAACGAAGGTGCTTTCGGCAATGTTTAATAGCCCTGTAAAAATTCGTACCCAGATATAAACATACTATGTGTATATTAATAAATAAAGCTTGAGTAACCAATTAAACAATTTCATGCACTTGGGAAAACTGGGAGAAGCAATTATAACAATGATTTTCCTTCCTATCCCACCCAGTCCCATATATAGAGATTCCAACATCATATGTTTTTAGTATCCGTATGTTTTGTGAGCTTTTGGTATCAAGATCATTTATATTCAGTCTATGCAGGTTTAGTGGGCCTAAGGTACCCAAACCCGCATAAACACTCAAAAAGAAATCACTTATTTTGATATCAAGGGTGCACAACATGCTTATACTCTTGGAAAAGTCAATGGTTTTGATGTCAAAAGAGTACAGCACATGCATATACTCAAAATGTAAAGAAAAACAATTTGATTTATAAATCTGTGCCACCCATCTCATATAGATTCCAAAATCATTGCTTTATTTGTTCTGTTCTTTTTGAGTATATGTACATGCATGTGTTATGCACTTTTGGCATCAAAATCATTGATTTTCGAGTATATGCAACCTGATCAACCTGCATACATACACTCAAAAAACACATTTGTAACCCAAAGTGTGGGATATTCAATTGGAGAATCAACTAGTGGTTTACTTTTACACCAGTCCATGGCAAAATTTTGTCATTTTTGCTTTGCTTGCTTTTGCATTGCAAGCTTTCTTATTCAATTCTTCCTTTGAAAATCACACTCGTTTGCTAGAAAAGGTGGTCCATATGTATGAATCCAAGCGTGTGTGGGTATGTGCGGGTCACCCCCTATATAAACTCAAAACTGTCATTCCAATGGGATGCTAAAAAGATTCCTAGTTGAAGTTAGGGCGTGTAGAGACGTATGTGCGTTACACATAAGTATACCCGGACCCAACTTCTAAGTCAAACTGGCCAGCCCACTTGCGGTGATGAATCTCCAAACTGTTTCGCAAGTGGAGTGAGTAGACCACCGCTCTCCCACCCAAAAAATGTTGAAGTGTTGTAGGGTGATCCTTTCAGCAAAAGTCACTCATGCTAACCCCGTCATCTTGCGGTTGCAATGCGAAAAAGGAAAAAGGTTTACCCTGTATCTTTGCCACCCAGCTACGCCATCGAATCATGCATGGCAACAGGAGCCAAATGACGGTCATAGCCACTATGATGATGAACAAACCAAAGGTGGCCTGGTGAAGCGAGTAGTTTCTTGAGGGAGTGTATCCAAACCCACCCGATCTCGCATAGTTGACATCACCAAGTTGGAAGTTCGAAGTGTTTTCCTTCTTGAAGGATTGCATATGAATCAAAATGCAGAAAAGAAAGGCTCCAAAAGCATTGAACAACAATCTTACAAACATTCTTCCAGGGGCAACCGACGCCGACCTTGTATGTTGAAGAACGATAGCTAGAGCTAGAGAGAGAGAGAATAAAAACACTTCCCTACAAGGACAGCTACCACAAACCTCATCTCATTCACAATACTATTATATATTATCATCATCACCAACTATCAGCATCACGATTTTGTCGGCCGATATAGGTCATTAGGTTGATATTTTGGTATAGACAATATACTGTATAGACACTCGATCCCGTTGCATACACATGACAATGCATTGAATGATATGGGCAACATGTTACAAGACAATAGTTGTTTCAAACATAACATAACAAAGTACAGTAACCACATTATGACATTGATTTCAATAGAAACCGCACTTCTTCCAACGTATCTATCAGTCGAGAGTGGCCTCCTCGTCCAGCATGCATCCATCAAAGGTTTCAGTGGCCGTATAGGGTAACCATAGCGATTCAGATTCACCTGGGATCCACGAATCCGCAATCTAAGCGGTGAACCTTTGCCACAGAAAATCAAGCAAAAAAAAAACAAGGGAAGAAAAAGTGGAACAACTTATTTGTTGCACTTTTGAAAAAATACGCTGGAAAGGAACAGTACTAGGGTTCGCATATGAATTGCCATTGGTAAGTCTCAGCACCTTTTGACTGTCCGTCATCAGCAGTTTGTGCCACCCAGTCACAGGGTTCGCAAGCAGACATGCCCACTGTCGCAGCATGGAAGCCAAAAGGGTGTCCTGGTGGTCTGCAGAGTTCTCCTTTTAATTACAAGTCTTCCTTTTTAATCCAGATCCAGATATCGAAATCGGAAATCGTCAATCACATATTTTTCCCGGAAAAACAACAAAAAGGTTTTGTCAAAGAACGATAAAGAACGCGTTCCATAGTTCCGTAGATGATCACCAGCCAAAACAACAACAACAACAACAACAACAACAACAACAACAGCAACAGCAACAGCAACAGCAACAGCAACAGCAACAGCAACAGCAACAGCAACAGCAGCAGCAGCAGCAACAGCAACAACAACAGCAAGCAACAACAGCAACAGTAACAGCAACAGCAACAACAACAACAACAACAACAACGACAAAATGATATGCATGACGGATGACCACCAACCTCAACAGCGGCAAGATGATATGCAATTGAAGGAATGCTGCTGAGTATGGCTGCTGAGGAAGGTTGCTGAGAAGGGCTGCTTTTCAAGAGACTTCTCCTGTTTATTTTTGTTCGGGCGGGGCGGGTTCAGCGGGATTAGGGGTTCAAAACTGTAGTGAAAATAATTTTTGTTGGTCGGCTGCTTGGACGGCTGGCTGCGCCCTCTTTCGTCTTTCAAGCTTTCAACTGTGGAAAAATGCAGATATGCAGATGTTCAATTTTTCCGAGCAACCCTTTCAGCGTTTTGTATGTGCATCGGACTTCCAAAACAGTAAATGATGTAACATGATGTTCTTCATGTGGCTGGCGACCTTTTGTGGGTATGGTAGTCTCATGGTTGTTTTGCCATCCAGGGTGGCCCTGGGGGGTCGCTATGATTCCTCCTCACTTTAAGTACGCATGCTAGCAGGCTGAAGTTTCCCGCGCTTTATGTTTCAATCACTTTCGCGTCAAAGCCAGGTAACTCCATTAGAACATCGTCGGAATACGAATGATTCAAGGGCGGCGCACATGCTGCAAGTCACTTTAGAAATCATCATGCCATTCATTCGGTGCTCGAACGGTTCCTGACCATTAAATTGCAATACGTCAGGCATGAACTTGTAGGTCATTCTTTTCTCCTCCCCCAGCACTCCTTCACGAAACATCCTGCCTACTGTGCAATCCGAGCACTGAGCGCTCCCTTTCACAGGACCTCGTGCGGGTGGCTGTGAAGGAGACGGCTTCGATCTTTTTGATTTTTGACCAAACCCCAGCCCAACAGATCAGCCAGATAGACCTTACAAAAGGATACAAAAGGTGAGGCATACTGAGATACTGTAACTTCATTTTGGCTGATGTTTTTGCCGGAATGACGTGAGACGGTGTCTGGTAGACCGATAGACTTTCTTTGACTTTCATGTCATGCCCTCATGCGCTTCAACGAATTCTGCAATCAAGATCCCTGCTGCTTAATCGAGGTCAACCCCAAAAGAAAGCTTCAAGGCACTCTGACCAACTGCTTCTAAAATCAAACCCATCTATCTAAAAGAAAGCCTTATCAAATTGGCAATCTAACCCCCCTGGAAACAGCGGAAATCATCAAAAGGGATTCAAATATGTTCAAATGACTTTGTGTTTAGAAAGTGCTTCAATGAGTATCACGGCCGCAAAACTGATGCAGCTTGGGGACTGAAGAAGCCCCGAGGGCACTCATCACACTTCGTCGAATTATAGTTTGGTGCTTCCCATCCTCCCGGAAGTGCTCAACGGTTGTTGGAAGATGCGGAGGTGATGACAAACAAACAACACGAGAATGGGCATCCAAAAGAGAAGAAAAGGAATCTCAAATGTCACTGCAGGGCTAGTCTGGGCGAATTGACAATATTTCGCCAACCTGGATTTCTGTGAAACTTTGTGAAACCAAGAATCAAGAGGCATCCTCTCCTGATGAACCGTCATTATCCGTCATTTGGATTGATTTGGGAGATATCCCGCACCGATTCTGTCACTATATAATTCACCCGAATTCAAAAAATATGACAAAGGAGGCACAGGAAGGCGCCCCCTTTCCAACTGCTGTGTGGATGGGTTTAGCCCCTTTTGCAACATGGGTTTATATGGGGTTATCGTGGTTTCATCTCCCTTACAATTGAGCGGCCCATTCTTGCAGGGCCATCCACCCATGCAGGTTGCCACCTTCTTCACATAGTGTGCAGCTCGTAGAGTTCCTAGCAGTTCCGACATGGTGTGTTTGCTGTCAAATCATGGAAAGGCCTGAAGATTTTCCTTTAAGAAAGGATGAAAAGGGACTTTTTGATCGGCCAACCTTCCATATATCTGGATGATTCACAGATCATATGGCTGGGACCACAGATTTGGTCAAGTTTTCACAACGGGTAACCCCAAATCATTCTATTAATGGCCCGGCCGCAAAACTCGGGTAGGTTGGTGAAGGGCATCAGTATCACCAACAAATCGACTGAATGCTAGATAATTGAGTCAGTAGCATCAGTAGCAAATACAGTTCAGGCTTCTGACCCCAGACAGGTCACTGTAGCGATCTCTGGTCAAATTGGGTCACATTAGAAAATTGATGGACGTGTATTCACGTTTGTTTGCAAACTATCTTGAAACAAGATGAAAAAGCCGGAGGGTTGTTCAAATAGACCACTAGCAATGATCTATAATGATCTTATAATTTGTCAGTTCTCGCTCCCTACATCTCAAAGGCGTCTGATTATAGGTGATAAAAAGCATACCCTTTTCCAAGTTGAAGGGTGGGAGCAGCTAGGTAATCACAAAGAGTAATGACATCAGACATGAAAGTTCTTCCAAGATTCCAAGTTCCTTGTTAATCTCAGAATGTCAATTCCAGAATTAATTTCAAATGATTGCAACCAACAAAAAGCAATACCCCTGCCTTAGGGACTGCAAAGTGTGTTCAAGTCAAACAATGTGGGTTTGGAGGTTGCCCCCCTGGCAGTTATGCCCTGCTCTGAATGCAAGACCACGAACGCAACAAAAATCTCAAATTTAATAAGTGTCAAAAAAAATTGTCGTTTAATGTTGGTCTGCATCTCTATCCCTGTCCCTATTTCCATCTCCATCCCTATCATATTTTGACCATTCTATACCTACCAGTAGTACGGCATGAGGCCGTGCCGGAAGCTTTAAACGTAGATTGTATAATCCAGAAGAACATGTGCCAATAGAACCGTTTGTGACAACCTTGATTGACGAACCTTTTTTCTGATGACACGAACAATGGCATCTGTTGGCTTTGTCGCAGCACGCAACTGCCTGCGACAGCAAGTTCTAGATTGCGCTAAGTCTCTACCTAACCGCGGCAGGTCGCAGTCCGCAACGACATCCAACTCTTCTTGCGCCGAAAAGTGCACAGTGATACTCCTTACTACAAAGTACCTTTCCAGAACTATTCTGTACTACAAAGAGCTACTCCAGTACTACTCTGTACTACAGCGTACTACAAAGTACTCCAGTACTTCTCTGTACTACAACGAAGTACTACGTACTACAACGTACTACATGGTGCTACAAAGTACTACGCCAGTACTACAAAGTACTACTCCAGTAATACTCTGTACTACCAAGTGCTACTCCGTACTGCAAAGAACTACTCCAGTACTACTCTGTACTACAAGGTACTACTCCAGTACTACTCTGTACTGGAATACTACTCTGTACTACAAAGTACTACTCAGTACTACATAGTACTACTCCAGTACTACTCCTTACTACAAAGTAACACTCTTCATTGCATATGAAACGAAATTTACATTGCGCGGAGCAACAGAAGTCACCGTCCGGAGTCACCAAATATTGGGCCTGCCGCAAAATGACTTTCATGATAGATCCTCGTCACATATGAAACGCCATTTACAATGCGCGGAGCAACAAGTGTCACCCTCCAACCTTACCAAATACTGGCAGGCGCAAAATGGCTTGCATGCTTGATCCTCGTCACAGATGAAACGTCACTAACAATGCGCGGAGCAACAAGTGTCACCCTCCAACCTTACCAAATACTGGCAGGCGCAAAATGGCTTGCATGCTTGATCCTCGTCACAGATGAAACGTCACTAACAATGCGCGGAGCAACAAGTGTCACCCTCCAACCTTACCAAATACTGGCAGGCGCAAAATGGCTTGCATGCTTGATCCTCGTCACAGATGAAACGTCACTAACAATGCGCGGAGCAACAAGTGTCACCCTCCAACCTTACCAAATACTGGCAGGCGCAAAATGGCTTGCATGCTTGATCCTCGTCACAGATGAAACGTCACTAACAATGCGCGGAGCAACAAGTGTCACCCTCCAACCTCACCAAATACTTCGCCTGCCACGCAAAATGGCACTTGACCTTCACCACGTTGCGCGTGCCACGAAAAGTGACACTTGAGCTTCACCAAGTGGCACTTGAGGTTCACCAAGCACTCCGCCTGCCACGAAAAGTGACACTTGAACTTCAAAAAGTACTGCGCCTGCCACGAAAAGACACGATTCCTATTAATTTACTCTACTATTACTTGACTCTATTACTTAATTCTACTATTACTGACGATACCTATTCCTTGACTCTGCTATTACTTGACGCTTCCTATTCCTTGACGATTCCTATTACTTGACGACTCCTATTTACTTGACGATTCCTATCACTTCACAATTCCTATTACAGTACTTGGCGATTCCTATTACTTGACGATTCCTATTACTTGACTGCGCGATGTCGTTCGTTTTTCGGAAGTTTCTCAACCTAAACTTCCTTTAGATAATTTCCTAAACTTCCGTTCATATATCGTATATCGTTCTGCGGTATCTCTCGTGGCGCGTGCTCAGGCGGAACCATTTGACCCACCGCCAAGGTGTAAATTGCTCTTAAAGTGTCGGATTTTTTTCAAGCAAGATCTTGCGCACGGTTCGTTTGAACAAGCGAAGATGATGATGATGATGATGATGATGATGATGACGACGACGACGACGAAGACGACGATGATGATGACGACGACGACGACGACGAAGACGACGATGATGACGACGATGATGACGATGACGATGACGATGACGATGATGATGATGATGATGAGGATGAGGATGATGATGATGAGATGGCGATGACGATGACAATGACAATGACGATGACGATGAGGATGAGGATGATGAGGATGAGGATGATGATGATGATGATGATGATGACGACGATGCTGGTGGTGGTGGTGGTGGTGGTGGTGGTGGTGGTGGTGGTGGTGGTGGTGGTGGTGGTGGTGGTGGTGGTGGTGGTGGTGGTGGTGGTGCGGAAAATCTACACCGTTTCCAATCTAACACCTTGGTACGCTTCTCAGTTCAAATTTAATCACGAGCGCACTTTATATTGATTTTCCTTTTTCTCAACTGTCTTAGTTGGAACGTCGGTGGCTTGAGCCAAACCATTTCGGTTTGGAACAACTGAATCTCAAAACAAACATGGGCCTTCAAGTACAAACTCTGCTTCAAATATGCTTCGCCTAAAAACTTGCGAAACACCTCAAAGTTCTTCTGAAATTTGACTCACGAAATAGTGAGTGAAGTTTCCAGCTAAAAATGTGAAAACCTCTCAAACAAAAGGCCCTTTTAGTTCTGAAAAAAAAAACCCAAATGCGTTGAAACTCCTTCAAGTTCAACTGCCAGGCTCAAAACAAGTCAAAAATGTTACAAAACAGTGGAAAGGATCCATCTGACTGCAACTTACAATTTCCTTCGAAATTGTCCAAAAAAAAATCCGCTAAGGACAGTGAAAAATCTGTCAAGTTCCGAAATTTATGGCGCTAACGAAATGCACCAAATAGACAGCTCATTTCACCAAATCTCCAAACCAGTGATGCTAAATCGTCAGATTTAGCGTCGAAACAAATTCAAATCGGAATGCCCTCTGCACTACAATATTGTACCAATATGAATGTAGAATATCGCGGAACCAAACTGCAACGCAATACTCATCTGTATCTATTGTAAAACGAATTCAAGAGAACCAAATTCACGCAGAAACTCATCTGACACACAAATACAGGTGATTTGCAATATCACGCCAAAGTCTGCAAATTGGTGGATTTGCTTATTGGTCCGCTTCCTGATGTTTCCTGCTTCTTCAAACTTTTGCACAACATGCACTATACATATACTATGAATCCAATTGGAGAAACATTGCCCACAACGCAGAAAACTGCTAACAGCAAATGTACCGTTCGACAATTGGAAGTTTCGATACGTATGATCCATCTGCAACCGCAAATGCCCAAAGCGTACAAGTGAAATGTACTAACAGCAAATGATATGCTACATCTGGAAAAGATACTATAAGCGCAGCGATCAAATGCACCACACAAAAATACTGAGATACAAAACATCGGCCACATGCAATGTACCAAATGATCATGGAGCACCGAATGCCCCAAAAACTGTCTGCTATAATGTACTATAATATTCGTACCCCCCATGCTCCATAGGTCATCCAAAACACACGCACTGATTGTGACCACATGGAAACCATGGAAAATCAACAACCTGCCATCTCCTCATGAACACTAAGCGCAGATCCGAAGGGAGGTTGTAGCATGCTGAGCAAATTCACACTTAGAAGAATGGATCTCCTTCAGGATCCCTTTCAGCAAAAAAACTTCTCTGCCAAAAATGGTGTGTGCACACTTTGCGCACCCAAAAATCTTGGTGATACACTTGATATCCTTTCGACGAAAAAAAATGATGGCAACCTTGAAAATGGATACGACTACCATTCCCAACATCATCATTCTCAACCAATTCCCAACTACTGTCGCTAGTTGGGGAATGACTTATGGTGTCTGAGGGAATGCAAACCAATGCCTCTGAAAACGAATTCCTTGCCTATAAACAACGAGATCAGAAACATGCTGAGACGATGGCCCTTCAAAGAACGCCTTGATGCCCTTGCAAATCAAGTTGCACATGCTCTGAGGATATAGTCCGGTTTTCGTCGAACTCACCTGTGACAAAGCTGCATGTTCATGGTCACAATCCCTTTGACTGTAGCTTTGGTTGATCACTGAGATGAAATGGCAATGAGAAGAAACAATCCAAAAAGTCTTTCCTATTGGACTTCCATCTTCAATGCACTCACCCAGCTGACACAATTTGATCAATCCACAAAACAACTTCCTATGACGAGACAAACGCATGAAAAAATCTTGCAAATGTCTTGATCTCCAATGACGATGCTTGGCGGGCAATTCAAAAGAAAACTCACCAATTTCAAGAATGTTTTCTGCTGCGGACAAAATGTCTAGAAACTCATCCAAATGCTTCTCCCTAAGGTTGATCTCATCATCTGCAAGTGATAACAATGGTGAACCACCTGTGCTTGGAGCTGAGATGTGAGCAAAAACCTTAGCTTGCTTCTGTTTCCTTAAGAAACGCAAAATGTTCTGTCCAAACCTTTGGATTGGTGTGCAGATCGGTACCCGAATGCAAAGACAATCACGAAACATCTGTGACACGGTTGCGGTCAAAAGAGATTCTTTACCACAACAAATCTCAATGAAAATCATCTTTGGATGAGAAACCAACAAATGGAGACTGCTGCACAAAACTATTCCACATCTTTGATTGACATCCACAGCTTCCTCAATTTCTTTTGAGGTTCCAACAGTCGGTGATAGAATACCGGCACTCTCCGCGAATGCAGGCAATTCACCCGCAGGTTGCAATGTCAATGACTTGGAATGCTTAATCTTTTCAACATGGATGTTTGGGAGAATCCTAGGACCATAATGGGAAAATCCAAGCAAATACTGAAACTTCTCAAACAGCTTTCGGCCCAGTGTCTTAGTAGCCATGTCAGCTACCTGGTCCTCTCCTGGACACCAAAGCAAAAACAACAAATGATCCATGAGTTGTTGCTGCACCCAAAAAATGCGAATCTCCAAATGACGACTCTTTCTTGATAACCCCTGGTTATATGCAACACGAACCGCTGCTTGACTATCAGTATAGATGACTGAAGCTTCAATTGGCCTTCCCACAACATGTTCGACCATTCGCTTGATTCCAGCAAGCTCGACACCACATTCTGCAATAGACGCTAGCTCTGCCTCGCACGAGCTAAGAGCAATGAGAACTTGCAACCGAGAGTATGCCTTCACAAGGCTACCACGATAAAAAACATATGACCCTGAAATAGACCGTCTCTTCAAAGTCAAAAGTGGTGCCCAACTTGCATCACAAAAAGCAATCAAACCTTCTGACTTCCCATCTGTAATGGGCAAATCTGGCGCGGGAAAACTCTGGTGAACGGACATCTGAGTCAGCAACCATCGCAAAACCATACGCAAAGCCTTCTCATGACGAGCAAGAGGCTTCGACATCCCTGTTGCTAACAACATGGCATAGATGGTTAGATCACAACGACTCTGAGCCAACCATGAAATTTTCCCCAAACAAGACTTGTACCGTGTTACGGCCTCCTCAGTCAATGGAATCTGTCCACCTGGTGAATCATCGTCCAGCACAGGTCTCAAATCGGGAGGTACTTCAGTACCCTTGGTCAAACTGAAGTCTGCAAAACATGCATCCAAATATGTTGACTCCACCCATAGCCGCAGTGTCTTTTCCCCAGGATCCCTTTGGATATGCCGCCCCAGGAATTTTAGATGACCACCTCCACAAATAGAACTCTGAATGCGACCGGTTTCTTTCACAGTCAATTGTGAGGAGTAGATTGCAAAAATCTCTTCGGCTATCTGCATTGAGGGTGCAAATATCAGCAAATCGTCTACGTATGAAATCACAGTGACATGGTGTTCATCTTGATAATATCCAGTGAATATTGTAGATTCAATCTGCCCTGGCTTGAGATTCCCTTGCTTGGATATGTCTCGAAGATGATCTGTCCATGCAGAACCACTGGCCCTAAGGCCGTTCAATGCCTTGGCTGCTGATAAGAAGCATGGATCGCCATTTTCAAATGTGAAGCTGTTGGGTAATTTGAGCACCGTGGGACGTCTTAATGGCGATGCCATAAAGGCTGCACTCACATCCAATCCAAGGATGACCATATCAGAAGCAGAAGCTTCTGCCAACATGGACCTCAAGGACTCCACACTGCTGGTAGGAGAGGATATACCCATGTCCTTGGCATGGGGTCCGCCTTTCTTCAGCTCACGTGCAACAAGTCTGGATCGGACTAAACCGGGCTCTTTGAGAGAAACTACCCATCGGGTAGTGATGATCCGAATGTTGTGGATACGACACAACTCCTTTGCCTCACTTTCAGTGCAAATGGAACCAACCAACTGCTCCGTCATGTTGAATACCTCCACACGAATACCAGACATGACCAAGTCAATGTCCAACCATTCACCTGTAACATCGGAGATGGCATAGTGTGGACGGTGCAACTTCAGAGATGTACCACAAAGAGAGATGTCCTCCACAGCTGTGGGCTGATCCTTCTTGTAGAAAATTGCACTGATCATAGACTGAACCTTGTGCTCAATAGACTCTGTCTGAAATGGGTCATACTCTGAAACCAAATCCACCATGCGATGCTCTGAGGACTCGGCTTCCAAGATAGAAATGTCCGGAGATAGATGACTTGAATCATCCACTCCCCCCACACCCAAATCAACATCCATAGCTTCCCCATTTTCACCAGCACCAAGATCTCGTGGAGTTGAAGGTGAGTAATCACCATCCATGGCCAAATCTCTGTCACCTTGACCAAGTGGAACTTCTGCAGGAGGAGGAGCCCCAGGCTCCGGGAGGAAATCTGGTCTTGGCTGCTTGTGAAGAAGACGGCGTGCACCTTCAGGAAGTGATGGGCGACCACGGTCCACAACAGGGACAGCCTTCTCCTCATTGATGTTCTTCCACTGTGCTCGTAGGAATTCTTGGTAACGGCGTACACAAGCTGCACTGTGTTTGTACCCATGGACACTGTCACGGAGACAAGTTTGGCAACCATCTGTTCTTCCATGTTCCTTGATGAAGCTCGTCGGGACATTCCGAACCGACTCAATGTCAACGGCATCCACAACACGCACTGGTGCGTCAACTTGGTCTCTCGGCTCTTTTAATGCAAACTCATCACAAGTCTGAATGAAATCACCCGCAAGAGCCACATCAAATTGCAAAGGCTGTAGTAATTTGATGCTTTTCGCTACAAAGACCTTCTTCTCACCACCAATCACTGAGGAAACAACGTGTCCGAGGGAAGAGAATTCCGGCCTTAAATATGTAGCTCGGATAAACCTTGATACCGCCAAATCAGAAAGGCTCTTTGGAACTTCGGCCAAAATAGTCGAACCTAGAAGACTTGTTGTGGTGTCAGGCAAAGCACGACCAATAGAGATCTCTTTGGGACTTTTCTTTCCATCACCAAAAGAGCTGTGTAGGTTGCTACACATGCATACATATGCAAAAGCAGTGGCAATACTCTGCTTGCTATTCTTGAGATCCACACCACATGACCTAAGGTCAGTACGTAACGTTGAAACACCTTCCTTGAGACGCCTAATTGCCGATTCACCTGCACCAACCGACTCATGAGATTGTGGAGGTGCACGCTTCAATGCAACCTCACGACCAATATTGGCCTGCACTAGGATGTTGCCAACCTGTTTCTCTTTGTCTGTCACAACTTCCAACGGGTGTTGGGCTGCTGACAATCCCAAAACATTGAACTCTCCAAGCCATTTGACAACCCATGAACCAATTGTCCTCACATCACTTTCTGACATCGGAACCACCCCGAGAAGTCCCGTCGCAGCATCATACAATGCAAGAAACTTGTACTCTGTCTTTGTTTCATTGTCACCCAAGCTATAGAAGAAAAAATCTGCATACAGTTCAGTGACAGGGAAACCTTTCTTAGACCGGCGTCTATGTTGCGTGGTTCCTTTTGCTTGTTTGCATGCAAGGCAATCTGGGTGAAATGGGTAATGGCCATGTAACCGATGCTTTTCTAAAGAAACTCTGTCAGCTTTCTTCATGACTGCCGGATGTTTTGAACTGGGATCAGAACCAATCTCAACCTCACCTTGCAACAACGAAGGCTGTTGTTCGACACCTGCAGAAACGTCTGCATGGGACTTCGAAACCTCCATTGACATGTCAGGTGGAAAAATGTCTTCATCAATATTGGGCTCATTGGAAATATGACCTGGATCTCCGGTGCTTTCACCAACATTACCCATCAAACGGGCAAAATCATCTTCAACTTCTGCACCAATCTCTGCTTTGCGTTTCACACTTGGCTGCAAAACATTTGGACTCTGATCAAAAATCAACCCTTCCAAATGGGGTGGAATCTGTTGCAATGGCATATGAAAGAATTTTGGGTTGCCACAAATGTCAAAAACTTGTTGATCATCTGATGCACTAAGGTTGGAACGCTGGTGCATAAGCCACGGACAATTTTGCCAGACCACTGCAACCAACGAATGATTATCCTTTTCAATGAGATACTCATGGGACTGCTCACCATTCTGACAGTTCAAACTCCAACCGTTGCTCAACAAACTACCCAACGACAAAACATTGTGCTCTAAGTTCTTGGCAACCAGACACGATGCTCTACAGGGTAAAACGGTGGCACAATCCCCATTCTCATGCGAAATGCCATGAATATGCAACTGCAAAGTGACATACTTCACCATCCTAATGGTCTCACCATTGGCAGCTGTGTATGTACCATTACATGCCCCTACCTGGCTCTCGGAAATGATCTCATAACGGGAGAGTGATGATTCTGAAACAACTGATGACGAAGCTCCTGAATCTAACAACCAATAATCAACATTTGCCTCATCCACAAACTCTTCATCAAACACGGCAGTCGAAACTGGGGCTGCTGCATCTCCAGGATCGGAGTCAGGGCAACTCGAGACGACAGGCATGAGAATCCCATCTGGAATCAATGCACCATCTCTGAACGATGAATCTGACAAAACATCTGGAAAGTAATGCAAATCGGAATGGAAACCGAAACCAAAGCAACTCCTAGTCACCTTAGATAAATCATAATCCCCGGGACTATGTTCATGAGTCAATGGAATGCTGAATGACCCTACACACTCATGTTCCAAATGGCTGTAGGCATCATCACAAGCCGCAAAACAACCTCCAACAGGCAAAACGCAAAAATCGGACTCAACATGAGGTGAGAAATCAAAATTGCTTCTCAAAATCATGGAAATCAATGGCTGTGCATCCGATGCCTCAGCTCCGGTAGGGGACAATTCGGTATCAGGTTGGTCACCTACCAGTTCATTGATGTTCTTCTTCTTTCCATTTCCCTTTCCACCCTTCTGAAAGGTGGCTTTGGACTTTGCTGCAGCCTTCCCGGAAGGCTTCTCAACTGGACTGCTCTGACAATCCCGTGCGAAATGACCTGTCTGATTGCAACGGAAACATTTTACCTTTGTCATGTCGACTTCTTTCGGTGGGGAACCCTGTCCCTTTCCTTTTGACTCTTTGTTTCCTCCTTTTCCTTTCTCCTTGCCCTTTCCTTTCTCCTTTCCTTTACCCTTCTCCTTACCTTTCTTTCCTTTGACATCAACAACTGGGTTCAAAACACTATTGTTGTTGCCACGACCCCCAAATTCCGACCACAAACGCTGAGTTGATTCAAATCTGAGCGCGGCCTCACGGAGACCCTGAAAATCTTCTGACTTTGCATGCATGAGACAATATGAACGAACTTCAGCATCAAGGGACCTGAGAAGAAGCATGGCTAAATCTGTATCCAAAAGAAATAGGCCATCTTTTGAAATCCCTGGATCCAAAGAACGAAGAAGCTTCATGTAACGACTCCACTCATATTCAATGTGCTTTACCACTTCGGTTACAGAAACTGCTCTGAAAACCTTCTCACACAATTTGGTCTTGAAATGTAGCGCTTCTGACCGAGTGCGGATTCCATACTCCCGTGATAGGAGTCTGACAATCTCAAACCCATTGACCCTATAATTAGGCTGTGACTCCAAGTATGCCGCAATGATGACCTGTGCCTTAGCAATACCACTAAATGATTGCTTCAGGATGTTGGTCAACCGAATACCTCTGCTAATTTGACTTGGAGATAGACCATCATTCAAAATCTCATTGGCCTCACCCATGGCATGACGAACCTCGCCAGAGAAGACATCTGAAGATAGACCGAGCCAGCTAACCAGGCGATCCATGAAATCCTCAAATCCACAAATCTCGTCAATGCGTGTCTTCCACTTGCCAGAATCCTCGATCTTGGGAAGCTCTGGCAGCCATTTGTCACTACGCTGCATGGGATCAAATTGGCTGTTTGGAATCTGAGATGAAGAAACTCCGGAAGAAGATGCTGGAACTCCAACACCAAGAGGAATAGCCTGTCCACCAGGCAAAACAATGGTAGGAACGGTTACTCCAGTCTGTGCACCTCCTCCAGAAACACCAAAAGAGTTGGATGGGTCTAATGTTGGGCCCGTAGCCACTCCAAAAGGTCTCTGCTCATTCTGCACCGTAGAGAAAGTTGGTAATGGAGGAGTTGATGGCGAACTCAAAGAACCTTGACCAGCCTGAGGGCTCCCTTGAGGAGTCTGAGCAGGCAAGGTAGGTACTGGACTACTGGGTGGCGGGAGAGGTTGAGTCACCACTTGAGGTGGTCTTTCCGCCAACATCTGAATCTGCTGCTGCTGAGCCGTAACAACGTTCATCAACTGCTGCATCTGAGTTGTCAAAGAAGCGATATTACCACTCAACCTTGAAACTGCTCTGTTGTTCGCATCATCCATAGTCACGGCACGAGGCCTTTCCCTTGAACGATCCCTTTCAGGAGGTACAGGGACATCTGCGGCTGCTCGACCACGACCACGCATCTCTGCCATCACCAAATTCTCAAAAAAGAAATGGCTCAAACTCCACCGCGGGCACCACCAAGGCGCTCCGCTACCATGCGGAAAATCTACACCGTTTCCAATCTAACACCTTGGTACGCTTCTCAGTTCAAATTTAATCAAGAGCGCACTTTATATTGATTTTCCTTTTTCTCAACTGTCTTAGTTGGAACGTCGGTGGCTTGAGCCAAACCATTTCGGTTTGGAACAACTGAATCTCAAAACAAACATGGGCCTTCAAGTACAAACTCTGCTTCAAATATGCTTCGCCTAAAAACTTGCGAAACACCTCAAAGTTCTTCTGAAATTTGACTCACGAAATAGTGAGTGAAGTTTCCAGCTAAAAATGTGAAAACCTCTCAAACAAAAGGCCCTTTTAGTTCTGAAAAAAAAACCCAAATGCGTTGAAACTCCTTCAAGTTCAACTGCCAGGCTCAAAACAAGTCAAAAATGTTACAAAACAGTGGAAAGGATCCATCTGACTGCAACTTACAATTTCCTTCGAAATTGTCCAAAAAAAAATCCGCTAAGGACAGTGAAAAATCTGTCAAGTTCCGAAATTTATGGCGCTAACGAAATGCACCAAATAGACAGCTCATTTCACCAAATCTCCAAACCAGTGATGCTAAATCGTCAGATTTAGCGTCGAAACAAATTCAAATCGGAATGCCCTCTGCACTACAATATTGTACCAATATGAATGTAGAATATCGCGGAACCAAACTGCAACGCAATACTCATCTGTATCTATTGTAAAACGAATTCAAGAGAACCAAATTCACGCAGAAACTCATCTGACACACAAATACAGGTGATTTGCAATATCACGCCAAAGTCTGCAAATTGGTGGATTTGCTTATTGGTCCGCTTCCTGATGTTTCCTGCTTCTTCAAACTTTTGCACAACATGCACTATACATATACTATGAATCCAATTGGAGAAACATTGCCCACAACGCAGAAAACTGCTAACAGCAAATGTACCGTTCGACAATTGGAAGTTTCGATACGTATGATCCATCTGCAACCGCAAATGCCCAAAGCGTACAAGTGAAATGTACTAACAGCAAATGATATGCTACATCTGGAAAAGATACTATAAGCGCAGCGATCAAATGCACCACACAAAAATACTGAGATACAAAACATCGGCCACATGCAATGTACCAAATGATCATGGAGCACCGAATGCCCCAAAAACTGTCTGCTATAATGTACTATAATATTCGTACCCCCCATGCTCCATAGGTCATCCAAAACACACGCACTGATTGTGACCACATGGAAACCATGGAAAATCAACAACCTGCCATCTCCTCATGAACACTAAGCGCAGATCCGAAGGGAGGTTGTAGCATGCTGAGCAAATTCACACTTAGAAGAATGGATCTCCTTCAGGATCCCTTTCAGCAAAAAAACTTCTCTGCCAAAAATGGTGTGTGCACACTTTGCGCACCCAAAAATCTTGGTGATACACTTGATATCCTTTCGACGAAAAAAAATGATGGCAACCTTGAAAATGGATACGACTACCATTCCCAACATCATCATTCTCAACCAATTCCCAACTACTGTCGCTAGTTGGGGAATGACTTATGGTGTCTGAGGGAATGCAAACCAATGCCTCTGAAAACGAATTCCTTGCCTATAAACAACGAGATCAGAAACATGCTGAGACGATGGCCCTTCAAAGAACGCCTTGATGCCCTTGCAAATCAAGTTGCACATGCTCTGAGGATATAGTCCGGTTTTCGTCGAACTCACCTGTGACAAAGCTGCATGTTCATGGTCACAATCCCTTTGACTGTAGCTTTGGTTGATCACTGAGATGAAATGGCAATGAGAAGAAACAATCCAAAAAGTCTTTCCTATTGGACTTCCATCTTCAATGCACTCACCCAGCTGACACAATTTGATCAATCCACAAAACAACTTCCTATGACGAGACAAACGCATGAAAAAATCTTGCAAATGTCTTGATCTCCAATGACGATGCTTGGCGGGCAATTCAAAAGAAAACTCACCAATTTCAAGAATGTTTTCTGCTGCGGACAAAATGTCTAGAAACTCATCCAAATGCTTCTCCCTAAGGTTGATCTCATCATCTGCAAGTGATAACAATGGTGAACCACCTGTGCTTGGAGCTGAGATGTGAGCAAAAACCTTAGCTTGCTTCTGTTTCCTTAAGAAACGCAAAATGTTCTGTCCAAACCTTTGGATTGGTGTGCAGATCGGTACCCGAATGCAAAGACAATCACGAAACATCTGTGACACGGTTGCGGTCAAAAGAGATTCTTTACCACAACAAATCTCAATGAAAATCATCTTTGGATGAGAAACCAACAAATGGAGACTGCTGCACAAAACTATTCCACATCTTTGATTGACATCCACAGCTTCCTCAATTTCTTTTGAGGTTCCAACAGTCGGTGATAGAATACCGGCACTCTCCGCGAATGCAGGCAATTCACCCGCAGGTTGCAATGTCAATGACTTGGAATGCTTAATCTTTTCAACATGGATGTTTGGGAGAATCCTAGGACCATAATGGGAAAATCCAAGCAAATACTGAAACTTCTCAAACAGCTTTCGGCCCAGTGTCTTAGTAGCCATGTCAGCTACCTGGTCCTCTCCTGGACACCAAAGCAAAAACAACAAATGATCCATGAGTTGTTGCTGCACCCAAAAAATGCGAATCTCCAAATGACGACTCTTTCTTGATAACCCCTGGTTATATGCAACACGAACCGCTGCTTGACTATCAGTATAGATGACTGAAGCTTCAATTGGCCTTCCCACAACATGTTCGACCATTCGCTTGATTCCAGCAAGCTCGACACCACATTCTGCAATAGACGCTAGCTCTGCCTCGCACGAGCTAAGAGCAATGAGAACTTGCAACCGAGAGTATGCCTTCACAAGGCTACCACGATAAAAAACATATGACCCTGAAATAGACCGTCTCTTCAAAGTCAAAAGTGGTGCCCAACTTGCATCACAAAAAGCAATCAAACCTTCTGACTTCCCATCTGTAATGGGCAAATCTGGCGCGGGAAAACTCTGGTGAACGGACATCTGAGTCAGCAACCATCGCAAAACCATACGCAAAGCCTTCTCATGACGAGCAAGAGGCTTCGACATCCCTGTTGCTAACAACATGGCATAGATGGTTAGATCACAACGACTCTGAGCCAACCATGAAATTTTCCCCAAACAAGACTTGTACCGTGTTACGGCCTCCTCAGTCAATGGAATCTGTCCACCTGGTGAATCATCGTCCAGCACAGGTCTCAAATCGGGAGGTACTTCAGTACCCTTGGTCAAACTGAAGTCTGCAAAACATGCATCCAAATATGTTGACTCCACCCATAGCCGCAGTGTCTTTTCCCCAGGATCCCTTTGGATATGCCGCCCCAGGAATTTTAGATGACCACCTCCACAAATAGAACTCTGAATGCGACCGGTTTCTTTCACAGTCAATTGTGAGGAGTAGATTGCAAAAATCTCTTCGGCTATCTGCATTGAGGGTGCAAATATCAGCAAATCGTCTACGTATGAAATCACAGTGACATGGTGTTCATCTTGATAATATCCAGTGAATATTGTAGATTCAATCTGCCCTGGCTTGAGATTCCCTTGCTTGGATATGTCTCGAAGATGATCTGTCCATGCAGAACCACTGGCCCTAAGGCCGTTCAATGCCTTGGCTGCTGATAAGAAGCATGGATCGCCATTTTCAAATGTGAAGCTGTTGGGTAATTTGAGCACCGTGGGACGTCTTAATGGCGATGCCATAAAGGCTGCACTCACATCCAATCCAAGGATGACCATATCAGAAGCAGAAGCTTCTGCCAACATGGACCTCAAGGACTCCACACTGCTGGTAGGAGAGGATATACCCATGTCCTTGGCATGGGGTCCGCCTTTCTTCAGCTCACGTGCAACAAGTCTGGATCGGACTAAACCGGGCTCTTTGAGAGAAACTACCCATCGGGTAGTGATGATCCGAATGTTGTGGATACGACACAACTCCTTTGCCTCACTTTCAGTGCAAATGGAACCAACCAACTGCTCCGTCATGTTGAATACCTCCACACGAATACCAGACATGACCAAGTCAATGTCCAACCATTCACCTGTAACATCGGAGATGGCATAGTGTGGACGGTGCAACTTCAGAGATGTACCACAAAGAGAGATGTCCTCCACAGCTGTGGGCTGATCCTTCTTGTAGAAAATTGCACTGATCATAGACTGAACCTTGTGCTCAATAGACTCTGTCTGAAATGGGTCATACTCTGAAACCAAATCCACCATGCGATGCTCTGAGGACTCGGCTTCCAAGATAGAAATGTCCGGAGATAGATGACTTGAATCATCCACTCCCCCCACACCCAAATCAACATCCATAGCTTCCCCATTTTCACCAGCACCAAGATCTCGTGGAGTTGAAGGTGAGTAATCACCATCCATGGCCAAATCTCTGTCACCTTGACCAAGTGGAACTTCTGCAGGAGGAGGAGCCCCAGGCTCCGGGAGGAAATCTGGTCTTGGCTGCTTGTGAAGAAGACGGCGTGCACCTTCAGGAAGTGATGGGCGACCACGGTCCACAACAGGGACAGCCTTCTCCTCATTGATGTTCTTCCACTGTGCTCGTAGGAATTCTTGGTAACGGCGTACACAAGCTGCACTGTGTTTGTACCCATGGACACTGTCACGGAGACAAGTTTGGCAACCATCTGTTCTTCCATGTTCCTTGATGAAGCTCGTCGGGACATTCCGAACCGACTCAATGTCAACGGCATCCACAACACGCACTGGTGCGTCAACTTGGTCTCTCGGCTCTTTTAATGCAAACTCATCACAAGTCTGAATGAAATCACCCGCAAGAGCCACATCAAATTGCAAAGGCTGTAGTAATTTGATGCTTTTCGCTACAAAGACCTTCTTCTCACCACCAATCACTGAGGAAACAACGTGTCCGAGGGAAGAGAATTCCGGCCTTAAATATGTAGCTCGGATAAACCTTGATACCGCCAAATCAGAAAGGCTCTTTGGAACTTCGGCCAAAATAGTCGAACCTAGAAGACTTGTTGTGGTGTCAGGCAAAGCACGACCAATAGAGATCTCTTTGGGACTTTTCTTTCCATCACCAAAAGAGCTGTGTAGGTTGCTACACATGCATACATATGCAAAAGCAGTGGCAATACTCTGCTTGCTATTCTTGAGATCCACACCACATGACCTAAGGTCAGTACGTAACGTTGAAACACCTTCCTTGAGACGCCTAATTGCCGATTCACCTGCACCAACCGACTCATGAGATTGTGGAGGTGCACGCTTCAATGCAACCTCACGACCAATATTGGCCTGCACTAGGATGTTGCCAACCTGTTTCTCTTTGTCTGTCACAACTTCCAACGGGTGTTGGGCTGCTGACAATCCCAAAACATTGAACTCTCCAAGCCATTTGACAACCCATGAACCAATTGTCCTCACATCACTTTCTGACATCGGAACCACCCCGAGAAGTCCCGTCGCAGCATCATACAATGCAAGAAACTTGTACTCTGTCTTTGTTTCATTGTCACCCAAGCTATAGAAGAAAAAATCTGCATACAGTTCAGTGACAGGGAAACCTTTCTTAGACCGGCGTCTATGTTGCGTGGTTCCTTTTGCTTGTTTGCATGCAAGGCAATCTGGGTGAAATGGGTAATGGCCATGTAACCGATGCTTTTCTAAAGAAACTCTGTCAGCTTTCTTCATGACTGCCGGATGTTTTGAACTGGGATCAGAACCAATCTCAACCTCACCTTGCAACAACGAAGGCTGTTGTTCGACACCTGCAGAAACGTCTGCATGGGACTTCGAAACCTCCATTGACATGTCAGGTGGAAAAATGTCTTCATCAATATTGGGCTCATTGGAAATATGACCTGGATCTCCGGTGCTTTCACCAACATTACCCATCAAACGGGCAAAATCATCTTCAACTTCTGCACCAATCTCTGCTTTGCGTTTCACACTTGGCTGCAAAACATTTGGACTCTGATCAAAAATCAACCCTTCCAAATGGGGTGGAATCTGTTGCAATGGCATATGAAAGAATTTTGGGTTGCCACAAATGTCAAAAACTTGTTGATCATCTGATGCACTAAGGTTGGAACGCTGGTGCATAAGCCACGGACAATTTTGCCAGACCACTGCAACCAACGAATGATTATCCTTTTCAATGAGATACTCATGGGACTGCTCACCATTCTGACAGTTCAAACTCCAACCGTTGCTCAACAAACTACCCAACGACAAAACATTGTGCTCTAAGTTCTTGGCAACCAGACACGATGCTCTACAGGGTAAAACGGTGGCACAATCCCCATTCTCATGCGAAATGCCATGAATATGCAACTGCAAAGTGACATACTTCACCATCCTAATGGTCTCACCATTGGCAGCTGTGTATGTACCATTACATGCCCCTACCTGGCTCTCGGAAATGATCTCATAACGGGAGAGTGATGATTCTGAAACAACTGATGACGAAGCTCCTGAATCTAACAACCAATAATCAACATTTGCCTCATCCACAAACTCTTCATCAAACACGGCAGTCGAAACTGGGGCTGCTGCATCTCCAGGATCGGAGTCAGGGCAACTCGAGACGACAGGCATGAGAATCCCATCTGGAATCAATGCACCATCTCTGAACGATGAATCTGACAAAACATCTGGAAAGTAATGCAAATCGGAATGGAAACCGAAACCAAAGCAACTCCTAGTCACCTTAGATAAATCATAATCCCCGGGACTATGTTCATGAGTCAATGGAATGCTGAATGACCCTACACACTCATGTTCCAAATGGCTGTAGGCATCATCACAAGCCGCAAAACAACCTCCAACAGGCAAAACGCAAAAATCGGACTCAACATGAGGTGAGAAATCAAAATTGCTTCTCAAAATCATGGAAATCAATGGCTGTGCATCCGATGCCTCAGCTCCGGTAGGGGACAATTCGGTATCAGGTTGGTCACCTACCAGTTCATTGATGTTCTTCTTCTTTCCATTTCCCTTTCCACCCTTCTGAAAGGTGGCTTTGGACTTTGCTGCAGCCTTCCCGGAAGGCTTCTCAACTGGACTGCTCTGACAATCCCGTGCGAAATGACCTGTCTGATTGCAACGGAAACATTTTACCTTTGTCATGTCGACTTCTTTCGGTGGGGAACCCTGTCCCTTTCCTTTTGACTCTTTGTTTCCTCCTTTTCCTTTCTCCTTGCCCTTTCCTTTCTCCTTTCCTTTACCCTTCTCCTTACCTTTCTTTCCTTTGACATCAACAACTGGGTTCAAAACACTATTGTTGTTGCCACGACCCCCAAATTCCGACCACAAACGCTGAGTTGATTCAAATCTGAGCGCGGCCTCACGGAGACCCTGAAAATCTTCTGACTTTGCATGCATGAGACAATATGAACGAACTTCAGCATCAAGGGACCTGAGAAGAAGCATGGCTAAATCTGTATCCAAAAGAAATAGGCCATCTTTTGAAATCCCTGGATCCAAAGAACGAAGAAGCTTCATGTAACGACTCCACTCATATTCAATGTGCTTTACCACTTCGGTTACAGAAACTGCTCTGAAAACCTTCTCACACAATTTGGTCTTGAAATGTAGCGCTTCTGACCGAGTGCGGATTCCATACTCCCGTGATAGGAGTCTGACAATCTCAAACCCATTGACCCTATAATTAGGCTGTGACTCCAAGTATGCCGCAATGATGACCTGTGCCTTAGCAATACCACTAAATGATTGCTTCAGGATGTTGGTCAACCGAATACCTCTGCTAATTTGACTTGGAGATAGACCATCATTCAAAATCTCATTGGCCTCACCCATGGCATGACGAACCTCGCCAGAGAAGACATCTGAAGATAGACCGAGCCAGCTAACCAGGCGATCCATGAAATCCTCAAATCCACAAATCTCGTCAATGCGTGTCTTCCACTTGCCAGAATCCTCGATCTTGGGAAGCTCTGGCAGCCATTTGTCACTACGCTGCATGGGATCAAATTGGCTGTTTGGAATCTGAGATGAAGAAACTCCGGAAGAAGATGCTGGAACTCCAACACCAAGAGGAATAGCCTGTCCACCAGGCAAAACAATGGTAGGAACGGTTACTCCAGTCTGTGCACCTCCTCCAGAAACACCAAAAGAGTTGGATGGGTCTAATGTTGGGCCCGTAGCCACTCCAAAAGGTCTCTGCTCATTCTGCACCGTAGAGAAAGTTGGTAATGGAGGAGTTGATGGCGAACTCAAAGAACCTTGACCAGCCTGAGGGCTCCCTTGAGGAGTCTGAGCAGGCAAGGTAGGTACTGGACTACTGGGTGGCGGGAGAGGTTGAGTCACCACTTGAGGTGGTCTTTCCGCCAACATCTGAATCTGCTGCTGCTGAGCCGTAACAACGTTCATCAACTGCTGCATCTGAGTTGTCAAAGAAGCGATATTACCACTCAACCTTGAAACTGCTCTGTTGTTCGCATCATCCATAGTCACGGCACGAGGCCTTTCCCTTGAACGATCCCTTTCAGGAGGTACAGGGACATCTGCGGCTGCTCGACCACGACCACGCATCTCTGCCATCACCAAATTCTCAAAAAAGAAATGGCTCAAACTCCACCGCGGGCACCACCAAGGCGCTCCGCTACCA
>DF239567.1:0-111477 GCA_000507305.1 Breviolum minutum Mf 1.05b.01
CTGTGTCCGTATAGTCTGAGTGTAGTCTGTCTGTGTAACTGTGTAATGTGTAATTAGTCATTATAGTAATAATTATTCATCAATCATTATTGTTACTTTACTTTGCCTCAAGCCTCTGCCTGGCCTGGTTGATTCAGATTCAGATGGTTCAGGCTGATTCGATATTACTATTTTGATGATTGATTCATTGATTCATTTGAAAAATATGTTTTTTTTTAAATTTTTGATTGATTCCCAAATTCCCAAATTCCCGAACCCCAATCAATGAGGCTATATGGAGACTGAGACTCACTGAGTCACTGTGTATCTCGGTAAGTAAGTAAGGAGCAAGTAAGTTAAGTTAGTAGGTCAGTCGGTCTTGGACATTCCGGCTTTCCGGCTTTCCAGTTTGCTTGCAGGACAACCATGGGCAATCTCCTCTCCCAATGGTGCTGGCCCATACTACTTGATCAGCTGGGGTACGTTGAGCAGGGCATGTTACAACGTTTTCGGCACTGATTCAAGCAATGCAAAGGTCCAAATCACATTGAAGAAAGGGCTCCCTGGGGTAGCTTGTTAGTGTTACAATGGTCCAGACCAGATGGTCCTCTTTGGGGACTGCGGTTTTCAGTTTCTAGGTGATTCTAGGTCCTAATTCCGCCAAATCCAAATCCATGCAGTCAGTGCAGTCAGGCAGGCACGGTAGGCTAAGTATTTGTTTTGAGTTTTGAGTGGCTTACCGCCACCACACCGACACTCCCTAGAATCATTGAGCTCGGCTCATAGGTTCATGTCACATGTCAGCTAGGTTAAGGTACCGGCCGCAATAAAAAATCCCGGCCCCGGCCCATGCTATCAAAATATACCAGTGGTATACAAGTTTATCAGTTTTGTTTTGAAATGAACTTTGAACATTGAACAGTTTGAACTCAGAGCTACTAACAGTTTGACGGTTTTACGGTTCGGTCAGTTTGAAGTCTGGAGAGTGGGGTTTGTTTTTTTGTTCAGATAATCTCAGATAATTATTTGATGCTAGTTTCAGGCTCAGGTTTCATTTTTCATCAATCACTCAGTCAGTCAGGCGGAGTTCGGAGTCAGGTTGTATGGTGTAGATAACTTAACAGACTTGACTTAACAGAACATACGACATACTAAGACACTTAGACACTTAGACGCTTGGACATTAGACTGTCAGTCTGTCAGTTGTCAGTGACGTCAGACTGTCAGACTCTGTCAGGCAGACTGTGACTGTTCTAATTGACGATGATGACGATAAGATTATTATTGATTATTTTGTATATCATATGTCATATGTGATGTCGTACGTATTAATACGTATCCGTATTGTAATATGTTATGCAATGCTGCAATGCAATGAAATGTAATGGTAAATGTGGCCCAATCCTCAGCCCATCAATCTCATTGTAGCCACGATGGCATGCCATGAGACTACTAAACAACAACATTACCTCACGCTTCACTACCACCCGACCACCCTGACACTTCGATATATGCCGGATAACATGATCATGTTGGGCTGGCTGAGGTAACGGTGTTCCATGCGAAAACACCTCGCTTTGCCATTGTCTGGCTGCGAGATTTTCACAATGCGTGGCACTCTGGTCAAACTCAAACCGTTGTGGAGAAGATGAGAAAGATCAAGCCTTTGGATGCCCAATGGGCTGCTCATTGCAAGCTTCGAGGATGGACTGCCAGGTCATGTGGGACCAAAGAGAATTCTTACCGTCACAGGAACTGGACGTTCATTGCTGAGCATTCCCCTCGAACATTCCCATCAATGAATGTCTTTGAATCCTATAGGGCCATCGTGAACTTTGCAACTTCCAAGCAGTGCCTTGATTCCATTCTGAGCCTGATCGATGGGATCACAATGTATGATGATTCCCGACTTTCAGACAATGTATTCATTGAACTTGCACACAAATGGATGTTGCTCTTGCACCCCTACCAGCTTCCAAGGGATCTTTTCTTGGTGACCTACTTGGAGGGAATCAAGTTCATGCTGCCAAGTGTGCAAGCTCCTGTTCACCTTCCTGGTATTGAGGTTTTCACTTCGGGCCGTGGTGTGGACATGCTTTTTGAAAAGGGTGAGGATTCCAAGTTTTTGCAGTGGCTGAGCCTTCCCATGAAGAGTTCCGTCCTTTATGCAAATGATGCTGGGTCTTTGCCAAAGAAACGACCAACATCAGCAAGCAACCCCTCTCAGCCCAAGAAGAAAGCCAAGAAAGGCGCAGGTGCAGGGGCAGTGCCAGACGAGCAGGCTCGGGCACAATCAGCTGAACAGTTGAAGGCAGCTGATGCTGCTGTCTCTACTCCAAAGACCGGTCATGCTGTGAGTGTCAAGTCTGACATGTCAGAGATGGCAATGTTGCAAGGTTTGGAGGCCGATGCTGAGGCCGAGGCTGAGGCTCACCCCAGCGATGTCACCCGGAAGGCAGCTGCGGCTGCGGCTACGTCCAAGTCCGATTCCAAGGAGATTGTTTCAACTTCAACCATGCAATCCTCAAGGGAGTGGACTTTCTTGGATGATGCCTTTCACCGTTTGATGACCATGCTTAAGGTCTTCAACCTTGCGATTGATGATTGGAATTACCCTCCTCAGGACACTGCCCTACCACTTCCCAAGTACAAGGCTCTTCTTGGTTTGCGACAGCAGGTCGCTGCTTGGTACATCAGCGTTAGCTTGGAATTTGCTTGGCGAAAAACAATGACCATTGACAACAAGCAGTACAAGACTTGGTCTACCTTCATGCCGGCTGCCTTAGACTTATGTGCGGCAACATTGGCTGAAGGAAAGACGGCCATCATGACGGCAGCTGAGGATGGTGAAGCCCGATCTTGGGGATCGGGATTGGAAGCAAATCAGAATCAGAATGCTGGAGGAGATGGTGATCATGGCCGCCATGGCCATGGCGGTGGCAGTACCAAAGATGATGATGAGAAGACATCAAATCTTGCCTGGACGAGGTCTTTGTTGGCTGCCTGTCAGGATGGTGGTGGTAGTGGCAGTGGTGAGGCTTTATCATCATCGAATGCAGAGGCCAAGGCTGGTGAAAGAGAAGAGGATGCATTTCGACGACTGCTGAAAGAATGTGGCCGGGAAGCTCAAGCAAGTATCTCTTCTACATCTGGCAAGCCATTGAAATTACATCCGACATTTCAAGCATTGCAAGCTGACTTCTTGCAAGTGATTGGGAAGCCTGGTGAGTTAGCCACCCACACCTACCAGACCTTCCTTTCGCTTGCCATGACGATCATCAACAAGCATGTGCCTGAGTCGTGGTTGCGTTTGGCTGCTCTTTCTTCCAAGCTGGCTCCGACAGATCCTACTTGCAAGCTTACTTGTGGGGATGTTGATGTTTGTGCATCGTTTCTTGGAATCTGAATTTGAATTTGAATTTCATTTCAATTTCGATTTCAATTCTTTATATTTTGAAAGCTTGAGTCTTGAGTTGAGCCGAGTTTGAGTTGATAAGTTGATAGGATATGTTCCGGCTGGCTGTGGCAGCAGTGGCAGCAGATAAGGTTTGCAAGAGTACGTGTCAGCTACTTCCACGGCATGATCAAGGCCTTGACGGAAGATCCAGAGGCTGAGGACTCGCTACTTGGCATCACGAAGGCACCGCAGGAGTTGCGGTCCTACTTGCTCAAGATGTCAAATACCATTCTTACCACCAAAGATGTACTTGTACAACTTCAAGGGTTAGATGAATGGTTGCTTCTCCAAACACACGTTCAAATGTCAGACCAATCCCGAGTGTGGTACAAATTGCACATGAGCTTGATTCTCAGCAAGGGACAGGAGATGACTGAAATCCTCAAAGATAAAGATGGAGTAAAAACTGCCACGGAGGTGTTGAAGGGGTCTTCTTCAACAATCAGTGTTTCAACCGTACCATCTGAGTCTGAGATCAAAGAAGAAGATGAAAATCAAAAGAAGAAGAAGATTGTCACAACTATCTCTTTCGGTGAGATTCTCTCATATGCTTCTGTGCGTGAACTCCAGAACTTGCAAGCTCAGCCTCAGTCCAAGTTTGATCCTGCAGAAGGAGATCTGCAGCTTGACGACTTACCGGACCTCGTCTTGAAGCCGGAATTCTTTGTGATGCCAGTCCTGGCTCCTTTGTTTTCTTTGATCGAGACTACGTTGTTTTCAGCTGCTATGGGGAGTACCGCACGTGCAGCTTATGCACATTTGAAGGTTGATGTTGCTCAAAGGTCACCAGTTGTGAAGTGCCATGGGATTCCTGAAGCCCTCCGTGAAGATCTAGCCATGCCTCTTGCAGGAAAGGTTTCTCTCATGCGCACTTCAGTTGATTCATACCCTTTGCTTACATTGACCAGTGGGGAGCATGATGTTGAGGGGTCTGATGATGCCATCAGCCTCACAGTGTATGTTACTGGGGAATCATCTCACAAGGTTCTCTCAGCAGAAAAGCTTATCCCCGCTTGGTGTTGTAAGGGTGCAGTTGCCGGAGCAACCATGTCCCTTCATCGCACTTTGCTACGTGTCAATGTGAGTGATTTCAAACCCATTTGCTATGCAGTCTTGAATTCTAATAGTGATGGTGATGATGCTGAGGAGGACGCTGCCGAGACTGGCAGCCATTCGGAAGATGCCCTTTTCGAAGTTTCAATTCCTTCTTTGAAAGCTCATGCTGATCTGACTGCAAATGATGGGGAAGAATGGGAATTGTCTCGTCCTGTTGGCAGGAAGCCGACCTTGCCGAAGGAGATCAACGCCACCAAATCCAAGACTACGACTACGACTTTGGGCTCTTGTTTTGACATCCGGCCCAGCCTCACTGAAACTCAAAGTGAAGGTCAGAATCAGAAGGCTAAGAAGTTAGCTGCCAACGTTATGCGTGAGTGTGGGCATTTGCTGAGGTGAGAGTGAGCCTGCCCGCCCTGATTTCAATAAGCTATCAGGCTTCGAGTTTCAAGTGGATTTCACTTGGCCTTGGCCTGGCCCGCCAATTGCCAATCAATTGGCAATTGGCAATCCAATTCAACTTCAGTTACTTCAATTTTGATCTGGTGATTTTTGCTTTCTGGCAGTTCTGGTTTGGCATTGGTTTGGGCCCACTGATTAATAACACTGATTCCTTATTGTTTGTTCATTGATTCAATTGATTCATTGATTCACTGATTCCAATCCAATTCGTTCAGAAAGTTCAGAAAGTGTGCATTGGGCCTTTGACATTGAAATGAATCGAACCGAATCGACTTTGAATTTTAATTTGAATTTGAATTGAATTTGAGCTTAGAGACTTAGAGACTTAGAACTTATAGACTGGACTTTGACTCGACTGAGTCCGACTGAGTTGTTTTGTTGTTAGTCGTTTGTTGACACAGTTGACACTAGTTTTTGAGTTTTTGACTGTTCTTTCAGTCTTTCAGATCAGAACAAAACAAAGCCAAATAGCCAGAGGCATAGCAGCACGGTTGCACTTTTGCCGGCGGCGGATTGATTTAGGCCCTGAAATCTCGAATCCGTGAATCTCTCGAACGATTAGGCGGCTAGGGGGCGGCAGTATTCGTTTCAGGACTGCGGACTCCGGACTGCAGTGCAGCAATTTCGAGGTGAGGTGAAGGGATGAATTATGAAGTAAAACTAACTAGAACTAAAACTAGTAAAACTAAGTAAAACTAAGTAAAACTAAGTAGTAAACTATTGAATATTGAACTTAGAACTGAAAACTTAGACTTAAACTGAAACTTGTACCATATTTACTTTACTTGTGTTAAGTGTTAAGTATTACTTGAGACTCCAGTCTGACCAATGACCAATAGCCTTCTTTAATGGTACCAATGTTACTGTTGCGACGACTCATGACTCATGGACATTGATTCATTGGTCCATTGGCCATTGGCCATTGGTTGGCAATTGGCAGTGTCAGTGTCAGTGTGTTCTTCAATGATTTCACAATTTCAATTTCATTCAATTTCACTTCACTTCACTGTTTCACCGTACCTCGTTACTGCTTGGGGCCTCCGATCCGACGCGACTCCTTTTGCAAAGTGCGGCCAGAGTGTTGCTTTTGCTTTTGCAATTTTGTTTCAATTTCAATTCCGACTCCGACTCAGACGGACCGGTGCCCAATCCCAAACAGGTCGAAGTCTAAGAGTCTAAGAGGAAAATTTATGGAAGATGTTGACTAAAATCATTCATTATTTCATTAAATTCAACAACTCGACTCAACTGACACAACTGACAACTGACAACTGACTCTCAACTCACTGCTCCTTTGAAATTGATTAAATTTAAATTTGAATTTGAATTTGCATTTGTTTGTTATTTGATTATTGTTACTATTGTCTGATTGTCTGTTGTTATGCTTCGTTTTGCTTCGGACTTCGGACCCTTCGGACTCCATGGACGGACCGACGGAAACAATTGGATGAATCTGTTTGTTTGTTAAAAATTTAATTTCTGGGATGCGGCGGCGATATGGCGATAGGCGATATGACGATATGATACTGCACTTCCGAGACCCAGTGTGCCAGTGAGCCAGATCGGTCTGAGTTTGAGTTGAAGTTGTGAGTTGTGTCAGCCAGTGTCAGTTCTGCAGTCGTGACTCAGTTTGGTGGTGGGAAGAAATTGGTAACTGGAAGAAACAATTGGATTCAACTACATGCCCTGTGACACCGTGACACCCTTTGATTTCCATTTCCAAATTTCATTTCCAACCTTAACCTTAACTTTAACCACCTCCTCCACTCCACTCCACTCTCCACTAATTTTTTTTGGTCCTACCCGACCCGGCCCGAAAGAATTGAAAGACGGACAGACTCAACAGACTCCTGAAATACATAAACTGTAGGACTGTAGTAGGTAGTAGGTGACGGGTAGCTCGGTGGTGACTTGGGTCTTTGCAGACTCTGTTGAATGTCGCCGTATCATACTTCGACTTCTAGATAATTATTATATGATTATTTATATGACGATTATGACTATGATTATTTTGGAAGTAAAATAGAATAATCGGATACGGATAATTTGATAATTACTCCGGACCAATTACTATTTTTCCAAAATTACAAATTGCAAACTCAAACGATGATCAAACCACCGGCAGAGACACTGATACTGGCCACCGGTTATATTTCTTTTATGATGTCTATATGTGACGTCTGCTTAGGCTTTTGGATTCGTTGGTGGACCTCTGAAACCTGACTTTCCCGAGGTGGAAAAAGAAACGAAGGCATCGTCACTGATTCACTGATCAGTGTTGAAGTGGTGAGTGTGTGGGGGGACTGGTGGGCCTAGTGAAATCATTTATGATTTCAATTCAATTACTGTTTGAGTTTGAATCAGATTTGAAGCAAAGAATTCTAAATTAAAGAGGAATACTCTCATTCCACTCACTGGTTCATCGATTTTCTGATAGATTTGATAGATTTGAACGTTGTAATTGATGAAGGTTTGGTGCTCCTAGTAAGAACATAGATTTAGGATGTCAACGGGCGACATTAGCATATGATGTATTTTGACATATTCGGTAGTATTCGTATATGTCCGGCAGTTGCCGTCCCAAGTGGGAAGCCAACCCCCTTCGCGACACCCCGGGTTAAGCCCCCCAGTGTGCAACAACTTACCTAGCAGACCAGGGTGGATTCGAGCCTCTGACCTCAAAGCACCGTACCAAAATTGCCTAGTGGTACAAACGGCTGCCAAACACTCAAAAGTGCCACCCTAAACACCACCTATTTCCGTCAAAAAAGGACTCCATGTCAGCCTCCCCCCTCCCCCACACCCCCTCCTAATTCTCACTTCGTTCCCAGGGTGAAACTACGCCTAGCCTAGCCTACCGGCTGGCTCTCGTAACTTTGCCCCAAACAGAATCTACAACAATTCACTGATGCCTTTGTACGAAAGATTACTAAAATCTATGGAATGGTTAAGGAAACAAATCGTTCTTGTTGCAAAGTGTTGCACGAAAACACAGCCCCCCTTTGATGCACAGGTGCGGATGCCCGGAACTGCCCAATCGGAGTTGTTCTTTGCTTCGCTTCAAGCACCATAAGGTCAAGTCACAAAGAACATCAGCCTTGGCACAGCTGATGGTTCCAGTGTTTAGAGACAGAAAATGCAAAGTAAATCTTAAAGACAAAAAAGAAAACATGGCTCCATCATCCTCCATCTCTAGTGTGTACTTCTAAGGATTGCAATCGACTTTTTCCAGCTAGAGGCTAGGAGCTGATTTCAACTTTGCAACTTTCTATACCATGATCTCCTCTGCAAACCTAACATGGAAATGGATTATTCTTCCAGGAACATGCGCCATTTTCTTCCATGGTTTTATCAAGAAAGATTGAGATCTTACAGAATTTGTCCCTCTTTGATCATCGGAGGGTACTACACGCGTAAAGCTTCACACGATTTCGACTGGCCTCCATCCAGCTTGCCACGGTTAGCACCTCGATCAGCGTTGAAAGATCGGTGCGCTTCAGTGTCCATGTCCTCTTCAAAGCTTCTTGAATAGAAACCTGAGAAAATGTTCGGCTTGAAGATCCAATCACCAGTCGGGTGGGGACAGACAGAATTCCACTATATTAATCTATATTATGTATTTACAATGTATCATACATGCATGTTTCCGTGAGATGCTAGATTCAGATCGTTTGTTGGGCCGTTTCAAAAGGAAAGAAAGGCACAATCTTTCAGTCGTCAACAACTAATCATATACATATACAGTAATACATCAACAAAAAACCTTCCACTGACGGCAAGAGACTTGGGTATAGAAGTTAAGGACAAAACCACGCTTTCCATCATCAACCAAGTCTGCACTAAAAGTTTTGAAGCGCTGCAACAACTCCTCCAAAAATCCCAGCTGCTCCCTAGTCGTCCAGCGATTCTCAGTTTGCAAACGAAGTACCTTGGCCAAACCGCTGCTTGGAGGTCCAAACAAAAAAACAACAGTAAATTATGCTATGCAAAATCCCAAGAACGTTTTGCAATTTTGATCAATTTTGAATCAATATCAGAAGGCCCGTGCATGCGCAAACCCAACTTGCCGAACTTATCACAGCCAATACGAATCAGCTATGAATCAACTCATGAGGAGTCCCTTGGAGTTCAACATAGTTTAACGCAAACAATATGCAAACCCACATTTCTCACCCCAACAACATGCGGCTCGCCACGGAAGTCAAGACATCTTGCAAATCTTGGGCTGAAATTTTGGGCATCTGCAAAAGGCTTCGGAATATAGCTTGAAAGGTTTCTTCCGCAGCCTTACTTGTACCTGCAAAGGCAAAATCGCAAATGCGGTGGAAAAGCACAAATTCATTCGTGCACAAGTCCTTGATAAACAATTTGCAAAGATAGGTTTTTAGAGACTTTTGCTGAGCCTGTCTTAGATATCCTCACTTGCAATCTCTAAAGTGGATATCTGCCCATGCTGGAAAACCTCCAACCAATGCATCCTCACGCCTCCTCGGGAAGCGATGCACTTTTGCAAAGGCACAGACTTGCGGAACAGTTCCCAAATCACCTCTCCACAAGACATTGTCGGACCTGAAGTGAGACGGTGGAAAGTGAAGAGTTGAGGAAAGAGACAATGGATGGACATCATGGCGGCATCATGCTTTTGGTAAGCAAACAATGGATGGAATATTTTGGAATGACATGAACTTTGTTAAGGCCAGCACTAGTTGCATCATGCGCAATGCAAAGAATTTGAGCACAGTCTGCAATGCTCAGCTGCTTGCAAAGGCAAACCTCAGTGAACTCTCATGAACTCAGCTCTTTTGGAATCTGGGGCCGAGGAAAACTATGAACACGTCCCAGCAGGGTACGAAATGATTGCCGGACAAGAGAATGGATGATACTATGGGCAAGCAGTTTAGCACCTTCAGCAAAACTAAGGATATGGGAGCTGGCAGCTTGAACAGGCTCCAGAAATCGTTCCGCACCCACGCTGTCCAGCATTTTGCAAATGGCTAAAGCAAGCAATGCAATGTTGCAGAAGAGTGCCCCGAGATGCAGGAAAATTTTGCATTTTTCCACACCCACGACAAAGTGGCTACCAAAATACGGCAAGAGTGTCGTTTCTCTGGATTGAGAGGAGAAGATCATACTGAATATGTATAATTAAATATAGATATATATATATATATATGATATATAATATATATGCATTTATGTATAGCATATATAATTATATATACGTATTAGTATACTGACAATTTTGAGATCCACCTGTTCTCGTTGCACCTCAAAAAACCTTCAGCTTTTGGCTTCAAGTCAGCCACTGGATGGAGCGTTGCATGAGAGAATGAGGCTTCCAAGTCCAGATGTGTAGGGCTATTAGGGCTACAATAGCGGCTACAGATCTGGGTCTGGGCCTTCCTTAGGTTCCTTCAGAGGTTTTTAAAGCACGGCATGGACATAAGATCACAATACATAAAGAAACATGGCCCCTACATGTCGGTGGTGTCTTGAACAGGTTCCACTTTCTCGAAGGTGAGATGTTCTTGATAACTTGTTCATTGTCTTTTCTACAAGCCAGCGCTTTTCACTGCCTGCAACCTAGAGTCTACACATTCTGCCAATCGGCATGGTGCTTCAGAAGAACGAGAAGAACAAAGGGCTGCATCACCCAAACACTCTGTGAATTGCTTCTGGAAAAGATCGTCATTGGGACTCCGTTGGTTGATGCACTTGCACAACAAATATTCCAAATTCATTCCTCAGAGCACGACGCTAGAAGCCAGAACACCGAGTGCAACAAGGTGGTCACTTTGTGTGGGAATCTCAATTGCGCTCGGAACACCCTCAGAGTTTACTAGCTGCGACTTCATATGAACATCGTGTGGGTGCCGTGGGTGAATCAATGTTCGCTGTGTACATCGTCACGGTACAGTATATAATTTGTATTGACTCCATTGGGTGGACACATCCTAAATGCGAGGATCAAGCGTGGGTCCCGACCACTACCTAAGCCAACCTGCACCTGTCCAAAGAAAAAACATATACCTCCTGCAGCAGCTCAAATGACAGGACTGAATCTGAAAATCTAACAACGCAGCAATGGTTTCGTGTAAACATGTATACTGTGATATACTAAAATCCAGGCAAGCGCAACAGTATCACGATCAACACCTCTACACGGAAGACGCTGAATGTCCATGACATGCGAGCTTCGACTGCCCTTGCATTGTGGGAGTATTGGCAATTCTCGATGCAATTTCTTCGATGTTGCCACCACCACCTGCTCACACGCCACCATGCACAGGGGCATGGAATGACAGAGGGGTAGAGACACACATGTGATTCATGCAATGATCATGATATTGTGAATGACGATTCTTTATTATGACATTTATGACTATGTAATATATCATTGTGAATAGCAATTCAGAATGGTGGTGATATGTGGCAAGAACCATCATCTGAATTCACACTAATCTCCTTGGCTTCTTTCTCCGCTTCTTCACCATTGATCACTACATCTAATGTATGTATCATTACACGAGTACTACTGTATATTTACACACATATCATCATGATGACCACTGCCATCTTTATTGTTGTCATCTTTATCAGCAACGCTGACCATAGCACATCTTTCCTATTGAAAAAGGTGTGTGTGTGTGTGTGTGTGTGTGTGTGTGTCACAGTCTGTTCCGAAGACACAGAGCCTGCAGGTTCTGGTAATAGTAAAATGAAGACGTGTGTGTACGATTTCACAACACTATTCTGCTTTCATCACTCTTTCATCACCGCGTTGTCAACGGAAACCTTCACTGCCTTCTCAGATGTAAAAAGGGTGAACATAACATGCACCACTTTAGCCTCCCAAAATCGTACTTTCTAGCTCTGACTTTGCATACTCTTGACTTAACACTGGCAGACAGATTCGAATTGCTTCCAGTCTATAGATGGTACTGTAATTATTCGCATTCCTACAATAAGACATTTCTACTCTTCAGATTTCAAACCTAAAGACACCATGGCTCCAACCAATGATGGCAACCACCCATCACCTACCCTTGCGTTTGCCACCTTCAACAGCTTGAAATGTGGTAAGTCTTCCACCTCTGGCAGTTTCAACAGCTCATCCAAATGCTTCCAAAATAGATTCAACACTGCAGTCCTGTCGCAAGTGCCGGAGTTGAGCTGTTGAGAATAGCAAACTTACCACCCAATGACCATCCAACCCAGAAAATAATATACCAAACCATGGGTATGACATGATCTCTCTTTTTTGATTGGAGAAGGAAGAAAATCAAATGTCAAGATGTTTGCACACATTTAGGAGAAGCCCTTAAAGTTGCTGCAACTGGCTGCGGGAAGGCCTCACTGGATTTTCAGACACCACATTCTAGCTCGAGAGATTTTGAGGCACAGCTGAATGGGTGCAGCAGTATGATGTGATTTCAACCAGGCTTTCGAGCTGTGAAGCACAAAACTTCTCAAATCTGATCATATTTTTTGGGTTCTCAGTTCTCATCAGTGCCAAAAAAAGTCAAGGTGTCTTGATTCGGACCAAACAGTACCAACTGAGATACAATGATAATCAAAGTCTGCATTTGCAATTTTGCAAAGACCTCCCGAATCCTGGCCGCGTTTTCACTCTTTTGGTCCTCTGAAGTGAAATAACCCCATAGATTGCCTCTGGTTTCCCCTCCAAAAGCAATCCATAACTACCCACACAGTCCTGGCCAGCCAAGTGATCAAGTGCAAAATCAGTTTTTCTTTTTCCAACCTGTACAAAATGTGTAGGGGTTTCACATCTTACTTAGTGTAGCAGGAGTTCCTCCATCAACAATAGCAGGCCAACGGTTTAAACAAGCCAGCAACGGTTGGCGTGCTCCCTTCCATCCCTCGCACACCATCCCATATCCTGCAGTGCTTTCTTCCGCACATGGTCCCCCCACCATGACTTCGGCCAATGGGCACACAGCCTAGGTTCATGGTGCAATAAAACTGCTTTGTGATTATGCTTAGGGCTTAGGAGATCTTAAGAGGGAGAACCCTTCATGCATACTTTAGCTATCTTCTCATGTTCTAGGATTATGTTCCTAGTCAAAGAACAAACCCACAGAATGTAAGCGTGTGAATAGACATGCCCAGTGAATCACTCAAACACTGTCATTTTGAAAACTGTGGACGTTCTGAGTTTGTGTTCCATATCCCCACCAAGAATTGGCCAAGGAACCCTGCCAGCAAGACCGTTCCCAAGAAGAAACGTGTGAAGTATTGAGTGTCAGGGCATTCAGGACCAACTTCCCCCAGAAAGTGGGCAACGTGTGCAGCCAAAGGCTGCATGAGGACGTTGCGATTTCTGGCAAGACACGTTTCGAAGAGGTCACAAAATTCCGAAACCCACTCAAAGAGCTGCAGAATTCCTTCAAGAACTGCACACGAGACCTCATCCATACCCTCTGGATCATTGTACACAGTGGCCATGTGGAGAATGGTTTTCAAAGCCTGATTCCAAGCCTTGCTCGCGGCGTGTGGAGATATAACTGCTTTTTTGTTTGAAGGTTCTGCTCGATGCTGGAAGCTCTTGCCACCTTGATGTGAAGTGACTTTCACGGTGCAATCTTCTTCCAAGATCAGCTCAATGCTGCGATCTGGCGCAGCCCACATCCAAGGCGAGTCAGTGTGCTTTTCCAGTTGACACACATACGTTTTGTCCTGGTAGGCAGAAAGACGCAGCAAGGTTCGATCTTGTCCTGCTTCGTGTATTTCCATACTCAATCCACCAACGTTTCAGAAAATTAGATAATGGTGGACCTCTTTGAACTTATATCAATAGATATTAATAGAATTCCATAGATATCAATAATCAATAGCATTAATCTGTGTTCAACATGATCGAGAGTTATCAAGAATCTACATCTATCCACTGCTACTAGTGGATTTTAAAAGCACTTTTCTCCATTTAGATCCCTTCCTGCACAGTCTTGCCAATTTGGTTCAGCACTCCCTGCTTGGTCACTTCGTACTTTTTGGGATTTCGCGTTTTGCTGGTCCATTGTCCCTCAGGAAATGCCTGGCATCTTGCATGCAAAGAAAAGCTGCAAGGAGCACAGGTGTGGATAAGCCATGCCATGTCAGTGCAAGTCAGACACTATCAAAACATAATATATACACTCGATTGGTGACTTTTAATGCCCCAGCAACCTGAAGGTCATGGGTCTTACAACCCTGGATTTCTGCCAAGTCAATAGAATAGCAAGGCAACAAGATATTTTTCAGCAACAGGTGTGTGGCCGTTGGACCGCTTTTCGTTTTACATCTTTTGGACCCTTAAATTGGTTTGCTACTACTAAAAAATCATTAAAAATCATGGGTCGACACACCCATCTCCAAGGTGTAGGAAGCTAGTGGCTGCACCTGAATGTTCTTCCTGGCCCAGTCAGTGCATCGCTTGACGGCCTCAGCTGAGAGATGCATGATGTAGACCCAAAACGGCAATGATGGAATCAAAGGATACTTTCCAACCGGGTGGCCGGGTGGGGCATCAAAAAAACAATTGATAGGGATCAAAAAATATGCTCATTTCCACTGTTTTGACAAATTCTCGGTTTCCTAGCCCCTGGGTTACGAAAGCTGTCTTGACACAAAATCTGAAAGAGCTGCAGGGGGGATGCTGCGCCCGTCGCTGCAAAGGATGCCGCCCTACCTTCCTCCTTCCTTCCTTGCTTGCATCCAGGAACTTGCTGTGTCAGATACTACTGTTTATCGATAAAGTATCTTGCTTCCTTGCTTCCTTTCCTTTCTAGGCCATCTTTCTTCATTCCTTCCTTCCTTCCTTCCTTCCTTCTTTCCTTCCTTTCTTCATTCATTCATTCATTCCTTGCCTTCCTTCCTTCCTTCCTTCCTTCCTTCCTTCCCCTTCTTCCCCTTCTTCCCCTCCTTAAAGGATCCACGTTAATTTCTTTTTTGATGCCTATTATTTTTTTCTTGATGCCTACTAATTTTATCTTTGATGTCTTTGCTTTTTTATGCGTATCCAATTGATTGCAATGAACCAAGATAGCACAGTACCGCCACTACCCAGAAATGCAGTGATCTGGTCATCAACATTCAACTAGTAGTTGGTCAGCTTCTCAAACTGAGCTTCCGAATTTCATCGTGGAAGATCTGTACTAACCTCCACTTGGCTGATCTTCCCGATTTTCAAGCAGGTCTGAAGCCTTCCAAACTTTGCCATCACAAAATGACAGCAACCCTCCAAAACAGGCTGCTTTGCCTGAAATCTTCCACTCCACATCCTAAACTACCATTTACTTCACGAGGTCGAGGTCGGTAGTGAGGTTGTGAAATCATCTTACCAAATTTGTATAATCTTCAAAGTCTATACTATATGTATATACACTATATGCGCAATATATGTATATAAATATAGATATATATTATGTATGCATTCAAAGTGAACCTATTTCAAGAAGTAAGTCCAACAAGTCCCTCTCGACAGGACTCCCCGTTACCAGCCACGCCACATTGACGACTTGAAACTTCGACAGTCGCGGATCAACAGCATCCACTTGGACCCTTCGATTAACATCGGGTGCATCCATGGCGGCTGACCCGGATTTTAAAACCAGTGAAGTTTCAACCAGCAAACACAGTTTGCAAATTGGATCTCCCAATGACGCGAAGCTGGTTTTTTCTAAGGACAAGGAAGACATGACTTTTTTGAGAAACCTGGTCTTTTTGCGACAGGTCAAACAGGTTTTGTGGCTGGCAGTTTTGTGGCTGGCAGGTGTACGTGTTCAATATTTTCTTACAAGTTCAAGTCAAACATCATGTCTTTTAGTGAAATATCATGCTACAATCTTTCAAACATCAAAAAGCTGGCATGAATAGTCAAATCATGTGCCTTGTCTGTTGGATGGTCAGCAGCTACAAACAGCGTCGCAGCAACAGCCAGGTCAGCTGGGGCAAAGGGTGCACCAGGTCTTTTTAAATCTATATTACGATTGCGAATGAGTACGGTATATATGATACAATATTATCTGATCATAAAAAATATTTCATATTATCATATTAGATATCAATCATATTACAACTGATTATATCTGGTTGTATCTACTTCCTCCGTTTTCCTGTCCGCGCACTTTTGCATCTTTTTGCACTAGATCGTGACCAGCCCATGAAGATGACCGGTTCATTCCAATAGGCAATTGAATACCTTGGGGATGCTCATCTTCCAGTGTCTTTGTGTGTTTTCATATTGATTCCATGCTGCGGTCCATTTTCATGTTGATTTCTTATCTAGCCAAGTCTCAGAAACTGAAAACAACGTAAATATGTAAATCAACTTGTGCAACTTAACACAACGGATGCCTTTCGCAAATTGCTTCTGTGTTACTCCCTCCTCTTTGGCCAGCTCCAAAGCTTACCGCCTCTTGCCAGTCACGACTGCGTTACAATTCGAGTTCATTTTGAAACGTGAGATCTGTGTGGAAAAAGTATTGGAAAGGTGGGTTGAAGTGTGCACTGCCTGAAAGGAATTCTGCCGAGCACCTGGAACGAGAGAAAAGGCCTCCAAGGGTCGAAAAAGACCGAGTGCATTCACACGCATTCATGGTGCCGCTAAAAATGCAATAGTTCTTGTGCAATCTGTCGAATGATATGAGCTGTGCTTTGCCAATGTCGCAAAGTCTTGCCGCAATCGGACCTTTCATGCAAAGATATGACGCTTCAATAAAAAACGCCCAGTAAATTCTAAGTCGTTAGTACTGTAAGACGTTAGTAATATACGTTCTTAGTGGTCACGGCATACAACATCATACAACTTCATGTCAGGATCCAGGGCCTTCGGCAATTGCGAGCTGGGTCTATGGCTCAAACTACGCGGCCTAAAGCAGCAAGACATGCAGAGGCTCTATAACCTCCACTTGGCCGTCAGCTAAACAGATCTTGCTTCCAGAAATCCCAAAAAACGCCCAGTAGCAGCTCTTTGCTTTGATCTGGCCGTAGCAATGAAGGATTCAGAAGTGTTTGCAGTGGCTCGATTCCTGCTGAAGGCAAGTCTTCGCGGTCAAAGTTTAGGAGCAAAGCCAAACGCAGTTTCAACATGCTTAACGTGCTTGTGTTTGCTAGGTTCATCTTAAAGAAATGCAGAATGTAATATATCTCCAAATTCAAAGCCACAGGAGTACAGCAATTATGGAAACGGTTATAAAGAGGTGTGAAAGGCTAATGAATGCTAAAGACATCGAAGACCCACTGCTACACGGTTGCACTTTATTTCACCCTGGTACTCTATACACTGTATTAGTTAGTTACGTTGTGTAAATATATTACACACCGTTACTCTCGTCTCCGGTTCCAACCCAGCTTGAGCACCTGAAGTGCCTAACTTTTGCAATTCTTTTGTCAACCTGGTGATTCCATATGATTGCAGGCCACACTGCAACTGCCAAAAGGTATCTTTAATTATCTTGAGCTATGAGAAAACACAATCATAATATGGCATATATATATATAACGACATGATGATTTCAAAGATATACAAAGAACAAAGAACAAATGAGAACAAGATAGGCAGCCTGAAACAGAAATAAACGGAGTGGATGAGTTTTGTCATCGGATATCATCAATGAAGAGTTGTTCCTTGAAAATTAAAAGGAGACCGCCTCTTCTGCCGCAGTTTGCTACGACTTGCTGAACTAAACTCTGAAGTTTCATCTTGCTGGACCTATTGGTGGCATGACTACGGTAGTGACGAGAGAACACACTCTGCAAAATCTGCCTGCTTTGTTCTTGCTCGTGCTGTCTCTGAATTTCCTTCTGCTGCAGCAGGAATTCTTCCTGGAGCTTTCCTGACGTGACATGCTTGAGTGATCTTGAAAGAATCCATCAAGCATGTCAAATCATGTTCATCATGTCTTCGTGTTTGTCATATTTTGTCATTATGATCGGTATGTTTCGTTGCGTGCAAATCGAGGTTCGCTGTTGAAACTCCAAGACCAAGTTTGTTGCCTGTAGCAGGCGACAGGCCACGAAGCCGCTTCCAAGCATACAGAAATGTTCAAAAGAACTGAAATGAAAAAAGCAAACCAAAGATCAAACATTTCCCTTTGTGATCTGAATACAATTCCTTTTGTGATGCAAGCAATTGGTGCTTCTCTGTGACCGCCGTCTTAAGGAACTTATTCAAAAGCTAAATACGATTTTGGGGTGAAGTCATGTGAAGCTTTCGGTCTCTGATGCGTCTCGCAGCACGATCCAATTATCACCGAACAGTCACTTTCGCTAGGTATTGGATGGTGTTGGCCGTGATTTTCCGTTGCGTTGAATCATTTCGATTCGTTTCGATTCATCGTTTCGATTCATCGTTTCGTCCAGGCCTGCTGCTCTAGCTGTGCTCGCCTCGCTTGGGCTCGCTGCTGCAACTGCATGAGTTGCTCGTTGTGTCGTTTGCTCAGGCTGTACTCATCCGCCTTTACCTAACCAAAAGTGACGCTAGATAAAACAGCAAATGAAATTGAAGACAACCTGCAAGCCTTATTACAACATCAAGCTTGAAACATCTACGCTGAAAATAATCTTGACCTACTTCCAGCTGCTGGTAGAAACTGTGAAAGGGTGCAATGGAAGTCCACTGCTTTTATCCTGCCTGGCAATCCAGCGCAAGCCTGAACCGTGTATGTTGCCTGCTGGGCCACCGAATAGGAGCTACACAAAATTCACACAAATACTACAAAGATTCAATTGCTGCATCAACTACGTGTGAGATGATGGAGACATCACATTCCAAAGATTTGGAAACTGTAAAAAAAAAAAAGGAAAGGCACTGCTTTTGAAGCGCTTCCAGCTGCTCTTGCTGGCGAGAGAGCTGCTGTTGTAGGGCTGCCTCTCCTGAAGATGCTGCACCCGAAGGGGTTGATGCTTTTTCTGCATGAGAAATGCAAACAAAAAATAAGAAAGGGCGACGCGACGAGATAGGACCCATCTGGACCCTCTGGGCATTCTACACTTGTTTGTTCAGAGTCTGCAACATGTTCAAACATGTATTCAAGTTAATCATTCAATTGTATTCACATATCGTCATATCGTATCTTGCCATCTTGTCGCCATCTTGTCGCCTTCGGCCAACTTGCTGCGGATTTCTGCCATCAAAGCTTCTCGTCGGGCATAAATGGCTGTAGGCGTTGGAAGCTGCCTGGAAAGTTCACCACGGTCGACTCGACTGCATATTCTTCTTCTTTTTGTTTGCATTTGAGTGTTTTCATGTGTTTTCTTTCTCTTCCGTTTCTTTATGTGGATGTGACAATGTGCTAGGTTTCTATGTTGCTAAGATTCATCCATGTGAGATCAACTGCGAAGAGAAAGCTTCAAGTTCTGCTTTAACGTAGGCATTCGCAAGAGTACGTGATCACAGTATATCACAGTATCCACCTAGCCACTGTTTATCTACAAATATCAAAGTATAAATCTACCAAGGGACCCTGTGGTGTAGCCAAAGCGCGTCATGGCCACTGACAAAGGATTTGCTTCCACCATTTCGTGCGACTTGATCTGTCAAAACTTAGATACAGGAAATTGCAATGCTCCAATGCTACCTGTGAGAAAGGACACCGTCTACATGAGTCTAAGTATGTCGGTAGCTTTGCAGCTCTTCTTTGCTGCACATGACACATCATTCAACTGTGTACAAGTGGTCTTGACTCTGAAATCTTTGGACTGCACTGTTGCTCATTAAATTTGGCAGCACATACAGCCTGCATGATGATCTTTTGCTTCCAACTTCTATGCTTGATTTTGATGAATTGGTTCCAATGCATTCTAATGCTGCAAGGTCTTGGGTTGGATACCTTGTGGCTGAGAGATGAAAGGCCAAGTTTCGAGGATCCCAAAAGGAGGCTATGAAAGACGTATCTGAAATCTGATCAGGGTGGATTTCAGAAACGTCTCGCTTCAGTCAAAGCACCAGAGAGTTGAAACCCTGAAGTGTCTTTGCCCCCTAAAAGACAGATCAAGCACTGCCAGCGATTTTGTCATTTCTACTGTGTTGTGTCATCCAACAGAGCGATAGGGGCAATCATCGACAAAATACGAATGTCAGAGTGTCTTCCAATTTTGATTCTCATCATTTCTCATCGACCCCGATCCGCCAGCTCGTTTATCCACTTTTGAGTTCGGCACCCTTGACATTATACTTACTTTGCTTGTCTCCGCTGCTGGTATCAGAGTGACCTGCCTGCTAAATTTGATAACTCATGATACATCCATGTCCTTTGTTTTTAATGTAAACAAGTCTTTTGCACATGACGTCATTTGGACCTTACAATGTCTCACAAGTGCGAAAGTGGATGCGTATAATACGATTTGTATTGATTCGTCTTGATCACCCTGAAGCTTTTCACAGCAGAACAGCAAAACTACTTGGTCCAAGCTCCGTGCCTTGCCTCCAAGGCTTGCAATTGTGAGATTGACAAGTACAATTGTGACATAATTGTGAATGTCAACCAATTGTGAATAATTGTGACATATTGTGATAAGTTGAAAGTTCTTGAAACAGTGATCTTTCGCACCTCTCATGCAGCAAACTTACATTGTTGCACACTGTGTCCTACAATCATTTGTTCGGAGCGCCAGCTTGACAGACTTGGCTTTGCCGTTTGAGCAAAGGTGTCCGCCCCTCAAGCATGATACAAATGCAAATGTTTAATGGGGAGATTGAAGCCTAGATATACGTCTCTGTGTTCAAAGCAGTGTGTTGATTGAGTGAGCCCGTGAATAGGCTGACTTCGCATGCACTGCGGTGAAACTCTGAACTGGCTCCGTCGAAGCTATTTTTTGGCAGGATTCGTCACCCTCTTGTCTTGCCATCGCCTGGAATTGACAGAGCTTGAGAGCGCACTCAAAATCGATCAAAGCATCGAAACAAAGTGAAGGCGTAAAAGGAGTACGCTCAGTAAATTCTCAGTACACAACAAAAAATGCAACAAATGTAATAACAAACACTGTAAAATGGTCTGTAAAAAAAAACACATAAGAAAAAATGACCTGAAATGACATGAAAAGTCCTCAAATGTCACTGGGCTCCCTTAAGTCAACCGAGGCCCAGGCAACTTGCTTAGTCTCGCATTGGCTCGCGCCTGCAGGACACGCTGTTTGAACAGTTTCCCTCGAACATCTCGAACTGTTGCAAAATGAAAAGGCATGACAGAGTGACACTAAATTGAATGAAATAATGAATACAGTACGATGAATACCATGAATAGAAAAACAGAGTTTGAACATGTTTGCTTATATGTTTGACCATGAGCGGAATAGATGTGCTTGGAGCTCGTTTGCAAGACTCTTCAAACTACATCACACTACGACATCTGAGATCCGATTCGTCCTGCTGCTGTAATTACAAGCGCACGCGATTCACTGCTATCATAATGCTATCAGAAATACGTACCAATGGGTACATTAATGGTTTATGGCATTTTATGGCTATGTTATGTCGTTATCCTTCGTTATCTATCGTAATATGCAGTGTAGTACTGCGCAGTCTACGCACACATCAGGAAACATGAGGGCAAAGATACCTTTGTGAAACTCTTGAAGTCTTTTGAAATTCCAAAAGATGTCAAACATGCCCTATACATGCCCTGCATCCCTACATTATCTAGTGGTTTATCTGGGGATGACTTGACAATTCGAAGCTACCAATTGAAAGCTTGAGTCAAGTGCATGAAGTCTACTTGAAGCCTACTGGCTGGGTATGGGGGCGGTTCAACTGAGCACGAGGCCAGATATTGCGAGAATGTGATCTTCAACTCTTGTCCATCGGAGCCTGCAGCTTCAATGTGACCACGAAGGCACTATCAGCGGTCCAAGACACTTGAATCAAATTGATGAACAATGCAAGCCATATTTGAAATGTGAGCAGTAGGCACGCAATACAACATTGAAATACAATGAAGCATGTGATGCCAAGCATTCCAACTATCTCACACTTAACCAACACCCCGCACTTGTGCCAATAGGTCAATCTGTCCTATATCTGTCCTTACAAATTTAAACAACACCATCTACGCCATGCTGCCAAGGCCGCGAAGGCCACACATTGGCTTCTCAGACTGAATATCTTCTTCGAATGTCAAATGTCTGGGCACTGCACTCCAATTTCTAGGTCATTGTCGCTACACTCTACACTTTCTTACATCTGCTGCATCCATATTCAGGTCCTCCTTTTTTCTCATCCCTTTTAAACAACAGCGCCAGCGAAATGACAGTCCTTTCTGCTGCTGGCCAAAGATCTCGGTGATCTCATCATCCAGGTTGCTTCGCCCTGCAAATTTCCCAGCAACAGTAGTACACAACTTTGACTGCTTCTTTGCTTTGCAAACTCACAAAATGATCTCCTTTGACTAACAACAATACAACTCTGTACGACTAGTCAGCAGCACAAACAGCTGACTGCTTTTGTGTGCCATTGTGTGCTCAAGAGCAACCAATGATCCAGGTTCGAGCTTGCCCACAAGAGTTTCATTTTCTAATACAAGAGGATCAAACATGCATAAAACGCAAACCTACCAAGCAACATCAAGCAGCACAAGCTCTTGCAAGCATTCCCACAGTTCATGTAACATCTTGTCTCACTTTGGCAAGGGCACCATGTCTGACGTAGATAATCTGCAAGGTCTGCTCGACACTGATCTTGCCATGGAATTCCTGGTACCAGATTGAGTCACGTTCGATCAGCGATGGTTCGAACATCTGAGTTGCCAGGTTTCTCTGTTGTTGACCCCACCTTTACCTGAAGATGTGGTTCCTATATGAGACAGCAAACGCACAATCATCGGCCCTTTGCAAGATCCGCTAGCTTCAATCTCGTTAGAACGCATGAATACATGCAAAGGTAAGCAAAAAGAGAGGTTAGACGCATCCAGACATTGCTGAACTCCATCTCCAATACCTTTGCCATACAAAAGGAAGAGAGACACAATTGAATACAAACAGTCTCAAACAAGTAAGCCCGCTCTGAGATTTCCGGATATGCACCATTGGACCCATACGAAACTTGAAACCAGCCAAGGAGAGAGAGAATTTAAATTTGCAGTGGTCCATTCCTCACAGCATATACTTCCACGTGCTTCTCACTTCTCCGTTTTTCTCCATATTTCTCCTTGTCATACATCAAGAACTGCACCAAGTTGAAAAGATTCCTGGGCCTTGCAACAATTGCAGAATCAATCAAACAATCCTGAAACGTAAAATATTTAGACTATATTAAACATGTATATGCAAGATGAGTACAAAATGTACATGTACATAAAGTCACTTCGGCGCTAAAGATGTCCGATGCTGTCTAGATCTTTGGTGTATCGTCAGCAAGTAGGCTGGCAACGAATGAAGAATGAAATCAAATTGCTCATTGAATCTCTGAGGTTGCAACTCAAAGCCGGTCCCATCAGAAATACACCTCGCAGAGCGGAAGCATATTCAATTTTACCACTGCCCTATATGCTTCGGTATCTCGGAAAATCATTCAGTCATTCAACTGCCGAAGTTTGCGAGGCTTTACATAAGAAATGGCGCTGGTAGAAGCAACCCTGAGCAGGACAATTCCCAGTGTTCTCCCAGGCCCAGGGCTATCTTATTATCTTCATATCTCTGGGACCACACAAAAGATTCGTGGATAATAATGAAAGTACAAGAAGACAGGAATACGCAAAAAGTGGATCAATATGGGACATCATTTACAATCTGGCTCATGGGACAAGGGTTGTTCGCACTAGATGGAGAAGCTTCTAGTTCCCGCACCAGTCCCTGCCCAGTCCTCTGATACATCGTGAGGAATTCGTCCCATCCTCAAACCAGCGCTTTGGAAGACAAATCTGGAAAGCAAAACCATCTTCGAGCACAGGATGTGCTTCCCGTCCATCCCGTGCCTACCATTTGATCCAGGTCATCGTCAACCTGCAAGACAGCTATGGTCGAAACGTGCAAGCCATACTTCGCCAAGGTACTGCAAAGCAATTCCTATACAATCATTACAACTTTACGCTTCGACGATGTATGACTGACTCAGGGATCATTCATATGTCCATGAAGGGAATTAACGCCTTGGTAGCATTTAGATGCATTTAGTGCATGGTAGTTTATACCGTTGCTCGCCTCCCAGATCCACAGCTCAATCTGATCCTTTGGGGTCTTACAACCTGATTCTCCAAGGCTTGGATGGCCAGCCACACAATTTTGAATGTATCAATGCAATCCAATGAATCTGAATGGAATTTATTCTACACAAATTGATGATGTTTAAATGCTATCACAAGTATAGACATGTTATAGAATAAATCAATTCGCAATGGGCAATCTGCTCTCTCAATATTCTCTCCACATCTTAATCTGTGCGGTCTCGTGCAAGTAGAACTGTGCATCAAAATGGTCAACTCCAAGAGATGTCTGGGAGATCTCAGTTTGCAACCGAGTTTTACCAATGCTTCTGACAGCTCCTGAGGCGTGCAAAAACACACTTCGACTCCGACCAGTCTGGTTCAGACTTATATACGACACAAGACCCTTTGGCATGGGCATTTTCTCAGGCAAGAAAGCACACCGCACAAAAAGCATTTCAAAAATTTCATGTGCAAGCATGAAGCGCTCCTGCCAGCAAATTCTGTCATCCTTCTTTGTGTCAAGCCTAAAGAAAACAAGTCATGCAGGAATGAGGTCCGTGATAGAGGGCCCGGTAACATCTACATCAGGCTCGTCATGGGTGTGCGTCATGGGACAGAAATTGCGCAAGTATTACAAGCATTGCAAAGCACGGTTCGAACATGTTCAAACGCTTCAAACATCTGTTTAAGGTTTAAAGTAGTATGTTGAGCTCCAGGCCACTTAAAAACTCTTTTCAAGTTTTCAAGCTCGACGGGTTGCACATTCTCCTTCCATCGCTTGTACAGTGGAACCGAGAAACATGTGACAACCTTTCGACTTAACAAGTATTTTCAATACAATCGAGATCAATTCAGTTGTGCTCATGTTGCTTCAGCACGCTTCCCAACATGCCAATGGTCGATAGGACACAACAGAATCGTCTCACAATGTGCAAGCTTCGCAGAAGTCTGATTTTGGTTGTGGATCTGCTGGGCTGTGGCAGGAATGTTGTGAGTAGACAATCGAAAAGTCAAGGGGCGACACTCAAAAATCTGCCTTTGAAGCCAAGTACTCTGAGTTTTCCAGGGTGGCACCCCTGGAGCAAAGGAAGCAAATGAGCCCATGTGGTCTTTGCTCCAAATACCCAGTGACTGATTGTACAGATCCTTTCCCGGCCGGAAAGGCTTTGCGTACAAACCCCCGCTTTCAACTCTTAGAAGTATCCCCTAGCTCTCACGTCTCAGAACCAGCAATGGACTTCCATGCTTCAGTTTCAGAGCAGGCTAAAGATGAATAATATTGAATAATGACGAATAGATACGAATGCCGAATGGCTGAATAGCGCACATCAAATTGGAAAAGGCCTGTGATTGTTCTGCAAGGGCACGACACGCCGGAAACCTGGCCTGAGTTGGCAGCTCAGAGTGCTATTGTTCATCCAAAGGAGTCGAAGGAATAAAGCGGAGGAAGGTTTGAATGAAGACGCACGGACCGAATGAACTTTGATTGGCGAGACACTGCAAAAGGGCTACTGTAACTTGAAGGGCTCTTATGCAAGGGTGATATAGTATGATGCAATTCAAGAGTACTGCCATTTGCGCGGCGTTGCATGCCCTTGCATTGCTTGCATACACTCAGCTGCAGGCAACTGCTTCATCTCTTCAGTCAGGCCTGCCATCGCCTTGGGTTCAGTGACCAAAATTGCTTGCTCTGCCCTCAAGATGACAAAGCAAACTCAAGCAAGGTGAAATCATCAAATCTTCTTTGATATGACACGAAGCCTCCACTTCATGCACTTCACAAACGATTAAAAACCTGTATCCGAATGGTTTACTATGCTTTACTGCCATTCCCTTACACTGCATAGGCCTTTGCAGCCTTTGCCCCTTTCGAAGCGGCCGTGCGACTAAAAGGAGCTACTTGAGCCTGACTGGGAACCTTGAGGCGATCGCAAGATTTCACAAGATATCGCCGAATTCTTTGATACCCCTGCTATCACACCTACATGGTTTGCCGCCTCCCAAGCATCAAAAGTGCAAATATTTAATAGACTGCAACATCCTGTATGCGTCAGTAATTCTGCAGCTCTGCTTGCCAGGCAATAACTTTCAAGCTGGCGAATGATATGTACAGCGTCTGATAGCATATGTGTATGCTGTATCATGTGCTGAAACAGGTACCAAGATGTACCAAGTAGATTCCATGAGATTCACAAGGATGATGAAGCTCCCTTTCATCCTTTTCGCATCTAAAATATCATGGGGAGTTTCGGGACATGGGACCATAGCTGATAGGATAAGGTTGGCTGTTCGGCAGATTTCAAAGAACACTTCATCAGCAAAGCATTGTGGCTCCAGACTCCAAGTCAATGGAAATGCATTTCGATGCGATCTTTTTAGGTACCCGCAATTGGAGTTGGGGGCTGAGCCCAAACTGCACAAACCCCAAAAGCTAAGTCAACGGATTTACTACCCTCAAACTAGCGGCTTCTTGCGGTTAAACTTTGGCTCCTGAAGTCAAGCCAGATTACGAGTTTCAGGATTGACCGTTTCCATCCATTTACAAATGTTGACCGCCCTATTATATCCACATCCATTCTATAGTCAAATCTAGACTGTTTATCTCTTACCTATCTCTTTAGAATATATCTGTTTGTACTCGAAGTATGAGCATCTGAGCACTGTTGATTTGTATATGAATTCTTTAAGCCATATTTTCTGGGAAACTGCGAAAAAGCCCTCCTTGAAACCAAATTTCAGGAAGCCGTAGAGGTCGCAGTAGTTGATGCGGACCTAGGGGGACAATGCTGCACGCCAGGTCACAAGAACTTCCACTGGTCTCAGTTGCCTTTGCATCTGACATTGTCGCTACCAGAAGACCAAAATACGATGAAATCATGTCACCTGGTTCGCTACGAGTATGGTCCCCACAACACCTTAAAGCCAAGCCACCGAATTTGCCAGTGACCGCACCTTCCTCATCCAAAACATCAGGTGGCGCATTGATGCCCGTGCAGGATAAATCTTTTGACTCTCCGTGATGATAAGAACTCTAAGGGTCCCACTTTTCGCAGAGCAAAACCTAGCTATGCGAGCATGAGATTCAAGAAGGCTGGGTAGGGGAAAAACATGTGAATGAAACTTATAAACTATATCTATAACATACATAGTTACAACTATACATGATCATCCCGGGACTTCATGTCCTTGGCTCGGACGTCTGAGGGCGGATGTAGATTCTGGAAGTGTAGAGATTGTAGAATTTAGCATGTGCGATAGCATGTGTACACTGTACGCATGTACACATCTTCAGTCTATTCAATCCTCAGAGTCCTTTGTAGATCTTTATAGTCCTTCCCCATGTACAAGCTGAAGGGATATGAATATCTTCGATGATTTGTGAAGGCTCGTAAAGTTTCTTTAGTCAAGTTGCAACGTTTGAGCAAAAGAATCATCTTCAACGAATCCAAGATCATCTACCACTTCTTTGATCTCCAGAACAGCAATATATGTCACATGCCTGTGTCACTCACTGGGACTGTAAGGCTGGGACTGCTTGTTCTTGTGCATCTAATTCTTCAATACCCTTCACCTCTTTGCAGTGTCCCCAACATCCACATGACCCTAGTGAGACGCGAAACATCGCGAAACCATGTCTGCTTCCTCAATTAGAAACGGAGGCATGAGATCCAGGAATACTAACGGATCTTCTTTATAGATTGATGTTGTCCCAAATGGACATGTTCAACATAGAGCATAATGTATGTACATATCAAACCATCAAATTGATTATCAATATACAGTAGTAATAGTAATTTACTAATAGTATATATATACAATATATATATATACATATCTATTATTTAATATAATGTAAATACATTCGCATTCTTTGCTCGCGATGTCTCGATGTCCGTGCCTTTTCTCCTGGCCGCAAGGGACGCCGCAGCAAGCCATCGGCCTAAATTATTGTGCTCCGGTGTCTCACAGTCAAATGTTGATTTCAATGACAATCAAATCACTCTGTGACATCATGCTTAAAAAAATCATGCTTACAGCAATCACTCTGTTGATCTTTCTACTGGCTGAGCTTGAAATGTCAATTCCCTGTATCCGAAGGTCAAATGTCGCGCTCACAAGCTGCTGCCCATCGCTACCTGCTTGTCTGTCAGGTGTGCGGCCAGTTCGTTCATGACCTTGGGACAAACTCATTGAGACTCAACCTCCGTCCCAATGGTGCGGAGAAGACGGGAAAAGCGAGTAGCGCTGTAAAGCAAGAAAGGCATCTGCTCGAATCTGTCTAAGAAAGGCATCTGCTCGAATCTGTCCTGTTGAGGGAGCAGCCGTCATGCTGGTCTTTGTGGCCAGGACGCAAATGCACTTTTGCGCCACAATCTCAAACCTGAAATCAAGCAAGTGGAATATCGTTGAACATCGTTTAAAATGGTTAGCATCACAAGCAATTCCACCTGGACCTGGCTTGCAATTTCTGAAGTCGAAGTCTTCAATTCGGATTCCACCTCAGAAGCCTGTTATCTTTAGATCTTCTTCAATCGTTGGCAGCCTTCACTCAGTCTTCCACCTTTATGCTTTGTTGATTGGCATTGAAACCAACGATGAGCGAAGGCTTCTTGCTGCCAAGATACTCCCGAAGCAAACGGAGCAAACATCGTGCCACCACGGTCTGCAGGAAAGCAGCGTGGCCAGAGAATGGCAACACAATGGCTACTACACTACACTTTATCGGTGCCGGCCAAAAGGCATGTTCCATATGCATACTCATGCAATGCAACCGGACAATGTGGAGCTGCTCTTTGCAGAAGATAAGGTTGAGTGTATTGTGTGTATGTGACCTGTGCTGCAAGATAGGTTGCACCTTGGATTTTTTTGCTTTTATCTAGATCTTTTAGATGCTTCAGCAATTTTTTCGTAATGCATCTGTGGCAGTGAAGTGAAGTGCCTCATCAGAAGACTCAATATCTCTGAGGTCTGAGGTTTTCATCTGCAGAGCGGAACCAGGAAAGCAGCAAAAAGCAGCAAATGGTATCAAAGATTATCAAATGCAATCATTCTGAACACTAAAACAACTTCAAGCTTGAAGCAAACCCGACGCGATTAAAAACGGACTGAAACAGAAAAAACGTCGGGGTTTGGAACGTATGCTACCCAAAGAGCTCAAGCAAATCTCAAACACCAGAAAACCAGGAAACCAGATCGCACAGGAAAAACCGGTCATGCAATTGCAAATTGCAAAATCACTAGTTGGACCCTATTGGGACCACATCGCACAGAATTCAGCGAAGTAGGTTGCTGCAAATGAGAGGATCAGAAAGGATGAGCGAGATGAGGCACAGCGCTTGGACAAAAAGTCTGACACAGCTCCACTACCAACCTTCTTTTCCTCAGGAGGCGGCTCCTGCAAACCATGAAGCGTTCAAAATGCAACACTTCAGAGAAGGGATCTCATTTCCAATTATCATCATATCAAACAATACTCCCAATATAATGTTTCTTGCTGCTAGTGTATCTGCAGCTGATCACGTTCAAACCATTTCGCTCTCATTCAAATTGAGTAAGCCTCACATGTAGTATCCTCGAAGCCAAGGTTTTGCGGCTCCACGCATGTCGCATCAACAGTGAGAAGGAGTGTGAAAAGCTCCAGAGGTTCTCCACTTTTGCATGCTGTAAGTATATAATGTGATAACATAACACACACACACAATGTACATTGAGCATACATGATGTATTACTTTAAAGTACTTGCCAAGTGTATCTCATTTCTGTCCAACGCAGTCCGGCTGTCAGGACATGTATGCGTGGTCCAGTGTCCTCCACCTTGCGCTTCTTACTTACCCGCTCTGGTACAATGACCACATTCTCTGGTTTGAACCTCGGCTGGAACATCACTACAATTCCTCTGGCCCTATGCTGGTCACAATCTAGATCGATGTAGCATAGCTTCATTCGATATTGGTCATCTGTATTATGCAACAATATGATAGATATGCAACACTGTGCATGAACGTCTGTTTGTTTTCACATGGTTTTGATCAAGTCCATCCAAATCTCGGTTCATGTTTTGGACTTTGCATGTCGCGTTGCCTCCTGGAACCTCTTCATGTTTTCGCTGTATGGCAGAATCTGGTTGTAACAGCGCTGTTACATGACTTTGCAACTGACTTCCTATCATTGCGAGTCCCTTACGATTTGCGTTCTTTGGGCTCGGTGTCGTTCATATCAATGATCCAACGGTCACCGTGCCTCAGTTTGAAGCGAGTTGAAAAGCAGGACACGGCAGGTGATTCAGGTGAAAATGGTTTGGATGAACAAAGACGAGGAGGACGAGAACGCCTACTGACTAATTACAGCTATTCTCAGTGTACCAAGCCAAACATGGTCGCAAGAGGCCAGCAGTACGCGTATACTCCAAAGACATTAAACATCAATAAACAGAGCAAACATCTAGGACTATCTGCAATGCCTCATGGGTGGGTATTTCACGTCTCCCGAATATTCTCAAAGCATGTTTGGATCGCTAGAAACCCTGCGGAAAAACCGTTAGTTCCTTGTCAATGCAACTTCTGTAGCCTTTTGCATGACCCTTGCACAAAATGCCTCACTACGCCTTTAAGTGTTTCGTTCAGGTAGCCTTAGTCAGGTGTCTGCATCAATCTGGAGTCTGGATTGCTTTTGGGCCCAATATTATACCAAATATTACAATAGCTTAAGTATACTTGTATGTTCTTGAAGTGCATAATTAAACGATATCACACTTGTTTGTGATTGTTTCGGGATATATCACAATACCATGCAATACCATGCAATACCTGCCTCCACTGGTAGCACATCTCTTCCATCCTACAGCCCCAAAGCTTCCAAGTCCCGGACCAACTCAGGACCTCCCCGGTCTTCCCATTCAGCCTCAATCCAGCAAGTTGCCAAAAAAGATAGGAAACATTTAAATGAAATATACGAAAGCACAATGATCTTCAAATGGCGTTGTGTTTTGCTGTGCTTTGGGCATCTTTGTGAACATCTCTGTGTTTCAATGTCTTTCTTTGATTGACTCTGTGAGTTGCTGAATAGTTTGCGCACTGGGCCCCGCATTCAATTGTTGTTGCACTTGAGCTTCTGTTCTTGTCTCCATCGATCTTTCTTCTGTGTTGTCATCTCTGAAAGCATCCCCAGATTTCGTTTTTCCATGCAATGAATATACAATACAAATAAATAACGTATGTTAATACGTATGTAAATATTGTATAATATTGTGTATATACTATATAATATTGACTGTGGCGCGGCTTTTCAGTCTTTGCAGTCGTTTCTCTGAGTGCAAGGCTTGGAGCCCGAAGCGCTTGTCAATCCCACAACCACCACCTGTGATCCCGGCCTGGATCCGCCGGAGATGGCCGGTGCTCCATGAGCGATGCTTCGTGTCACGACTCCGAGATGCGTTGTATTTTCAGTTTGCCCAGCAAGCAGGCATAACGCCACCCAGCACAGCTCGAGGCTCGTGATCTGCTTCTTTTCAATCGCATTTAAGTTCTATATCATGATATCATGCATCATTTTTTTTGCAATGTCTTTCCGTGTCTTTTTGGATACGTCACAGTCTCCATATTGAACTCAGCCCTCAACACATCTCCATTCTGTGTCCAAATTTGATGCGCGTCTCTGAGCTTCTGGCAAAAGCTCGGTTACTCTCAGGTTGGTAGGCTTCAATGACAGCTGAGCCCCCTTGCCTTGCACTCTCTAAAAGGGTTCGTTCAAATATGAAAATACCATGAAATGCCTTCAAATGTATGAAATATATTCAAATAAAACTATATATTCAAAATAATACTGAAATGTATGAACATCGTCGGTAAATTAAAGGATGTCAAAGGATGTCAAAAGGTAGCAATAGTGTGCCTCTATATCCGCTTTCTCTGTAGTGCAAGGACATCACCGAGGATCCCACTGGTGATAACCAACAGGCGTTCGGCATTGTCAGGGTTGATGCCCTTGGAGACACAGTACCTTGCTGAAATAATCCAGTGCATCAAAAAAATACATAAAAATGCAGCAAAGATATGCAAAAATACTGTCAGCAATCTCCGAAACGGAACCGGAATTCCATCGAATTCCTTTAACGAAGCTGAGACATCCAGATGTGCCGAACTCATCCAAGAGCAAGTCTACACTGTACAGATCTATCCCTCGACGCTTTGATCATACACTAGCTGTGAGAGTTGAATTGACTTGAAGAAATCCAAACGATTCAGAACGACTGCATCTTTGAATTCACTTGATTCGTGTTTGAACGAGATTCCCAAGGCAAACCTGTGTTGGGCAGGGCACTGATCGTTCAGTTCCGGTTTTGATGACAACCCGCATATCCTGAGCTATTGAGACGGTCCGGGGTGCAACTTGAACGTTTCTTGGTCAGTCACAGAGGCCTTCAACCATTATTTGTTTCATATCATACATTGCCACTGGTGGCTAATGGTCATCAAAGCGTTGCTCACATCCGAGCAGGCACGTCTTGGGTGCCACACTGAGCATGCTGACCAAGAGGAAATTCATCCACAGATTGCCCCTCTGCCATCGCCCGGTCTTAAGTTCGTCTCCAATTCGTTTATATGTTATTTCGTGTCCAGTAGTTTTGTTCATGTCTCTTCTGAGACTTGCGTCTTAGCTTTGCGAAGCTATCGAGGCGGTCCCAAAAAAGGGTCATGAAATGCAATTGAAGCATTAACAGCATCTCAAAAGGTTAGATATAGCCAGTTATAGCCAGTTGCTCATGGATATTTTCTCGCGTTTGAATGTGAAGGTCGGTTGAATAACTGTGACGTGTTTGATCGTATTTCATGATCCCAAAATACTCTTTGTACCTGTGTCCCTGCAGACTATGTCTCTCTCGTTCATACTGTTTGGTCATCTCTCAAAGTCTAATGGTCAAAATAAATCAAAATTGCAGCTGCGGGCGGCCAAGGTTACAAGTGGCATTGTTTCCCATGTCATACATCTTGTAATCTGAATATGTCTCAAAAATCACAGATGATGACAGTCTCAGTATCTTGATGCATGTTGCAACGGTTGCACTTGCGAAGCACTCAGCAATTTCAGCAGAAATAACATCATAATATCGATAAATATCGATAATATCACGCTTTGTTTCTTGCATTTTTCGTCAGCCACGGTTTAAGGCGACGCAGCTCACGAGCCATCGAGCCATCACGGTTCGAGCCCGCCCCGCTGTTCCAGGGTCACGGAGTCACAAGGAGTCGCATTAGATTCACATTAATCATTAGTCACGAATAGTCACGAATAGTCACGAATAGTCCCGAGACGTCACGAGTCCGTGCACGTCAGATCATCACATGTAGGACTACAGAAGTGTCGTGACATCCAGAGATGCTTCCTTCGTTCCATCCTGCACCTCCAGTTGAGAGGTGAGAGTCCAAACATTGTCAAACTTTTATTGAAATCATAAATCATATCTACAATAACTTTGGCACTTACAAAAGACAAGTCTTCCAAAAAGAAATGAGATCATTGGTCATCTAAGAATATCATAGAAATGTAGAATGTCTGAAGTCATTCTAAAGACCAAAATCCAAAACGTCTCTCTTCTCATGACAGCTGGGTTGTCGACCAGGCCGTAGATGTACTCTTGCAGCAGGGGCTCGAAAAGAGGGCGAAGACGATGTTTCGCAAGAAAGTCGTGGCACCTTTCTTCAGCAAATCGCAAACGGACCAAAAAAAAAAACAAGATGGCCAAAGTACACAAACACATCATCTCTTTTAGGTCATCACCTAAATGACCTGAATGGAACACCTCAAAAATGCCCTTGTGATCTTGTGTTGCAAAATGATACAATCTGTGTCAATTTGCTATCCCTCGTATATGCTGAAATGTCTTTGAAGGGAATCTCATTGCTGCGCTGCGTCTTGGTGCTCAGTTCCAAGCGCTTCCTCCACTGTGTCATCCGTGGTATATTCCAAAGGTCCTGGCTCTACCCATTTCCAGGTTTGTACAAATTCAACTCCAAGATATCTGAAATGCCAATTGCAATTGACATGGGCCTGGAATGACATGGACCAATGGACCTTGGTGGCTGTTCTATGAATATCCTATGTTGCAGTTGCTCCTATAGTTACGGATTGAGATCCAATCCACACAGGTTGTGTTTGCCATTTCAGAGACTACGTAGACTACGTGTGTATTATTTGTATATACTGTCAGGCAAAGCACGCACGGGATACCCAAAGGAAACTCTTCGCCGCCTGTCCACAAAGCTTCGCTGTAGCATGTCTCGTGAAACTAAAACTGACCACTACTAATCACTATACTAGTCTAACATACGACACAATCAACTTACTGCAAGTGTCATCCTGGTATCTACGAACGATGTAACACTCTGAGAAATAACGAAAAATACTAAAAGTTCTCGCTTTGACAACTTAAACACTTCACGAACACAAATTATGAAGAAATATATCATAAATCTGAATCTGAATACATCTGAGATCTGAATATAAACGCAAGCAGAACTCCATGGAGTATCCTCACAAAACCTGCATTTCCGCACCTAAATTCACTTCCACCTTCAGGATCGTGTCCGGCTTGAAAGGCATCCAAATTCCTGTGCAGTGACGGGAGCAGTTGCCACAGTCTTTTGATCTTGAATAAACTGATCCTCCAAACATCACCTTGACTTTCCTGGCTTGCTGCCACCACAGGCTTTTCTGCCTGTTCCTGTATAGATTTATAAATTTGAAGAGTACTTCGACAGAACACTGGCAATTCTGTCTGCAAGTCTGACTTGGTTTGGTCTGGATATGTCTGGATGGTATCAACCTGGCCGTTTCTTTTGACCCAAACCTTGAGCAGGCCAGCCTTCCAATTGGATGTCCTCTCCACCGGTGTCGATTTCCCAAACATAGTCCTTCCATTTCACCTGGAACCCCACAAAATTGGACCGCATTCAACAAAAGATACCAAAAAACGCTTTCTGAAACTTTCTCAGGCGTTTCCATGACTGTTTGTCTTGTGGTTTCTTCATATTTCATAGAAGAAATGGGTCTCAGAGCGATGAGTGATGAGTGATGAGGGAGCTCTGTCAGTTTGAAGAATACACGACACTTTTGGATTGCGCTTCATGGTTTGCAGGAAAACACTTTAAGCAAATGCAAGTCCATGTAAACACTGAAGCCTAGTGAAAGCTTTGAACCAAGCTGTGAGACGTGAGACTAAGGCGGTGACTCTGCCCTCTCCAGTCCTCGAACTGGAAGAGCGAGAAGGCCTTTCCAACTCAGGCTCAGGTTCTCCGGCCTGTGCAAGACTATCCAAATCTCAGTACCCATGGACGGATGTATTTGCTTTAGTATGCTTTAGTAATCTTTTAGTCCTACCAGTGCTCCAGTGAGGATGGAAGACGTGTGTCACTGTTAACCTGACGCTGTGCATCCTGTGTCTGAGGCAACAGCGCGTCGAGCTCGCAGTGCATTTTCCCCACGCATCACTCTCTCCGCAAGTTCCTTTGCATCGATTTCAGCGACTGCTAATATTGCACAATATTTACACGATCCCGCGAGTCCAAATCTCATTCGGAGCCCTACGGTGAAATAAAGAATCAAATATCACATGGTGGTTTTTTACATGTTTTCACTATATAAGTAACTCAAATGAAGAATCTTACCTTTCGCTATTGATCATCTCTAATCTATCTGCACGTACCAGCAGCACTGACACTGACAGGTGCCTGCAGCCTCCTTGTGGTTTCAACTCTTTCCTGAACAGGTTGGGTATGTTGATGATTGTCAATGTGAATTCATGATTCCCGATAATGCTCAAAAGCTCCACTGGTTATGCAAACCGTTCTTGCTGTATCTTTCCTATTCTTTCCAAAAGCTGAACAAAAGCTGCCCAAACAGAGATCGGTTGGTGGCCTTCAGTTCAAGCTCTTCACTGGGTTCGCATCCACTTGACCCTGAACTTGATGATGATGATGCTGATGTCGATGCTGATGATTTCAGTGCCTTTGCCGTAGAGAACCAAACTTTGAAGTGAGGCAGTAGAGGATAGTGGAGGCACGTTCAAGATCTGTAAAGATTCTTGGGCTTACCTGTATCTGTGTTGGTTCAAGTATTTTGGAAGTTGCATTGCCAGCACTCGGTTCCGGCATTGCCTATGCATTGCCTGCAAAAAATGGAAAACTAGCTAAATCCAGTCCAACGAAATCCTCCTGAATTCCTTTGCCAAGAAGCATATTCTTGAAGCTCTGCATTGGCACCGTACATAGTTTCCTCTAAAATCTGATTAACCGAACCCAGCAAACCAGGACATTCTACGACGGTCTAATCTAATCACTTGTGCCTCAATCAGATTGCTTAGGAAGCGCTTAAGGCTACAGGACGGGACAACTGCACTTTGGCTGCCTTGACATCCTCCCCCAAAGCCACTTTTGATGTCTTGCGTGGTGTCTGCAGAGCCTCTTTGTCAGTTGGACTGCAGATAAGGTCGATCACTGAACTGTCACTGCCCCCAGACATGTATTGTGGAGTCCTTGTGCATATTAGATGGAGAAGAATGATGAAGAAATCTGAACCCAGCAAACAAGGACAGTCCATGACAGTCTACAGTCGCCTGTGCTTTAAGATTGCTTCAGGATGGTTAAGGCTACTAGAAGGAAAGACCGCACTTGGGCTGCCTTGACATCCTCGCTCAGGGCCACTTTTGATGTCTTGCGTGGTGTCTGCAGAGCCTCTTTGTCAGTTGGACTGCAGTTAGGGTCGATCACTGAACTACCACTGCCCGGACATGTATTGTGGAGTCCTTGTGCATATTAGATGGAGAAGAATCATGAAGAAATCTGAAACCAGCAAACAAGGACAGTCCATGACAGTCTACAGTCACCTGTGCTTTAAGATTGCTTCACTTGGGCTGCCTTGACATCCTCGTTCAGGGCCGGTGTCTGTAGAGCCTCTTGGTCGAAGAGTTCTGATTTCTGACCAGTCGTGAAATTCACATCTCTTGTGAAGGCATGTCTTTGTTCGAGGCGCAATATACAGAATATACAGATGGAAATCATGCACACATACTTCGATAGGAAACTTGTAGAAATCTGCAGAAGGTCTGAGAAGATTGCGGGGTTCGTACGTTCACGCTTGCTGGCTTCTTCAAAGGTGGCAATAGCAGCACACAGCCGCTTGAGATCAATGCCACATTCGTCAACCTGCAAAATGGCAGAATCAGCTGAGTCAATTGTCTTGGAGAACAAATCGTTATTGATATATTTTGGCTACAGTACCACCCAACCACGTCAGGATGCCAAAACATGTCAAAAATCGCACCATTGTATTTTTCGAGGGTTTCCTAAAGGGCCCAAGGCCCAAGCTTTCAAGAACAGCTGCAAACACACACTTAGACAATCTTAGACACTTAGACTACACACATCAATAGAATCAATAGAATGCTGCCACGAAACTTCTGGAGGCTCCGTTGCCTGGACGCCTTTCTCAGCAGTCATTGGCTTTGCCTTCCTTAGAACGGACAGAAAACTGGGAAACCGTGTCCAATGAGGCGATGCACGAAAGGATTCACAAGATCCATCCAAACACATCCAAACACCAAACACTTGGGCTAATGTGGCTTCAGGTCTAAGGCCTAGGGGCTGTGGGCTCTGTTTCGCTCTGTTTGGTGTCAAGGGATCATCGAAATTTTGTCATGAGCATTCTTGCAACAAGCATTTGCATCACCGTCAACCGACAACATCCTGGACATCACAGAAAGGCATACTATTACAAAGAAGAAAAACGCGAAACGAATCACGGTATCTTTCATTTCGCAAACTCGGTCTTTGGCTCTTCAGGCACTTCAGGCACTGGAGGTCTGCCGGTGACTGGGTCAATCTTGATTGGACCTTGCTGATAAAGCATTGCTTTGAGTGAAAGACATATACGCGGCAGCGATAGGGGTTTGGCCAATAGAAAGGGATAAAGAAGGTGTGATGAATCTAAAAATACCCAGCCACTGCTGCCACTGTCAACTTCAGTGCGGTGTCCACACGTCTATCCGTCTATGATTTCGCCCATCTTCTTGTCTTCCACTGTGTGCCAGAGCTATTAATTATTTCTAATTGCTTGTTCTACTTTTCGTTGTTGGTAGCCATGTGATGTTACAAGTATATCTTTGTACAGGATCGCCTCAATCAGACATCATTGAATCTCGACTGGTGACAAATCCTTGCTGAGATGCAAACGTCCGTCCCATGGAATTGATCGATCCCAAGGCTGGGTTTCTGGACGCCACATGCTACTGGCCTGTTCACGCCATTGCACTGCTGATCTGTTCCCATGAAGACGTGAAAACATGTGAAAACTCCGATCAACATAACTTCTTTTTGAAGCTAACCAGGCCAGCAACTATGCCTCGTTGGTAAGCCGGAAAGGTTTCTGCTCCTAAGTGCCAATAAATCGGAGATTTTGGTAGCAGGGAATATCTCAAAATGTGACAATGTTAGTTGTAGCAACAACACGAGGAATTCCCACGGTCCTGAACTACCTATGCCCACCTAAACCCAAATGGTCACCTATGTATGGAACCTTCATCCAGCTCTCGATGATTCGATGATATTATTGTGTAATATGTCTGTGTGCAGTGACAACATGTAGAAAGATTAGAAAGAAAGACTTGAGGCCTCGACCAACCGGCGGTAAGCTGGGCATGGGGGCTCCGGTTGCGGCGCTTCCACTGGTCCTATCAAGTTAAGCCGCAGAAGTATGTCCAAAGAATCCAAAACACGCAAGCTCTGAATCTCACCCTGTGGACACGGAGAAGTTCCAACACCAAGTTGAATCAAAGACTGGGCAACTCAGGACTCAATGATCTCAATGCATTTATCAAAAGAAGTGTTGATGAAAACTTCCAAGCTATGGAATTTTACAAGCAGCAGCAGCAGCAGCAGCAGCAGCAGGAGGAGGAGGAGTAGTAGTAGTAGTAGTAGCAGTAGTAGTAGTAGTAGTAGTAGCAGTGGTAGTAGTAGCTTGACAAATCCGACAAATCTGTCCAGCTCTCCCTAGTCTCATTGAGCATCCCACCCCAAAATACCCACAATCAGAATTGAGTTTGCCAAGTGAAGCTTTAAAGCAAATTGATGGAAATTGCTCAGTGAGTGTCCGGTTGAGTCTGCATCTGTCCTCGGGGAGGCCGCGACCAAAATGCGAAGCAACCGCTGCACTCCATCCGGAACATTGCTGAAGTGCCAAGCAGCATGCAAGGCCAGCAATGGGAAACTAGATGCAAAGGCAGGGAGAGGGAGAGAATATAGTCAATATAGTCATGATTTGCCAGGGTTTGCCATGGCTATTTCATGCTTCAGGTATCATCGTGTCATGTCGTGCTTCACTTTCAGCAAAGGTTGCAAACCTGAGCTTGAGCCAGAAGAGCAGGAAGCACAATTGAAGCAGATCACACAATGAATCGGACTCCTTTTGCCCCATGCTCATACAGAACCTATGATGGCAAAACATTGTGACATCTTGCAACTGATTCTTCATGATTATTCCATTTTCATGATGATTCTCCATGTTCATGACGTGCAAAGACATCTTAGAACGTTTGATCCAAATGGAACGATTGGTAGGATTTGCGGCCAATTGACAGGATTTGCGGCCAATTGACGGGATTTGCCCACGAAAAAACAAAAGTGAAGAAATTGTTAAACTTTAGGCAAAACATAGCCAAACCGCAGGTAGGACGACACACTCGCTTGCAATCTCTCAGCAGGTCTTCCGCAAATAGTCAGGACCCTCCGTTTTTTTGTTCACGCAATGGTCATTGTGCTCTAGCGGTTGCGGCGACTGTCTTTCGCAAGTTGCTCTTGTTTCGTATCTTCTGAATGTCATGTGCTTTGGAGTTGAGTATCTTGTCGTTTGATCTGTTCCAATACCTTCCAATGTCCAATGTTCTTTGTACTTCTACATCAGCACTTCGCCCTGGCTCACGCGCTTTGCGATGGTCATGTCCTGGTTCCAAGATGTGTCAAGGCAGCTGACGAATTGTGGAGGATCTGCTGCGAACGCAAGAAGCAGAAAATGCCGATACATCCAGATGCCATGAGATGCCACCGTTTTGGAAGTTGAAACTCCATCTACAAATCTACGGCAAATCCAGCCACAAGAACCAACATGCTCTTCTACTATTCGGCTACCTGACTTGAGAGAAATGGGTGTGAACCTAAGCTGTGGGCATGAGAAAGTGGTCTCTCTCATGCTGATCATACTGACGCTGATGCTGACGCCGACAAGTGTGCTGGTTGCTATTGATATCTATTGATGCTCTTGGTGTTGATGAAGATGATGGTCATGATGACGATGATGATGATGATGATGATGATGATGATGATGGTGGTGATGGTGATGAACTGCTGCGTCGCTGCGTGACTTGTTTGACCTTGTTTCTGTCAGACCGCCATGCCTCGCCTTGTCATGCCCGAATGGAGGAGTGCCTGTCTGCTGCAGTCTCAACCCAGTCTCTCCCCGTTTCGTCAAAAAGAACACAAACTACAAATGCTGAATGCATCCACAAATGCTGAATGCTGTGCTGCTGGCAACAAATCATCTTTGGCAGCTTGAGCTTCCTGGACAAGCGAGACGGTTCAAACCCAAGCCTTGTATACTCCTAAGACACTCATAACATTTCCAATCATTGCGTTGCTTGGCTTTGAGAAATCACAAAATAGTCTCCGGATGTCACAGATACCATGGGATTGATACTGTCCCGTATGGTAGTGGTAAATGTATGTAAATGTTGTACGTATTGAGAAATCGACTCTAACACTAGACAAGTCCATTACCTTTCGGACCCCGCCATTATGGATGAACCCAATATACAAACCTCTAGACATGCGAAAACAAGGTTCAAAAGGTTACTCACAATACTGAATTTGCACTAATTCGGGCAATTCATACGACTTCCACTTCATACACCCCAACCCCCTCCTCCAAGAAGTCTGCGACCGCTGGAGTCAGAGACAAGTCTGGAATTTCCTCCACTGACAGCTGGCCGGCCCCCGCTGACAACTTAAGGGGAGAATTGAGATGCTCTGGATTTGGAATCGATTACTTTTGACGCATATAATTCGTAAATGTCTCCCGTGGATCCTGCTATGCATGCAACACTGCCACGAACAAAGCCTCTCCAAGCTCTGCCATCTGCAACGCCGCGAGTACCGCCAGGGCTAGCTTTGCCGCTTGTTTTCTTGCTGGACCTGGAACCAGGAAATATCTGAATTCATTTGAAGCATCTGCGAGGCAACACTACGTCAAAACCTGGACCGTATTGGACAGTACTGTGACAAAGAGTCTTGGTAAATGAACACATATGAACAGTGTAGCAAGTCACCACACCTCTGCCCACGCTTGAACACATATGAACACATATCGTTTCCTTTCGGAAAAAGACCTCCTGCTCCGTGGTGTTCAGCGCGCCTTTCATGGAAACACCGACGCCCCACAGGCATCTGGTTGGCGAAAATGCCAATGTAAAGCACTCCTGGAGTTGCTCAGAGTCACAGACTCGGACTCGGAGAGCCAGACTCGGAGTCGACTCGATCTTGATTTCACCATTCATTCCCTCTTGTGCTCTCACAGAACTTGAATAAGTATCAACATATATCAACATCGTATCAACTACACCTAGGTTTGATTCTGTCGCGTTTGGCACAGACCCAACTTCTGTCCTGCTGATCAGCCAAGAGTTTCAATTCCTCAGCAACCTGCAAAACTGCAAAGGACTGGAAAAACAAAAGTTTTAGACTCAATCTTCAGCATGAGACTTCAACTAGCCAATTCTGTAGACACTTGTGCCATCAAATCCCCGGATGAGATATATGTACAGTAGTTTATATATATATATATATATATAGCTACCATAGAGATCTTCTAGTCCAGTGTGTAAAAATGTGTGAATGCGACAACGTGATACAACGTGGTTACGTTATGTTTGCTGTTCGATTGAAACTGTGCACTCAGAAAAGCAAATTTGATGAAGGACCCAAACTGTGCAACAGTGCTGTGTCTTCCGGCACTCAGAATGTCGAATTTATTCAATTTTCAACTGTTCCGTACTGAAATAGAAATACCGTGAAATACCCAGCAAACCTATTATTTCTTGCGAAAAAGTTGCGGGGTCAAAAGTTTACAAGGGCACCAAAACCGGTATGGAAAGCAGCCTTTTTTGAGGTCACAGGTGTCACAGGGCTGTGCAGATTTTATTTGCACTAAGTGTACTATGCATTACACAATTTCATTATGCTATGCCTTCGTCCTACGTGACTCTATTTTGGGTGCTCATTTGTTTGGCTCGAATTTTCCAAATGGGTCTTCTTCGTTTCAGATACTGCTGAGCAGACAAGAAATGACAAAAAGGTTCAGCACACGAAGCACCAGATTGAGGCTCAGAACATCAGAAGACAGATGAATCACTAATCTACTAGTCGCTTCACAATGCTACACTAGTTGAATGTTTGACATCTAGATTCCTATGATGATATATGATGGTTTTAGGCATGCCTGCTCATTCCAAAAGGAGGTCAACAGTACTGCTTGACGGATCACCGCATAGACTTTACACAGAGATCTCTACTGGCAGGACAAATCGACAATAACAGAGAAAGTGTTACATATTGCTACATATTGTTACATCATTTTACTCATGTTTATTCTACATCATTTTGGATGGCCAGAATCAGAGCCTCCGAATGTCCCAAGGCGGAAACCTTTTTGAATCTTTTTGACACCTGCCTCCGGAAACTTCTCCCACTTGGGATCATCATCGCATATCACTTCTTTGGCCAAATCACCCATCCTTGGTTCCGGGTTGAGACAAGATGAGACAAGTCTGCACTCAGGCACTTGAAACCTGCTAAGACCCAATCAAAACAATGGTTGAAATGCAAAAACCTGGACCTGGGTTGCCTGAAAGCATGGCATCAATTTGATCATCCGTGTAGGTTGCAGTTCAATCCTCTGAGGTATCTGCATTGCTTCAAGGGCTTTGTCTGCTTGGGTATACATAGCTTTCCTCAGAGCAGATGCCGCTGAAAGTATGATTCAATTCAGTCAGAAATCCAAACACGTTGTCAAAGCTACACAAATTGACAAAGTCCCCTTTGACGGCGTAACTCAGTTCAAAGCTTGGATCCATCTGATGCCAGCACCAAGGTTTCGTTGGAGAAGCCCTGCACCACTGACTCTTCAACGATCAGACATTTCCAGGAAGTAAACTGACAAAGACACTGAAATGGAATTCTGGATTCTTTTGTGGAGGCGCCATGGGAGCAGCAGGAGAGACGCAACAGTGCCAGAGGCAATAGAAAATCCAAGAGCAAAAACAAACAGACTGGATTTGGAGCACTCGGCCAATGAGGTGGTCCAAATGCCAGCATTCTGCCTGGAGCTTCTCTGGCAACTGGTCGACATAAAGCCAATGAGGAGTCTCCTTGGTCCGAATCTTCCAGAGCTGCACTGAAACTGAAAACTGTTCGAGGACTCTCTGCACATCCTTGCCAAGGGTGAACTCTGAACCGCCTGAACTCCCACTACAGTACCAGTCTAAGTAAGTATAAAGCGACGCTCAGTGGTGCTCCTGCTTGTTTGACGTGTACACAATGTCATACATATTTCATAGTAACTTGATACTTTTAATATGAAATGGTATGATGATGATTGGATGTCCAAGCGTGTTTGCCGTGCTCCTCAACCGTTTATCGTAGAATCTACAGCACTCAAGTGGGTTTCATATGGTTTAATCATCCTCCATCTACCTACATCTACCTGAATCTACCTGGAAACTGTAGTCCTCCCCTGTGATATGCTGTTTGCACTCAAGACGGTTCGGTCAACTGTGTCTTAAGCAACCAACCCGCTTCAATGGTTCTGCCTGCCTCGGTGTAAGTTACCACGAGAATTGCATCTCTGAAGTGCTCCTATCAATCCTGTCGATGGTCGTATCAAATCGTTCTATGTCCGTGTGTGATTTTGAAAAAAATAGAAAAATATTTAGAGAAGCATCGACAAGTCCTGGATGTTCACATGTACACGAGAATTCACCACATGCATTGCAGGCTTGAGTTTGCGGCGTTTCTTGTCGCTGACGCTTAGGTGGTGATGGTTGCACCTTTTTGCTGTGAGATATCAAACCAGCTCTGCAGCCCCCCAAACATCCCAAAGCCTTCCAGGACTGCAATTGTGCGGTGCAACACAACAAGATTAAGAAGGCCAACCACGTCTGACAACCTACGACCTGGTATGTTCATCTAACAACTTTGAACGACATGGTTTGCTTTCTTCTTTTCGGGACTGAGTCTACGAGCATCCTCCTCTGGTTCTGCTTGCTGGGTGTCCCCCATGGCATCCTTTGTCTTCCAGCGTGTCTGATGTCTTTTGCTTGATTGATCAATTCATGTTCTGCATTGGTTCATGTTGTGAAAAGCGGATGCTTGCCAATCCGGGCCTGTTGAGCCTCTTCCAGTTCTTCAAACACCTCTTCAAATTCATCCTCTTGGTAACCTTCTCCAGGAACCTCCAGAGCTTGGGTTTCAGGTTCAGGCTCTTGCAGTTCGTCTTGCTTCCATTCATCATCTGCTTGATCATCCATCTTCTCAAAATCTTCCTCCGAGAGCTTCTTCGCCTTGGCAAACATATTCTTCCAAGGGTTTATAAGCACAAAAAGTTGATCACAATAACCACCCACACAACAGGGAATCACGGGGAATCATCAAACATGAAAAAAGTCTTGCGGTAGGTCAAATATCTAGGCGTATGCAAAGCATCCTCCAGTTCAATGTTTCCAAACCGATCTTGACATCTTCGTAATATATCCGTACATATATTTAATATATTTATATATTATATAGTTTACATTACTCGATCTATACGTTATATATTGTCGATAATATCACCTGCAATTGCGCCTCCTCTTCAGCCTGCGCAATCAATCTCTCGATCGCTTGCGTCTCATCTGTCTCTTCCTTGCTTCGTCTCAAAAGCACTTCAGTTGGATTAATCTCTGACCCCCATGCGACTGCTATGCCCCTGCTATGCCATTTGAGTCCGAATTGCATTTGAGATTGTCTGAACTTCCAGCCTTTTGGCGGGAGTCTCGGCTCTAAAGTATCCATTAAGTATCCAATTCAAAAGTTACCAAAGTCGCCAAAACCACTGCTAGTGCATCGTTTAGTAGAAGTTTAGCCCGTACATGCCTGCCCGAACCGCCACAAGCATGGTGCATATTGAAGTTCACTTTATGCCCAACAATTCTTTGTCCCTGACAGTGAGTTCAGTGCATGCCTCTGCTTCTTGGGCTTCTTGCCCAACCTCTTCTTGATATGCCTGGACAAAGGATGGCAACAGAATACAACAAATGACAAAAATGACAAAGCTTCACCGTGCGAGCTATCGGCTTCAGCCTGGCCTTACTTGCTTCGTCTTCTGGAGCCTGGGATGCGTTTCATACAGAGAGTCTCCATTTGTGGACGGCAAAGCATGGTGAAACACTACGCACAAGTTTTGCAGAAGTGGGCCTCATATGCAGAAGTGGGCTCTTCATCCTGGAACCAAAAGAAGCGAACATGATTGATTTGGCCGGAAGCAAACTTGTAGAAACAGCTTACGTGAGCTACCTTCAGTGATTCAAGGCACCCAGCAAGATAGTCTGTCCTCCTTGTTCAGCCCGCTATTTTTCCATTGCTTCTCATTGCTCTTTCCCCAGCTGCCATTGCTCCAGCTGCTGTTGCCCCAGCTGCCATTGCCCCAGCTGTCCTTGCCCCAGTCATTTTTCCATTCTGCTGCCTTTCAAGTCTCGCAAAGTCTTGAATTCGAACAACACACTGAACAAGAAATTCAAGAAACAAAAATAAGCAAATTTTTGGTCATCTCGGCCCAAGCCTCGTCCCCTTCTGAGTTCCATTGTTCAACCGGTTCAACTGGTTCAGCTTGTTCAGCTTGTTCACTTTGCTCATTTTGTTCATTTTGTTCAACTTGCCCCTGGCTTTTCTTGCTCCACTTCCGATCTTGGCAGCAGGATCTTTTGTCCGAATGACTGGCTGGTGTCAATTCCTTCATCGAAATGACTACATATCAGACATATCAATGAGATTCAATAAGGTTCCGGCTCGCATGGCGCTGAGAAGATGCCAGCGCAGGATGAGATGGGACTGAATCCTCGTTGGCTGGGCGAAGTGCGTCAGCTGCTCAGCTTGGCTTGTGGATTGAATCCGCTTAAATGATGAACTTGTGGATTGATTGAATCTTACATTCTTGAAACTATATCAAACTATTGCACACTCCCCTGCCAATGGCTTGGATTGTCTGCGTTCTCCGTCCTATAGTCCAGAATGACTCCGAAAGGAATTGGTGTCAAAGGAGGAACTGTGGTCTGCAGTTCCGCATCTTCTAAAGATCATGGACTAGATAAGCTTCTTTTCTATTTTCCAGTTTATGTATCTACTGCAGCTTGCATTGCTCTGGTGTTCGTGTGTTACTCCACAGTACACAGTAGCTTGACATCTTCCTGGAGACCTGCCCATGTTTCCTGGCTTGAGTTTTTTGGCAAGTTCAGTCTCCTGGAAGCATTTCTTGTTATTCTTTACCCGGACATACTTGGGCCTAATTACCGGGTTCAGAATCGCACACCTACATTGCTTGGAGAAGTCATTTCAGATGACCAGTTCTTGTCTTGGATTTGATACAGCTACAAGACATTAAAGTTAGCTCTGCAGAGAAGACTAGGCATAGAGTTGTCGACACAAGCTAGTACCAAAAACAACACAGTGACCAAACACCAAAATCCACCTTCAACACAACCCTTAGGACTTTCCAACACTCACTTTCTCACTCTTGACGAAACATACGCCCTCAAAACACATCGACACCTTTCCTCCTTCATTCCCGCCTCCACATTGACTTCAGCTGTCTGGCAAAACTCGACAAAGGCTGGGCTCCTGGAATCCAAAGAAACAGCGCAAGTACTGTGAGGTACTACGCTAAGCTGCTATGCATTACACAAAATCAAGATGCACTTTCAAACTCATGTTCTATCAGGCCTTCTGCAGGTTTCCCTTTATTTCCCATCTGCTGCGATGTTTGTCAAGTGTTTCTCTAGACCATTGTATGTTTCTTTGCAGGGCTATGGGCGGGATGATTTTGCTGTGTATTATCGACGTGTTTTTGGTATATACCAAGTGCCGACTTTCACCTGCATGTCAGTGTCCATAGCAAATCAGGTCTCATCATCTATTTCTGCATCTTCCTGTTAATACATTAGATATAATATATATATATATATATACATGTATATATACTTATACTATAGCTATTATACTGTATATAACTATATATATATACCAAGTCTGGAATGTGTCTTTTCAAATTTCAATGGCTCTGGCCAGCCCTTGTCATGGTCAAGTCATCTTTCCTCTGAAATGCGTCTCGCAACTTCTTGTCACTTGTGTTTTGATTGGCAGCCAGTGCGACAGACATTGCCAGCCTGAATGTCAGACTCGGAACATGGAACAGCAAGATAAGACGCTTTGTCGAGCTTTGCTCATGTCCCTTGGACACAAGATATGACGATACGATTTCATTGATATCCTTGATATACTATTTAGATTTACATATATTATGGATATCACTTGGGTGGAGAGCAAGGGAAAACTCACAGCTAGGGCAACTTTCCACGAACTTGCGTTTTACTTTGCAACTTTCAAGCACCACGAAATGTTTGAGGGGTGTCGGGTGTTGCTCCCCTGTACAGCCCCTCTGCTAATTGGGAACGTACGCCGGCATTGTCTTTTTCATGCACTTCATAATTCTTCTGATGCACATGTCAGCAATATTGGTGCCCAGGCAAACCCCTCATGCCCAGAGAAAGTTATGAAGAACTCAAGCTCCAGCTTGCAGGCTAGCTTTGACTGGACATTCACTTGCTCCTATGAAAAAATCAAAATAGTCTCAGCAGTCTATATGATGAATAAATATGAATATATTGATTACGTATATGCCGTATACGTCGGTATACGTCATGTAATTCAAAAGGTCTGCTTTTACGGTTGGCGTCCAAGCTTGGCTCGCCTTGCTGCCTGCAACCTCTTTTTCTGTTGACCAGCCATTCCCACCTCAGGCAAAGCTTACTCAAAAGAGCAAATCCACGAGAACCCAAATGAGATCCTCAAATAAGCTTTGTCTTTATTATGTGTTGTTCTTTTTTATGTTTTACATTGTTTTACATACATTTCATTTGATTAATCTAATGATTTGGCCAGGAAGGAAGGCATCTTTAGGGATCCGGTTTCCTATGGTTTCCTACCAAATGCTCACCAAAGAGACGAGCACTGTAACACTTCTTGCAAAGAAGCATGGGAACATCACTCCCGACTGTCTGATGTGTCTGATGTGTCTGATGTGTCTGATGTGTCTGAGGCTCCCCACAGCAAAAATCGACTGATTGGGACCTCTTTGCTAAAGACTTTGATGCCAGAATTTCTCACTGGGACATCTGGACCGAGCTAAGTTTTTGCTAAACATGCGAATTGCAACGACTTGAAGCAAAGCTGTTTCATCTGAGACAGCAAAAAGATCAAATACAATAAGATGAATCAACCGCAATCAGCTTTGCCTCGACTTATCAGTTAAAACGTTTGAAAAGGTCACATTCATACATTCGCTATATTATCATGAGTATCATATACTATCGTGTATATATCTACGTGTATTATATATTAGAAATTATAAATTCAACTTAACCACGTATCATGATTAAAAGAATTTAAAGAATTGATAAAATCGCAACGTTCAACCGTTCTAATTTGAGCGGGTGTCCCGCATTCGACTGAGCATCCAACAAATGGCTATGCAAAGGGCCCACTCTCCGTAGCCCAGGGACTTCGCGCATTGCCCCACCTTCCAACACATCCGACGCATCCAACACAAAAACTTCACATCTAATCACCCTGCAAAGACCTATTGGAGATGCTCATAGTTCCTCGATGGCTGCATTCGGTTTCATGAAAAATCAAGAAAATTCTAGACCAGTAGTTAACGCCGATACGGACAAGTCAAACAAATCCAAACAAATCAAGTTAATCATCGTGAGCCTCTGGAAACAAAGACCAGTCCTGGAAAGCCAAAAAGCTCAGAGAGGCCGAGCAAACACTTCCATTGCCCTTCAAACCACTTCAAGCATTTTTTTCCATACGCCTTCATGCTTAAATAATCTTAAAAATTCTTAAGATATTCAAATGATTTTTGATGGTTCTTTGAAGAACTGCTTCAAGATGCTTCAAGCAAGCACCCATGTTTGGTCATGGTCGTGCTGGAAGGTCATGTCGTCATACCTCATCCAAGTGCAGATTTCAACCCTAAACATTGAGCAGCATGTGTCAGTTTGCGAGTCTTCATGGATCTCGAATGTTTTGGGCCGGCTCGGATCTTTGAGGTTCACGCATGGTATCTGCCAAGGTGTACAGGATGTCGTGCGAGTCACTCCTTGGCAAGACACATTGAAGCCTCCCAAGACGCAACACAACATTCGAGCATGCCTTACAGGTTGCTGCACTCTAAGTCACCTGATTTTCGTCGCATTTGAGAGTCCGACAGAAGCTCTTGGTACTCTGCTTCATGCATCACGACAGGCGCTTGATTGTAATAGCCCTGGAGTCACAGAAAGTGACACAAAAACCATCAAAGACCGCTCAATGCGAACAAAACATAAGATGACAACTTTCTTGGGAGCCTGAAAGGCTCAAAGAAAAGGTGGGTTGAAAAGTTGATGATAGCTTTTCGAGCAAGATCATGGGTCGGGGTCGCAACTCTTACAAGCAGCGTGGATTGCCTGTGGTTCGACAAATCCCACCAGTGCCTGTTGCACCAAGGCCGATTCGTCAGGTACTGCAATCCACCTAAAGCTACCGAAAGCAACGCGCATCCCTCGAGAAAACTTCACAAAACTCATCCCGGATCATTGAAAGCATTGAATGGATTGAAATTGAATGCAAATCTACAACTTTCAAATGGCTAGAGAACTCTGTGCGCAGTGCACACCATCTTTTTGGCTGAGCTACAAACGCAACTGGTCTCCTCTTTTCAGGCGTTTCAGGCGTTTCAGGCTCCTGCTCTGCTTCTGGCCTCGCAAAGGCTTACAAATCTTACAGCTTGCACACAGCTGCAATGAGCCACAAAGCGGAATGCCTTTTTGCAAAGCCGAGCCATGGCATTACACTTGCTTTACCATTGCGTCATGCCATTGCTTCCTCTAAAGCTAACCAAACACTTAGAACTTCTTCCAGGCTCCAACATGAGGCCAACACGCATAAGCAGTAGACCCCGTAGACTTTGTAGACCCCGTAGGCCGCGCTGGCCTCTGATTTTGAAAGAGTTGTGTTCGAACCTTTGCATACAAACAGTTCCACAGTAAGTGATCTAGCACAAACAACACAAACATACACAAACACAAGTTCCTGCAATCTCTTTCCCAACATTTCAAGGATTCACTCGCACACTGAGAATGCAATTGCCGATAAGTAATGAGTCTCACAGGTCTGTATCTCACAGGTCAGTATTCATAATCAAATATATTATATACAATATCCAAAAGTATAATGAAGCTGTGTCAAATTATGTGAAATGTCATCTAATGGCAATTACATAGTATGAAAGTTAATATGCAGTCAGTGTCACTATATACAAGATATGTATAATTTACATTACAATTATAATACCATACCGATGCCGTATCGATACCTCTATATGCATCATCATACTTGGCCTAAAGCTACTGGAATCACATCAATGTCTTCCCATATCCGCAGGGCCTCATTGAGCTCGGTTGCGAAGGCCATGGCTGCCTGCCTGAGTGGTTTTCCAAGTCGATGATGGTGGATTGGATCTGCGGCTGACGAGAAATGAGAAGGTATATCTTGTTAGTGCAGCATACTCGGCAAAACGAAGTCGAGTGGATACTGTAAATGTGCAAGCATCATCAAGTCACTAGATCCTTCAGTTCATCATAGTTCGTCCTTTCTTCTTATCACCTTTACTCTTTGCACACATCCAAGTTATCATGATTCCAACTAAATCTCATCTCTTAGTCGTTTTTACATGTTTTACTTTTGCTTTCAACTTTTGTCTTGTCGTCTTGTTTGTGCAGGTTGTCGTAGAGTACTTTTTATGTAGTCCCAAAACCCCGGATGCCAGCCTCTCGGCGGCGCCTGCAATCAAAGTCCGCAGAGAGTGAGGCAAAGGGGACTCCGGGACAATGAAATACAATTAATAAATTCGAATAGATCATACTCTGAAGTCTCTCAAGTATCTATCCAAAGCACAAAGCCTGACAGCCCTACACATTTCTATCACTATCACGCTCTGTCATCTAAAAAAAATCTATGCGTCTCTTATCAGGCAACGGCATATCTCACGCAAAACATGCCCAAACCAAGATGTGCGGGCACCCAAACTCAGCGCCTTTGCTGGCAAAGCACTTGGCCTAGGGCATCAAAATGCATGGGGGACCATGGATTCATATGGATTCATATGGATTCATATGGATTCTTTCCCAAACAGCTCTGCGTCAGGAAGCCAAATTTGGAACTGATATGAATTGAGCATGCGGCCCCGGAGCTCCCGGTTTCCTCCGTGCAAAATGCAAATTTGCTGTCACCAAAAGCGTCACAATAGACTTGCCATGACTTGCCCTAGCATTCGAGAAAGAATACATTAGAATAAGACCATTGTAGGAAAGATGAGAAAAAATGAGAAAAGCTTCAGACAGCATGCTGTGCTGTGTCTCTTCAGTTCTGCAGGCAATCCCTTTAAATCTCACCCAAATCTACTGTGCCTGGCACTTGGTCGTGTGGGAGGATGGACTGGTGGTGTTGGGCCTGACGGCCTCCAGAGAACAATTTCTTTTTGAGTCGTCGAGTCGACACCGTGCATTATTATCATTTTTGGCGTGTACGTTTCATGGCACTTCTTTGACAGGCGAGGGTTTTGTATTTACGTGATCCACCTGAGTGGACGTGAATGTACCTTTGACGTTTTGAAACGCAAGAAAGAGCAACACATAGGAACAGCGAAAGCACGTCCAATTCAAATCGCACCTGGGTTGTCTGGCTGGCTTTGCTGGCTTTGGCTGCCAAGTCTCTTCTTCCCAAGGCTCGTTCCACTTTTCTGGCTCTGCTGGCTCTTCCTGCCAGTCTGGCTCCGGCTCTTGTGGCTCTGGTTCTGGTGGCTCTAATTTTCTTTTTGGGGCTGGTCGAGCTGGCCGAAGTGGTTTCTGAGCTGACCGAGCAGGTGGCGTTGGCTTGGGCTTAGACTTTGGCTTGGATTTGGTTGATTTCGACTGACCTGGACCTGGACCTGGACCTGGACCTGGCCGACCCAGCCTGGGCTTTGCAGGCTCCTTGACCGTTCGTTCTACGGGCTCCTCATTCTCCTCAAAACCTTCGGCCGGCTCCGCCCACTGAGGCGGCTCCTGTGGCTCTGGCGGCCGCTTTCGTGGAGGCTGAGCCGGAGGCTTTGGTCCTGGCGATCTTTGCATCACTGCAGACATCAATTCGCTATCATCTTTGCTCTGCTTCTCTTTTGAGGATATAGATCATTGCAGGAAATTGCAGATTATGACATCAAGAAGAGTAACTAAAATTCTATATAGTGATCTCTATCGAGTGAAAAGAGCCCACAATATCTGGGTGGCATACCCGCCGCAGGTTTCGCTTTTGCCTGGTGCACAGAGATTGCCAACAATGGCACGCAATGGGCCAGCTTGGTAAGTCATGGCAAACCTAGCTCTTTTTCATCAATCTTCCTTGCTCTTCAGTGTTAACTCGAGTTGAACAGATACGACAATTGTGCTTGAATGATTTTGCCTTTTTTGGCTGGAGACTTTTTCTGTCCTCAAATCAAAGACTTAAAAGCCGAAGGCGCCAAAAGGAACTCACCATTTTGGAATCCGCTGCTCTATGGATTCATACATCCTGCTCAAATATTTTCACATTGGAGCCTTGCATACCTTTGCGGATTTACATGATGCGTATGGACCGTATGGACGTGTTCCATTTAGGATGAAGCGCTAAGATCTTGCGGAAGGCACATACCACAGCTTCGGGAATCAGTTTGGCACCTTTGCATCGGCGACCTTCTTAGCACCCGGCAGGGACTTTGCCGTGGGCCTGGAGCTGGCCACAAAGATGCTGTCATTTTCCGTCGTGTGTTTCATCGAAGAAAGATGCTTGGGTTCCTAGGGGGGGGCCAGTCTGCCATGGGCAATGAGTATCAGCCGTCTAAAGCAGAACAGACCTCTGGAGCTGTCAATGTGTTGTGGGGCGAATCATGTTGGACTAGCATTCCATACCAGTAGTACCGCACAAGGCGGGCGGAAGTTTCAAAAATAGGAAACCTTTATGAGACGTTGGTTGTTGAGGCACTCATGGCAGGGCAAAGACACTGATGGATCGACAGATGTTTCAGGTCTCCTCTCTTTCTGTCTCTTCCTTGCCCTTTCTTTGACTATTAAACGATTCCTACCTGTGTACCAAGCTATCAAGCTATCTGTCTTTCTTTCTTTCTTTCTTTCTGTCTGTCTGTCTTTCTTTCCTTCTTTCTATCCATCTCCCCAATCTATCTGCGTTTTTGGACATCTATCCCTCCAAAAGTGGTCCTAAACCCTCATGTTTTTAACATTCTGACTTGCAAATGTGCTTCGCGCCACAACGGCACGCAATTTTTCATTTCTCATCTGGCCACGTCTTTCTCTCTTCTAGTCTTCTCTTCTCTCTGACTCTTCCCATCTCTGCTTTTCATCTCTCCGTATCAGAAGTTTGACTTCTAAACTTCCTTTGACCACAGATATTGGAAAGGGACTAATACGTCCTGATTGCAGAAAGCGGGCTTCTCGTCCGCGCATTGCAACGCGCTGTGCTGCTGAACGCAATGCTCCAGTTCTGGGCACGGCACTTGGCAGGTGTAAATGGCGCTTGTGCAGGACCTCGGTAGACCAATGCTACTGCTACCCCTTGACAATCATGAGCAAAGGTAGATAAGGATAAGGATAGGCAAGAAAGTGCGCGTTGAGATTGAGTTGCATACTCTTCACTCCTTCGGTTCTTTCTACTTCTAAAGAAAAAGCAAATCTATCATTGACGTAAGAGCACCCGGGACGTCTAAAGAGCTGTACATAGTCGTGCCTGCACCATGCACTTCATCGCATTTCTGAGTGCAGGACTAGCAGAGTCGGAGTGCTTGAGGTACTTCGGCCTTTGGAAATCTTTGGAGAGTGGGATGAGAACAGGTGCGGCTCGAGTCTAGACAAAGGGTAGACTCCAGTCATTGACCAAATTTTGTTTGTGTTTCCGAAGCGGATCACAGCAGCATAGCCATGCTGGCTATGCCATCTGTCCTTCCACCGTCTTTGGTGCAAGATCTTTAAGAGACTCCAGCGGAACAGTTCCATGTGTTTGCACACGACTTGTACATGCAAGACTTTAAAACGGATTGAGCAAATACCCTCTCGGCTCATTTCCGACTCATATCCTAAGAATCAAGACTACAGAAATATTCCATGGAACATATGTGAAAACTCCGGGGAAAAAAAACATGTTTTTTCACCAGATTCCACAAGTGGGTACATCGTACATCTTCCAACTGCATGTCAATGTCAAATGCTTCGCAATTCATCATTCACTGTGATTTTAGGGAGCAGACGTCGAGGTCTTGGCCTCAGTGCTGCACATCTTCCATTGAGATCCAATTCATGAGTCCATCTTAGTCCATCTTAGTCCATCTCATCTCATCTTGAATCCTTTGAAGCCTCTCATGTCGCTTCACGTTCTTTGGATGCCTCTCAACTTCAGTGTCTTAAGATGTCTGAATCTTCTTAACATGTCTCAGTGTCTCATGGATTTCTTTTTGTCACCCAAGCTCCGCTTAGCCTCAAACCCCAAGAGAAGCGACCGGCCTTCGGGAATGCAAAATCATCAGCTTCTCTATGAAAGTTGAACAGGTTTTTGCGGCTATTCCACCTATATTCATCACGTCTCCTTTTTAACTTTTAGCCAAACATTTGTATGATTCCATTCATAATCCATTGTAATTCCTGGACATTTGTGTGCACACACTACTACAAACTCAAACCCCCTTCAACCACTGGCCTCTTCACCGGTCGCATATTGATTGCAGGGTTAAAGGCCGACTCAAGCTATTTTCTCAAGCCAGCAAGCTTCTCTGGTCAAGCACTTTATCTGACATTGCAAAAATCTGTTCCAAAGTCTGTGAAACTCATCCTGTACAACTTGAAATTCAACTCACCACAAGACTCCTGCAACACTGATTCAGTTTGACAAAGGATTTTGCTTCTCTTATTTACTACTCACTACTATCAGTTACTTGACAGAGGATTCACCTCACAATTCCACAAATCAATGGCTCAGGTTCGATCCTTTTTTCCGAAGCTCGAGCTTTAGAGATTCGGAATCCATCCCGCTGCGAACGTTCGCAAACTCAATGAGATGTCATGTTTTGACAAACAGCTGACACAATCGGATATAATATATATATATATATAATTGGCTGATATGATTACACCATTACATTTCAACACCGGTAGTTACACAGCTACAATTTGCTGAAGAAACTCTGCACGAAGTCGTCAAAGAAATCTGATTGCCCTTCCACTGCACATGTGCCATGAATTCCTCCCCTATTCTGAGATTCACTAGTTCACCGGGTCTCATCAAATCCTCTCATGTTCGCGCCATCTTCCGGGGTCTCTCTTTTCTACCAAGCCTGAGTGCATTAAACTGGCCACTAATCAATTTGGCAATCTATGCAAGGCTACTGGGTGTTGCTTCGGTGCTTAAAAACTTATTCAACTGTTAAACAAAGGTTTCAAATCTTTCGAATTGAAATAGGCCCAAAGAATGAATCAAGATTGTAAAGTACTAGACGTGTCAATGGACTGTGGTGCCGGTTAAAGGTGGTAGGTAGCACATAATCAAGTGGCAGTATATACCACGTACATCAGACTGACATAGTAAACTGCTAGAATATCAAGTACAATATATCGGAATATATGCATGCAGGGGCGCACGCTCCACGTTCTGGTCCCAACCCTATACGCGTCAAGTACTAGTACTAGTACTACGGAGTACTGAGTAGTAGTACCTAGCAGAGGACTAGTAGCAGCAGTAGCAGAACTACTATAGCACCCACCTCCACGGCCTGGGGCTGGGGGAGCTACCATTGAGGATGTAAGTTATTACCTACCACCTTTTATCAGAAGAAGTATTGAGGTTATGTAACGTGCTGTACATGCGTTCCGTATCGTTCCGCATCGACTACATACTTGCTCACTTCCTCCGGAAAAGTTGGGAGGAAACACATAGCCAAGCATCTGGGGCCCCCAGCCATTCAGAAGATTGCCTTGCATGGCTCATTGTCAGCCTTGCCGATTTGCTGCATCTCTTTCTGGCTTCACGATTCAGAAACAATAGATACCACTCCGCTCAGTCTCCATGAGCACCAAGCCCAACTTCAGGATCGACTAAAACCAGGCGGGGGCCCATCTTCAGCCTCACTCCAAACTGAAACGCAGAAACACAAGTCAATGTGAACGACTTGAATGCCTCTTGATTCTTTGCCAAGGAGTGAGCTTGCAAAAATGTTGTGGCATTGGCAAGGCAAAAAGGACATGCACACGCATGCAATTCCACATCCGATCTGTGCTGAGATCCCTTCGTATCAGAACTCCTTGGCTCAAAGTCGGCAAATGTCCCGTAAAGGCTAGCCAATGCGACTCCCATTTTTGTTGTCTCGTGCAGTACGCAACAAACGGAAACTTCTAAAAACTGCGAAAGAGTTGGTCTATCTGATCTGAACAAATATGCACGACTGATCGAAATGTGTAACTTCGGCAAAGGCTCCGAATCGATGCTTCATCAGCAATTTTCAAATCCAAGTCATCCAAGGCCAACCAGTGGCGAACCTCGACTTTCCACGGTCCATCATCAATCAACATGTCTCCCCAGCTTGAAAATAGAATTATACACACGCATCTACATATAATATACAAAATACACATACTATATATAATAAATATATATCACATATTGGATACTAATCGATACCAACACTGGTCCAAAAAAAAAAGGAGCGAGAGAAAAACCCAAACAAACTACAAGACGGAAGAGAAGGGCTGAGGGGTCCGGGGTCGGAGGGGCGCCTACGGGTATGTAAAGATATGGTTTCACTTTCCCGTTTCACGCAGTTTCAGACCATACCTACGGCACGAACGAACGAACGAACGGACATTCTGTTTGGTAGATAAAATATTATATCCAAATTTAGAAAAAAAAGCATCAAGTAGAAAACTATCATATCACGAATATACTAAATGTATTTTGTCGAATTGTAATTATTTTGTATGTATGTGTACCGTAAAGAGTGTTTACTTCTCGAGCTTTTTCTAGCTTCTCGGGCTTGAAAGATGTCTTGCCGGCTGCACTAAGCTTCGATAGACGGGTCAGTCACATTTCACAAAGATTCACAAAGCATTATTGTATTGTGTAAAGAATCACATAGACCACCAAACTCATATGACTCATATGAATTATGCAATGACTTGCATACGAGTTGTACAATGAATAGCAACAACTCAACACAGTTCATTAAAATGTGATTACACAATGATTACACATATATATATATATACACACATCTTATAATATGATATATAAACTCATTATGAACTGTGAGACTGGAGTTCAAAGCCGGCCTCTCCGTGCTCTTGCAGCCAGGAGGTGATCTCGCGCGCTCGTCTCTCTGCCCATCGAAGCCGCAACGTGGCCTCCAGCTTGCACGAATGAAAACACGCGTGCACTCTGCGATCATTTGAATCATTTGTATTATATGAGTCATGAGTGTTCTACACCTTAGCAGATTGCGCAACTATCTGTGGTGTATGGTCTGTGAATTTTCCAGGCGTCAGGGCGGGCATTTTGCAAAACGGTAAGACTATCTACAAAATGACCTTTTGAGACCTTAAAAATTGCACAATAAAGCTGGGAGCAAATCAAGTTCATCTAAAATGAATGACTAAAATGAAACTGATCCAAATCCAATCACTACAAAGTCTCCCTCATGTTGAGATCAAGCTGAACTATTGGGATTAAGATGCTTAAAACTTAGATGCTTACAAAATGCATGTGGACCAAATACCAGTGGAATGTTTGAATCACTGCTTTACTCACACAAATACCTCCCACAACATTGCATTGTCTACAGAATGGCCAGCCAAAAAAGATTGCATCGGTTTCAGGCCTCACGGTTGTTTCCCCATAAACCACGTGTTCTTTATTCTTAAAGAAAGGAATTGTGCTTGCAGCATTCTTATTATTTTGGCATTTGCGACATCTTGAGTGCGGATGGCAGAAAAAATCACCTCAAACATGTGTTTTGCTTAGGGATCACAGGCAGGAAAAATTGCCGAAATGTTGTCCTTTGCGGTCAAAACCAAGTCTTGAAAAAGCAGTGGGCATGTAAATGGCCGAAAAAACGTCGTGGATGCTGCTGTACCAGCGCTTCTATCCATAAAGGGGCAATAGTGCTGCATACATGGTGTTGCAGCCAAATATGAAATATAGATATATTTTTGAACTAACATGAACTAAGATACTGTACAGAAGCGAACATTGAAGACTATATTGCTGGATGCGCAGAAGAACACTCTGAAGAATTGGATGGAAAGCAGTCTGTGACAATTTTTGATCTTTTTTGTGCAGGTATTCTTGTCTGCTCGTGTGTTGCACGAAGCAGGTGGGTTTCTCCGTGGAGCAGGAAAAGCAAAGCTAGATCCACAAGAATCCTGGCCTGCTTGTCTGGATCGAGCTTGGTGCCAACAAAGAGATCCTCACAGAGCATGCACAAATCCGATTAGATTCGTATACTGTATACACTGTATCCAGTTGAAGGGAAGTCAGGAGTCAAGAGCCTCTTCCGTTCGCAAAGCCAATCAGTCTCTAGATGTAATCTTCAGGACCAGGCGACAGTTTACTCATGTGTGCAGCGAAACAAGATGCGCAACGACTAAGTGAAACAAATGCTTTTTCATACTTTTCAAGGGTGCCCGTCATTTGGGGCAATTTTCCATCTGCACCTCTAGAAAATCACACCCTACCCAGCCCTATCACTGTTCTAAAGATCTTCACAGGTTCTCCTCTCGTGGGCGCAAAACAGGAGTGACTCCTCGAACGCGCCTGCAGAATGTTTCACAAAGTGACATGTAACCTGTCCGACACTGGTGCTTCAAATGTCCACCGTCAAAGCATTGGGCCGTGTCTTCCCTTCGAAGTTGCGGCCGAGGCTGGTGCATTCCGAGTGCTCTGAGAGCGGTTTGTGCCTTGCAACACATTGAACATATCGAGTGATTAAAGAAAGATCCATTCAAATGAAGAAGATGCACTTACATGAGCACACTGACGGCCTTGGTGTGAAAAACCCTTAAGACATTGTGATCTGCAAACATTGTTTGTGAGTCAAAAGGATACACAAAAGACAATTTCATTCATCAAAGAGCCTCTTCCAGCAAAGATGAACTTCGACGCCACTCGGATGAGATGATGATGCCTTGAGCGAGAAATTCTTAGAATGCAAAAATTACGTTTGTCACCAGTTTGGTCCTCTGCTGATCTATACTTCGTGCTGGTGTTCAGTCGTACAAGCATGCTCAAGGAAACACTGCTGGACAAGGAAAAAAAGATTAAGACTGATAGCATCAATGGGTTAACTCTAGAAGCATTACCATCCTTGGATAAACGAGCACAAGCAAGCTATCTCTTGACGATCAATCGTCATCTATCTGTTTCCCAGAGTTGTCTGCATGTTGTGCCATTGTCTTAAACATCTTTGCTCCGTGGTCCCCCTGCTCGCTCCCGTGAGATGAATCAAGTACCTGCCACAAACCATGTGATTGGCTTTGCAGCGCATGTGCCGGTGCTTTCGTCACCTGTCATCTAAGATTATCTAAGATTATCTAAGTCATCTATTCCGAACAAACACGAATCTCTCGGAGCTTGCATGATCCATTTCGCGGTCACTTCAGGGCTCGAAGTGCTTCAGGCAAAAGAGCACGATTGCCCCTAAGGTCGGAGGCAGAAATGAAGAAGATTGGCATCACCAATTCGCAACTGATCGATGCTCCTTTCCATTTTGAACACATGTCAAGCATGAAAAAGAAGTATCTATGGATGCGGAAAGCTGTGATGGTTCTGGACATTGAAATGCATGAAGCTGTTGGTCTTCAACTATCTTCAACACTCTTTGATTTTGTGTGCATAGAGCGAGTCCCAAGCAGATCGAGAGGCAAAGTCCCTCCATTCACTGTCATAATTGGAACGCTCTCCAACCTGCAAAAGTGGCTGGAAAAGGCAATCATTCCACATCCGAACAGACGCGAATTCAACTTGTGTGATTTCCTTGTCATGTTGATCCCGGTGATATTCAAATGGACCACCTGACCTTCTTTTGCAGTGTTTTTTCCTTGTCAGCTTTGCAAACTACAACGCTGCATATAAACAAATACATAAATAAATAAATAATAAATGAATAAACAAAACAAACAAACAAACAAACAAACAAACAAACAAACAAACAAACAAGTAAATAAATATATAGATAAATAAATACCGGCAATATTTTTTACTGAGGACCCAGAAACCCTGTAAATTAAATGGCAGCGCTTTGCTGACTTTTGCAGTTGACACCAAAAACATTGTGCATTAAATACCAGTTTTTTAGTTTGTATAAACACATTGTACACCCAACACCACATGACGTCGGAAAAACAAAGTCTGACAAATCTCTGATTCCGGTGCGGTCGGCGGAGCGGCGGAGCGGCGTGAATAGCTGAGAGAACGCTTGAGTTCCTGGCTTTCGAAGAACTCCATCGATGTCCAGGAAAATTGCCAAGGATGAATCCTGTACGAAAGAAGGGATGTCCCGAGAAGATCAAACAACGAGTTACCGTGTCTTTCAAAAGAAAGATATCTGCACAGTATGCAATTTAGAAAGATTGAAAACGGAGGGGTTTTTCCATCGACCATCGTTTCATTTATGTACGCTCTATCAGGATGCTTTCCAGTCAAGCTCGATGCTATGAATAAATGTCAAAAAGGAGTGGCGTTGCCTGGCAACGATGCTACAGCGTCATGACTCGACTTTTGACTGAAGTTTTGTCTAAGAACGGTGGTCACCAACAAGGGCGGTCAAAAATCAAAATCGATGAAAATCGTATGCTATTCAATGCCAGCTGAGCTGTGGCCTAACGAAGAGTGCAACTAGAGGCACGTGTGGTTGGTATACAGACTGTTTTCCTAGATTTTGCCAGCGCATTATATCACCATCATATCAAAGAGTACGTCATACTTGTCACAAACAGGAGAGCTCCTCTTTGGCTGGTGGATCAGCAAAAATATCCTGCAAACACCGGTAGGAGGAATTGGTTCAATCATGTCCAATTTCAATGATTTTTTGACTTCTCTGATGTCAAAAAGACATTGCAACTTCTGCCTTGGTGGGTTGGACCTTTGTCTCAGGGTCTGGCCTTAACATTCGCTGAATTTGTGTGGAACCGCCGTGTGTCTGTGTGTTCCTTATGTGGATTCTTTGCCTTCTATGTTTTTTTGATTTTGTCTAGGCTTGACCAGGCAAGTCCGTTGTGATGCTTCTTGTACCAGTACCTTTTTGCATCATTTTACACCATGTTTACACCACGATTTTATCATTGTTTAATTGCGTTCACTTTTTAGCCTTGTCCGTCCATGGCGATTTTGATGCTTCTTTTTGCCAACTCTCAGCCTCTGACGCTGGCAAATGTCCATACAGAGAGTCTCCACCGTCTGCGGGCCTCTCACTGCCATGCTACAGAGTTTGTTCAGAGGGGATTCAGCGACAGAAACTTGGCAATCATGGGAAACATAGCAGGAACACCATCCTTTTTTCATTCGCCCTTGCTCGATCTGGAGATGAAGGAGTTGTAGACTGCCCAGAGAAGGCCAACCTATCAAGAGCTCAAAAACGATCGAACATGGACCGTCAATCGATGATACCGTAGGTCTCAGTGCCCATCGAATCAATCAGATCTATCGAATCATTCACTTCCACAAGCTGTTGCAAACAAATCAACGTCAACACCATGGCGGCGCACCACCATGCAAGCGAGGATGAAGGCCATGTAGGCAAGCGGGGAACGGCCAGGGGGAGCATCGCCAGGCACATGCACTGAGATGAGCACCTGGGTTGCAGTAGCTGCGCCGACGCTAGTCTTCCCAAATCAAGGTTCTCAAAGTCATGAAACTTTCTAAAACTTTGCCACTTAAAAAAAGAGATCCTTTCATCCTGAGAACTCGCTCCGTGTTCATTCATGTTCAGGATCTCTCAGGCTTTCACAAAAAGCCATTCTGGAAGACTCGCCTCCAGGAGAGCCATTGTGTCCATCCGGATCCCCGTCTCTTAACTTGAAGTCAAGGTGCTACACCGGAGGAGGAAGCTGGGAAGATAAAATGCCAAAGGCTATGCCAAAAGGCATATCTTGCAGCAGATGCGTCAGCACCCTTCCTTGATCCCCGAGACCTGCGAGAAGAAGCAGAAAGTGGAAGACATGTACGATGGATGCTCTTCGGCACTTCCACAATACAGTGGCACTACAGTACTGAAACATCAAGAGCCAAGATATGGCAATGTGGGAGAAGATGAAAACCATGGAGTCCGACAAGCAAAATGGCGCATCTTTTTCCTGTGCTTTTACAGAAACCAGATTCAATGAATTGAAACATGAAAGTTGTCTTAGTTGCACCTAATGGATCGTCAGGACATCATGAGGGTATATGAGGGTTATAACACTGCAATATATTATCTGTGTGTATGAGGACATCAGGCCAGCGTGTCATGCAGCATTGCTGTCAGTGTCACTCCTCATGAAGGCCACAAAGGCACCCAAATAACCAGCGGCTGCACAAAGCAGCTGCAAAGAACCACGAAGGCTGCCGTGGGACAAGCCAAAGATCATGACCTGTGAGACTCACATTTCAAATGATAACATAACGTGTCGATCCCCGACTTTTTTGATCGACTTTCACTGACTAGTGACGATCACCACGCAGAGAACTCTACTGCAAATGACATGAAGACTTCAGAAATGGTTGAGAAAGACATTGATTCCAATCTCCACATTCACAACAATTTAGATCTCTTGTGGGCAAAGCAAGCCGGTCCTCTGTGTAGATTCCCACAAGGAAGGATGCCTTTCTGAGTGGCACGGCAGAATGGTCTAGAAACACTTGGGGTAGGACCGACTAAGATCTGACCATCGACCCCTGCCGTTGGCAGCCATTGGTAACTGTTTTCACTGCAGCTTTGCCAACGTTGATTTATATAAATCGAACTGTGCCTTGTTACTAATCTTTATTATCGTTATTGTTCTTTATGCGCTTGATGCAGTCTTTATGTATCTGGCATTCAACCCCCTGAAACATCTGAACCACAAGAGCATGCAAAAGCTGCCTGCAATGCGTCTACCAAATGCCACCAGGAGGACTTGGCCAAGCTGTAAACATCAGCCATAAAGGATGCCACTCCCTGGCGGTGAAACATCTCCAGGCGTTTTGGGTCGCTTCCAACTCGCTAAAACTTTCATTCCTTCTCACTCAGTAGGCGAGATCGAAAGAAATCTATTTGTATTACATGTCTGCACATGTCTGTCTGCATCTTCTCGTCGTCCTGAAGGATAAGCAAAGCAGCCATCCAGGTCCACGGCAGCAGGCAAGGCAATTTCGTGGTCAGCTCTTCGCCTCAGATTGAGATAAATTCGAATTTGAGTGGATAAAAAAGCTGAGGTGAAAAAGCTGTGTTACATTAAATGCTGAGGTGACAAATTGAAGGGAAAAAAGGCATGCGCTTCCAGGCTTCCAGGCTTCCTGATCATACTTGACCAAAGGAAATCTCAACTTTTCTGGGCTTCGAACGGTAGAAACCAACCAAGACTCCAAGCATGCTGAAACTGAAGCAGGAGGGTGCATAGTATGGCACTTGAAACCTTCAGATTTTGGCGATTGCAGTTTAAAGTTGTCAAAGCAATGTTCCTTTGTCACGTTCAATGACTGGTGGTAACGTTAATGTCGTCACGTTCATTGTGTCTCTGCCACCCCTTGTATCTCTGCGAGGCCAGGCAGGCAAGGTGCACTTGTTTGCGCCAGTGTCCAGGTACAGACGACTTTGGTCTGTAGCGATCATACCACATCAAAGGCTGCTAAGGGAAAACCAGGGAAGTGCCGACGGGCCAAAAAAAAAACACAAAGCAATCATAAAGAAACATGTTTTTATTGATTTGGAAATACTTTCAATGACTTCAATGTAGGCGATGATAAGTTGCTGCTAAAAAGCCGAAGAGTGAAATAGAATGAAATAGAAAGGATTCAGGGGAAATTCTTGTCGAGACTGTCAGCTGTCGTCTGTCTGGAGCTGGCTGAAAGTGTATGAGAGGTCTCTTCAAGCCAAAATGCTTCTTCCACTGGAAACAATGCTATGCAACTCTGAAGGCCCATCTCAAACTGTCTGCAGTCTGAAGTTTGAACTCTGACACAAAGTTGACTTATGACTTCAATGCCAGAAAGATTCAGAAAGATTCAGAGCTGCTGAGCTTGCAGTTCGATCCAGGTGGCATTTCTGGGATCTGTCAGCCGATGTCGTGGCAAAATTGTCTGCAAGGCGCTGTGTCAAGGCAAGTGACGGTCCATGGTGACCTCTTTCATAGAAAACGGTCTTGTGGCCCGAGAAAAACCCGCCCCTGAGAGCTTTGCCAGTGACACTACAGTGACAATAAAACCAGCGTACCATACTTGTAGCATAACACACTCAATGCCCCACTTAGGTTGGGACTACTTTCAGGGGTCACAAAACATGTCTATTAGGGCCTAGTACCATGATGCGTGATTGAAAAGCCCACACAGGACTTGGAACATGGACGCCAAGGCTGCAAACACGCTGCTCAACTCGTGGAAATGTTCACGTTTCTTCTAAGTTCCAATGCGCGAACAAATCAATGGCCCAATGGCCTCTTCTTGGACTCCTCCGGCTTCAAAGGCCTATGGAAGATGAAAAAACATGAAAAAAACGTACGAAACGTTTTGACGGGTGACAATCCAAACAAAGTTTACGAGTGGAAATCAAGCCCCTTTCAGCTCTGCGACATGCAACAAAGAACAACATAAAACATACAGCGTTTGTTCACAAGTGCTGGAATTTCAAAAAATATATTCTAGGTCTTGAAGAATCTGTTTTTCCCTTTTCATCACTGTTCCATACTTTTTTCATCACTTTTTCTTATCACTTTGCTTGTTTTGCTTCGGTTTTCCTCACTTCTAAGCCGCCCACAGGGGAAGCCCAGTCCCGCCACTCAAGAGAAGGGACTGTTGCGATTGCTTGCGAAAGCTCCTGGTTGACAAACTATGAATCCATCAAAATACAATTCAGAAATGCCATGAAACACAGGATATGACGAGTAGAAGGGCAATGGAGTGAACCCGAGTCGTGGGAAACAGAGTCATAAAGCTTTAGAATTATCCACATTCATGTCTTGGTTGTCTGTAGCAGATTGCTCGCAGTGGTTAAGTGACTCTCCTCACCATCATCCGCAGGATCCCCGCAACCTAGGAAGAAAAGCATTGAATAAAGCTGATGGAAAGAGCGGCATGATAGAGCCCGGAAAACGATCTTGTCTCAATACATTCATTCTTGAGATCTTGAGTATTCGATTCTTAGATTGTGATACGATTGATTGGGATGCGCCGGTATGTGTCTGTATTCCATTGGTCCCGCTTGGCCACGAACGGTTGAGTAGGTCGTGGATTCATTTTGGATCGTTTTGGACATCTTTCAACATTCACCACAAAAGATGCATAGAATTTGTGTATGTTGTGCATGTGATAAATTTCAGCCGAAGTGCTTGGTTTCGAACACCAAGCATTGTCTGTGTCTCTCTGGCTTTGGAGGCCATGCACTCCGAAAAAAGGATGAATGCCCAAGACTGAGAAGACTGGAGTTCTCGTTTAACATCTTTTGCATATTTTACATGCTCAGTATACTCAGTCATGCTTATGCTGCAAGCTATGAACCTGTATTATAGCGTGCAATGTCCATGTAATCGCTATGTACTCGCTATGTACTGCCACGGATCTGCATGGCATGTCTGAGAAATGCTGAGCTTTGAGCTAAGGCCTGATGCCCTAAGCTCCACACGCGAATCTCAATGAGCATCGCCTTAGAAATGCATCAATGGCATGGTTAAATCAATGGTCAAAACACTGGTGGATTCTGGTTTGTGAACGATGTGTCTAACTTGGATAAATGTCCCTCCCATTGAAAATGGTGTCTAAACTAACTAAACTAAGGGGTCCTGATGTACTAGCCCTGGAATCACCTTACTATTCTTTGTTGTGCTGCTTTCTTGTTGGCCCCGGGGTGAGTAGTTTCGATTTATATAATTTTAGTTTCTTGTTGGGCAGCACATCGTTCACAGACCCACTTTAAGCACTGCATTAAGCGCTGCCAGCGGGCAAGTCATTCCACACACTATGTCCAGCAGAAGCCTGACGAGCTGGTCATCTGCCAGCGCCAATGGTTAGATTTCAACAGGCCTCCAGGACCTCCGCGGAAAATTAGATCAAATATGATCAAATAATTTCAAATCAATTCAATTATGTGGAAATCAAAGAATTGAAGAACACACCGGAACCAATGTCCCCATGGCCATCCATAAACATCCATGGTGCCCATACTTCACCACCAGTACAACCCATGAGCAACTGAGAGTCCAATGTTTGCCAGTTAGGGGGATAAGTCTCAGAAATATGGGGAACAGTTGCCTTTGTTGACTGACTCTTAATCGGCTGTAAACCATAGAACCGATCCAAATTATTAGAGGGGGAGCAATAGAGCCATGTACTACGTGTGCTATATGACTTTATTATTGCTTTAATATGCTTTAAATAATAACTTTGATTTATCTTTTGTGATTACATGATATGTGATTTATTGATTATATGCAATAGCATAGGATTGAAATCATTAAGCATTTCTGATATGAAGAAACAAAGTATTAAAACCATTGGAGGTGAGTTGTGTAAGTGTTGAATGCCTCAAGTTCATACCCTCAGCCCGATGCCTTCTGTTTTTTTGGTTCATCGCCAATCGCCAACGTCTCCAACTGTTGAAAAGCTGGGCTGCTCCATGTCCACAGTGCACGGCTTCTCGTCAGCTGGTAGATATGAACGATCAGGCCATCCGTGTGGCTCCATGTCCCGCACTCCATAGATCTATGATCATCTTGCTGTGCGCCGGCCTTGTGCTGACAACATCAGCACATGTACATAACGCATCAATCTTCAACAGTTGACTAGAAACTGGATGGCGACTGGTAAACGGAAGCGTGGGCCGAGATCATCAAGCTGCTCAAGCTGGTCAAAGTTTTTGTAGTGCTTACAGCATCTCAAAGCCTGATGTAACTTTCGCACAGCAAACATCAGCAAGCCAGAATGCGGTTGGCACTTGCGGCCGTCAAGGTTGTACATGAGGCAATGAGACCCAATATCCTGGTGAGGCTGTCTTTATGTTGAGCTGGCGAAGGGTGCTCCACAGATCCATGGCGAAGCATGGCAGACAGTGCGAAGCTGTGTGAGACGGTCTGACACACTCCGGCCTTCACAAGGGTTCCCAGGCCAAGTTCCCCAAAAACATGAAGTGACCGGTGACAGTATCTGGCAAATAAAATGGTCCGGCAAATATTAGAGAAAAGCTAAGGAAAGCTCAAAAAGATTCGAAAGAAACAGCACAACAGCGAAACCATAACAACAAAGCGAACAAAGTCAGTCTGCTTTGCTCTTGCCTTTAGATGCAGTTTGTGGTATCAGCTCGTTTCTTTCCCCAACTCGCCCGGCCTGTGCATCGGCATTGCGATGATTCACCTTAACCAAAATGCTCAACCAACAGAAAGCATTTCTAGCTAAAACGTGCCAAAAATTGTAGAAACCACTCTATTACATCTCTAATACCCAAAGACTCAAAGTGTGTTGCAAAGGCCAGTCGCCCGGAACAGATCCAGTGTCGCTTACTTCTCCAAGAGCAAGAACAATTTCATCTCTCTTTCAGGCTATCGCCTTTTTGAACGTGGCAGTACATATCTAACGCTGTCTTCAGTCTTTGAAGTCTCTTGCTGCTCGTGCTTTTTCTAAGCTTCGGACTGCCACAATACGGTCGCCTTTTTGGATTGCCAGCAGCGGATGCAAGCGATTCCTTTGCGCCAGACAACCAGGAGAGGTGGCGAACAGGAGAATCGGCGTCAGAGAAGCAACAGAAAAACAGAAACGCGAATGGGTGGATCCAAGCTATGCTATGCAGATACTGTTGGTGCCCAAAGTCAGATTCTTTCAGATGAGATGGAACAAACCAAGATTTGCGCCAGACATTTTGTTGAATTCTGAAAGCCCTCTCCAAATTCTGGGTTCTGCACCAATCACCAAAGGCTCCACCAGTAACTGCACGCACCAACAAAGTCTTGCCGTCAGATGCATCTAGTTCGGCACCCAACCTCAATTTCAGTTCAAGCCAATGTAGCATCTAGCAGACTAGCACTCGTTGCCACTCATTCACCATTTTCGCCATCTTGTTACGTTTGAAACGCCCTGCTCTCGTCTGTTGTCCATCTGACTGAGATTGACTACCCTGGCGTGCTCTGAAGGCTCACTGTCACTGGAAACTCACAGGGCCTCAAGAGTGCAGTGTGTGAAGTCGGAAAGGGTGGCTTCGAACCGTCCTACGCTAGTGAAAGCTCTTACCAGATAGGTCTGATGTGGTCAGTCAGATGCTGCCGTTTGGCTATACGTGGCCCTGACTGCAAAGAAGTCATCTTTGCAGTTGGTAGTGACTTGCAACTGTTGTCAACGTTGAGAAACATATTCCAAAAATGTTGGAAGGATTTACTGCGCATGGTATGTGCACACCACACCTACACTCCACCCTGCAAGAGATGAGGTTGCTTGTGGCTAAGTGATTGGCACCATCTCCAAGGCAGTCGACAGAGCCTTTAGGAATGGCGTGGCAGAAGTTGATGGGAGAAACTTTTTTTCTGGGAGATTTTGAAAGCATTTAATTCAAGTCTGGGAAGCTCAGAACTAGATGAGCTTTCTTTGCCAAAAAAAAACAGGTGGTGTCCCCAGTGAGTTGATACCTTGGTTCACAAAACCTGCTGCAAACCTCGTCCCTCCAAAACCACACCAATCAAAGCCTTAGATGGGAAGTACCCCTTCAGCTGCTTCAGCTACTGCTGTTGGGGAAAAATATGTCCAATACTTCATGAACCTCTGAAACCTTCACCTCCAAAACGCCTGGAACCATCCATGCACAACTTGCAATACCTACAGACCTCCATTTCTATCATTTCTGTCCGGAACCGTAGAATGCCTCCGAAACCTCCAAAAACCTCCGAAACCTTTCCCTACCTTGGGATGTGTGAACACGTTCCGAACGACCCATTGGCCATCCGGCGAACTGCTGATGGGGAAAACCGAGGATCCCAAAAATTCTCCCGTGGTTTCTCCATGCCTCACCATGTGTGGCATTCTATTGCATGCGGCTGCGAGAAAGTGTGGAACCCCTGTGATAACAAGCCCATGCCAACAACCTAGCAGCCCTGCGCACCGCGTTGGCAGCTGGTGTGCTGGCAGAAGCTTTGGATTTGACCACCTGCAATGCCAGCTTTTTGGATGGCTGATCAGTGTGATGGGAGAATGGAAGTCCCCATCTCTTCAAACTTCATAAAAACTGATCCAATACTATAGTTCAAGGTGGGCAAGGCAAGCCTCGTCTAAGACAATCGACACCATGTCAACATGTTCCATGTCAAAAACAAGGGCAAATCCGGTTGCATGTTCCCTCTGTCACGGTTTGCGAATCAGAGCTGTGTAGCTGATCTATTCCCATTCAACTTCCAGCAACGAAGGTCGTAAGAGTCATATGTCGTGTGTAAGACATGCCAGACACTCCCTGGGCACCATCATCTTCATGACAGCAGTCGGAACCTGGCAACGGGCGATACACCGATGTTCATCACAAGGCTGCGAAAAGTAAAACCCTCAAAAAACATCAAAAAGCCAAAAGAAAAGAAACTTATAGCTTGCAGATGTTGCCAACAGGGCCAACACCAAAAAAACACATACAGTCTCTGTTCACTCTTTTCCTGTCTATATTGAGATCTCCTGTTCTGTGGAACACATATGACCAAAAATTGGCAGAACCCAGTCTCCAACATCACAAAACACCAAAACAATCGGGCCCTGCGATGGCAGGCCTACAAGGTTCTACGGCCCTGCTTGGGTTCAACACTGAGTCTTCCAAAATCCAATCAAATTTGGCCAGGCCAGCGTTCCGACTCGGCAATGCCTTTGGCGCCATGGCATAGACCGGCAGAGATCAGAAACGTTGGTGTGAATGGTTGGGTTGCCAGGCCGCGGCCCAGTGGCGTCTCTCCCGTTGGGTCTCTTAAACAAGATTCAAAATGTTTCAAACACATAGATCAAACACGATCAAACATCAATAACGGCCCATCGGACGCAAGTTCTTCAGATGGTTTCAGATGCATGTCTGCTGTGCAGACGGACCCCTTGATGACTTTTGGGTATCATTTTTCTGCGCCCTTGCAGTAAAATGACTACATTTCGTTGTCACTTGCTTAGCATGTACGCCTGTGAAATGGATCTGCTTTTGGTGTGCAAATGTATTCGATCTGTAGGTTGAAAGGCTGTGGATCTCTGGGTGTAAGATGCATTCCAAGAAAAAATCAAGAATCGGCAACAAAATGCAACGAATTGCAAAGAAACACAAACGATCAACTACTGTTTGGCGCGAGAAAAGTGAAAAAAATGCAGCTGAACACTTCCCGATTTTGTCTGTTCAAGGCGCCGCGTTCTGCTTGTACACGCAGACACACACCCATTTGGTTTGTGTCGGCAAATGCATTCTGCACAAGTCTGGCAACCATAAGATACTGTCCTCTCAGCAATTAACAATTCTGCGAATGAACACTGGAACGTACTTTGAGAAGACTCTGCACAAAAGGTCGCATCACTAGAATGTTGCAGAATTTCGTTTTGTGAGAATTCAAAGGGGTTAACGCTGGCTTATCTAATGAATCTAATGATGGCTAATGTAAATCGACGCTCAGTACTGTGCAGCCACAATAGAACATTGTCAGAAGCATCGAAGCTTACGAAGCATCGACGCTAAAGTCATTAAGTCTCCTTTGTACAAAGACTCTGTCCTTCCGGCCCAAAGGCTTCCAACTCAGAAGTTTTTGAGTTGCCTTCCGGAAATGATGCAAATGCAAACATACGCAAAAACATATGCGAAGACATACAAAATTATGCAAACACGTTTAGCTTGCTGGTTTGAAATCACATAAATCTCTTCGAGTCTTCACATGGTTTAGTAATGTTTAATGTTAAGTAGCACATAATAGAACTATACTGTAGTAGATATCATTCAGTCATGGCAAACCTGCCAGGAACGATACAAATGTCTTCGAGGCTAAGAAAATGCTGCATGCTTTATGCGGGAAAGAAACATGTGATAGACGAACACCATGTGACACATCTATATATACTATACATCTTCCATTCGATTCCATCCCTTGCATTTTGACATCCTCACCTGCAAAGAATGCATGCTGCATGCTCTCAACCCCATCATTTCCCAGCTATCCCTGTGTCCCACACCGTCCCACCTTCTGCCTCACTTCATCCATGGTTCTGGCAGACAGGTTGGATCGATCGAGGTTGAATCGATCGACATGCTGCTTGTGCGTACGTCCTTTCAAACGTACCTTTCATCCTTCCTACATACCCGATTCTGTTCCTACTTTCAGCTTGCTTGTCGAATGTGAGCTGACAAAAAATCAGCAACTCCTTGAACATGTGCAGATCCATCCACAAAGTCTTTCGATATTGTTTATGTGTATCAAGAGTTTCGAATAGTCTAAGCAAGAGCTGAATTCAAAAAGTGCAGCAGCTTTCTACATGTCAAGTGCAACCCAGGCAATCTTGCTTTGATTGAACACATAGATGTTGAAGCATGTCAAAATGATTCCCAGGTCGGAAACACCATCCGCTTTGGAGTTCATGCGAATGGAAAATGACAATAAGGCGAAATCAGATTAATAAGATAAAACTGAAGGTAGATAAGACTAGATAAGTAGGCGTAACCGGTGAAAACAAGTCTTTGCAACCCTTCGCATCAACCATAGCCACGAAAATTCAATCACTTCGATTCGCTCATGGCCTGATCCAGGTCCTGCCAGTGACCTTATCACCCAAACCGCGGAAACATCGAATAAAGCGCCAGGTATAGAATCCGCATTATGTACTTATATTGCTCTGTATGTGCGTATATATTATATAACTTTATATATGTAACTACTACATATATGATAACTATTTATGTAACTACTATATATGCAACATTTAACTGCGAGTACGTATATATAACTATACATTATAGTAACGATATATCATTATAGATATACATATATCAATATATAATATATATCATATACTATAATCATACTATAATCATATAATCGATATATACATAGTTGAATATTCCATTGTTCTGCCACACTACCATTCTATATTACCGGTGGAAGTTTCAGAGGGAAGGTACACACAAGCTGAACATTGCCTTGTTGCTTCCGTATCAGTCTCGTCCGGTCTCTGTGTCTTCGCATGTTGGTTTAGTGCCAACAAATGCAATGAGCTCTGCAGCCATGCGGTTCACAGCAAAGAACATTGCTATGCCCAACCAGAAACATTCTATATACGTCGAACAGGTTTTTCACCAGAAAGGTTTTGCACCAAAAAGCTTTTACACCAGAGGACTTTTGCACCAAAAGCCCTTCATACCAGGAAGCCGTTTACAAGTTTACACCACCAATACTTTTACACCAAAAACAAAAGCCTTTACACCACATGTTTGTACACTAGAACACCAGATACAAAAGCCTTTTACACCAAAAATATCTCGCAAACACTTTATAACAAACCACTTTACACCAGAAACATTTCACACCAGATGCCTTTTCTACGACATGGCCATTACGCCAGAAGCCATTCACACCAGACGCCTTTTACAAAAGACGCCTTTTGCACCACCAGCTCTTCCACAGCAGAATGAAGCAAAAGCCTTTTACATCAGAAGCCCTACAATGCAAAACACAATAGAAAAATGGCACATACATTGCAACCCTGGAGAAAACAGACTGATCCAAAACCAACCGTGGGAAGGACAACAATGGCACCCTGCTCCAACGCAACCATGTGATGCTCTAAACACATAAAGAATACGCTGATCCTGCGCATGAGCATGCAAAACGCATGAAAGGTCCACTCTGGTGCGCGGACGATACGACCAAACCGCATTTCGTGCAAGACGTCCATCTAAATTGAAGCAGGACAATTCAAAAGTAGTGCCCGTGCCACGAGCAACAACATTCCGATGTCACGAATACTGCCCTGCAACTCAAAGCAACACTCCGGTTTCACCAAGTACTGCGCCTTCATGAAAAGTGAAACTCCACCCTCACCATTTTTTTCTCTGACTCTTCCTTTTTGTGACTTTCTTCCTGTGACTTTGTCTGTGACTCTTTTCTTTCTGTTACCAGTTACTCTTCCTTTCAAATTGTCAAGATCTTAAAATCTCCGTAACTCTGCAGTTTCTCAACTAAACTGGTTTCATAAGTGTATCCAATTGTATATGGTACAAAACTTATCACAATTGCTTCTCTCGATTATTGTAACTGTTCAAAAATGATGCTTTTTCGGTGTAGGTCACCTTGAATATGGTGTGTAAGCAGCCACCTTGAATCCTCGAGAGTTTGAGACTGCAATTATCAGTTCCTTTCACTCCAGAACCTCTGGAAACTGCTCCAGCAACAAGCTATTCATGATCCATGGCTATCCAGGTCTGTCCCCCCAAATTCCAAGTCCAGCCTCCAGATTTGATTCTCTCTTTCTTGTCCTACAAGTATCCAGTAGTATCGTTTCCACGATGGAATTCAATGGCAAATAGGATCAAATAGGTCCATCTTTTGAACGGGAACGGGACCGGGTGAGAGACAAGATCAGAGACACAAGATATATCAAGATCAGGGTAAACCCGAAAACACCTCAGTCCTTATCCTCCTTGATTGCAATCACTGATTTCTGCTTGTGGATCCGGAAGCCTGAGGTGATGCTTGCTGACTTACAAACTCCAAGCAACATTTGACGGTGCTCCAGAAGCATATCATATTGCATATATTGCCGTAACCATGCCGAAACCTATGTGAAGTCACCATTTTTGAATGAAAGACAAGAGTGATACAGACAATTTGTCAACAAAAAATGGCAACGCATGGTTTAATATATTGGATCTGAGCTTGGTACCGAAAACTCGAGGGACAAACGGCCTCAAGCCGACAGCAGTGCTTGACCCACTAGTGGATGAAAATTCCAAGAAACATCTCACTCATGCCGTGCTCATGCCGTGCTCATCTGCACTCGCAAGAAAGCAATCTTAATACATAACCGACATAACCATCGGGTTTGGAGAATGAAGAGCAAGCTAGCCTCGGTATCTCCAGTGGAAGTAGGGTTGGATAGGTTTGCAGAAAGATCTGCGGGAACGACCTGCAAGACACTTGTGGCAGTTATGCTCTTCTCTAATGACAGAGTACGAACAACGAACTTTCAAAACTGAGGCAAAAAATCTCAATGAAAGGCGTGCAAAAGCGAAACAACTGCAAGAGAGTCTGAAGAGGGCATAAAGAGGATGTGCACACTTTCGACACTACTTGGAATATTTCAATATGAAGATCTACTAGTTCTGAAAAACACCAATCACTCAACACCTTCAAAGTTCCGATGGAAAGCCATTGACTCACAAAAGCTGTTCTGAAAACATGACAGCTGGACATCCCAAAAAAAGCTCCGTCAAGCTCTCTGTATTTGCTTTTGGCAGCATAGACCTGCGGCTGATCTGTGGCATGCCAAACCGGTTGTGGAGGCTCGGCTTGGCTGGTCTCCGAAATCCCTTGTTTTTCGCCACCGGGCCTGCTCACATTTGGGGCAAAAAATCTTAACCTGCGCAGCTCGGAGATCTTCAGCCAGACCCATGGGGAGCGTGTGCTGTCCTTGGCAAAGGCAGAAAAACATGCAGAACTGCCTTTTGCCGGAATTTGCAACCTACGGCGGTGAGATGTTCGGCATGTTTTGAAAGAGAAGGTGTAAATGGTAAATGCAAGATTCCCAGCCCGACAAATCAGGCATAGAAATTAGATGTGATATTGATGCCATTGATACAATCGCCAATCAAGCCTACTTCCGCCCATGATCCATTTTCCCTCTCTTCAATTGGTCTCTTGACATACAGATGTGGTGCAGTTGCGATTCTGGAGCTCATGAAGGTGCATGCTTCAGAAATGTGAAGCAAAGACACTTTGCCATTCCCGAGGATATCCGGAAAGTAAACGACTCTGAGTCCATGACGGTCACACAGTACACGTGGACAAGTCCCGAAGACTCCCTTGAGATACTTCTCACGCATCGCCTGCCAACTGAAAGATGATCTAAGATTCCAAAGTTTCAGCAGACTCTGTTGTGAAACTGCAGTGATGAATCTCAGAAGGTTTCATATCATTCTTTATGATTCACATCGATTCACTATATTCATCATCATTCAAAGTCTTTCCATGTTATTCCGGAAGTGTGGGCCTGAAGTCCCCTTGGAGAGGCAATGTAACGAGCATGAATAAGACCTCATGCAGGAGCATTCAAGTGGACTGCATGCAGAATTCCAGAGAATTTTCGGGTAAAACCTTGGCCTGGTGCAGAGGCAGACGATTATTGAAAGAGATTATATAGGTCGTGTGGATTTGAGTGCACTGGCTTGAGGTGTTGATGTTTGAAAGCTGGTTCAAATGTTTATAGTGTTTGGTGACACGGACCCAAGCTTGATGCCCGTTTTCCGACGGTAGGATCTTCACATCTCTGAAGACCTCTTTCACTGAGAGGAGCACCATACAAGTCACTGGCATCCCTGGCACGAAGTTGAGATAAAGACGAGACACGTTCTTGACTTCTTAATGTCAAGCTGTGAATCTGTTTCTCCTGTTTATCCTTTATTAATGTCAGCTGGAACACAACTTTTGATGTGATAATCTAGGCTACCATTGTGAGCTCTTCTGCAGACTGCACTTCTGTGTTTCTTTGAATTGTCTTTGAATTGTTTGAACACAATTAAGATATTAAGATCAAGTACCAAGCCCGACCAAACCTGTAGATCTCCAGAAACTCGGCATCAGCAAGGTCATCATCCTCTGGCGCCTGATGGGAATGGTGAAAATCATTCGGCCACATCTTAGCCCTTCAGAGAAGCTTGTTCATGACCTTGACATATCATGTTCATTATGTTCATACAAAGATGCGCATGACATCAAGTGACTTACAGCAAGCTACGCAAGCTTTCACACATCACTCCTCGGAGGACAAAATCATCTCAAGAGCATGCTCATAGAACTGGAAACACCTGGGTAAAGACAGATTGAAATCTGAATTTGATCTTATGGACGGCCTCAATAATTTATCTGCCTTCTGAAAAGTGGTCTGAACACAACGAATAGGTGAGGTGATGTGATGTGACGTGAAGCGATGGCAGGGCCACTTGTGTCGGACCTTATCAATTCCATCTAAGTTCGGAACTGCCTCAGGCCGTAGAGATTAAAATTGTCCCTGACCTCAGGGGTGCAAAGGGTGCAAAGGAAAAGTGTTGTGATACCGCTATGTTGTGTCACTATGCTTTGACTGTACAAGTCCATGAAAAATCCACAAAAGCGTCAGGACAAAAAAAGCACAGTTCCAAGTTCCGAAGTGGAAATAACTTGAAATGCTGAGTGGCATATTCTTCCTCGACTTCTGCAAAAAGTTCGTGCCCCTTCAGTCCACAGAACCTTGGAAGCTATGGCGGACATCTGACATCCCATGAGTGGTGACTCAGCGGTGGCCAATAGGAAACCCATATTTTCACTAACAGCTTCTTGATCACACATAACAGCGGTACATGCTAATCGTCGCTCATGCGCAGAATCACAGCAGATATATACTGGTGTTCCACCCGTTCCAACGTTGCTTCTTTTAGACTGCGCTCGTTTGTCACCAAATCATGTCTGGTGCATTTCGATGCATCAAGATGGTTTGACTTGAGCGACTTGAGCTTCCTACCACGGAATCCATCCACTGTCAGCAGAGAAATCCTCAGGAGAACCAAGCCACAAAGTCAAATCACACGAATCCTATCCGGTCCTATCGAATCCTATTGCACTCGAGATGGACTCACGCCTCCTCATCATCGGTTTCCCCCAAGGACAGGCCGTACATCTTGGCCTGAAACTGGCGCGACTCACTCCAAAACAAACTGTATTGTATACACATTGAAACATACTTCACAGTCAGGCAGCTGTCCTGAAGCCAAGGAAATTTCGTGAAACAGGGTAGTCCACAACAAAGCAACAAACTGAGTCCAACACCTGCCCAGCATTTGTGCATCTCAAGAAGATGCCCGATGCGCTGAAGCCAAAATGCAGCCGCAAAAAATTGTTCAGCATTTCAAATCATAAACTCGGACTATCTGAATCTATTTGACTTGCCCCCCTGCATCCCTTGTTGATGCTTGAATCATGTTAGCTTTGCCACAGGTGACCGGGAGCGGCCAAGTATGTAATTGCAAAAGAAAAGTTTCTGCAAAAAAAACATCAAAAAAATGTCCTTTTGCAACGAACACGTTCCATCTCTTCTGCTACCACACGAGATTGATTTTTGCCCACACGCACAACTAGAGACATCCATCGAAGCCATCTACCAACTGTGGACTGGCCCAAGCATCCAAAAGAGTCCCTTGAGTTGAAGTACGACATGTGAATACATGTGACATGTGAATGACATGTATACGTGTGAATAATAATGTATACAACATTCTCAATTTACAAATTTTTGGTGCCTTTCCGGAAATATGCAAAGACTTGTCCCAGAAATGTGCAAATTGCCTTTGTCTTCTCATCAGCACCATTTTAGCGCTGGACTTTGGCTGATTTGCATGGGACTGAAGTTTTCGCTCCAGCTGTTGGTCTTCGACCATGCCTGAGGTAGCGGGGCACGGCGGCACTCCGCATTAGCAAGGTTCATCAATTGGGATCTAATGATATCTAATATACATGAGTGCTGGCTAGTATTGAGAACTCTTATTCTCCACAGAGCCCCAAAATTTGGGATTAAATCAAAAATCAAAAAAAAAACTCATGGGAAAAACAAGGATAAATCAAGACTCGAAAAAAAAACAAACAAACAACTCAGGGGAAAAACAATGATAAATCCAAAAGAAAAACAAAATAAGACCAAAAACTCAGAGAAAAAGATAAGGATGAATCAAGACTGAAGCAAACACAAAAGCAAAACAGCAGAGAACTCTTTATAGAGCAAGGATCAATCAAGACCCCAAAAAGTCAGACAAAACAGCAAAACAAATAATGGCAAAATCATCAAACAAGACAAGAAAGACAGGATCAACTACACTAGCCGCTAGTATTCATACCCATACATTTACCATTTGATTCAACGTGACGTGCTTCATTTGTCTGTCTATCTTTTTTGGAGCCTTGCTCCTGCTCTAGACTGCGATGAATTTGTGAAGTAAACCTTTCTGCTGTTTCCATTTGACCGTGTTTCTGTCTTGTCGGTTTGCCACTTTTCAGCTAAAATGTCAAGAGGCTGGAGCTCAGGTCCGTTGAACGAAGATTTGCAACACAGCTTGGTTTTTACACACCTGCAAGCCCGAGTGGTTGATGATGGTTGATGTTGTCATGTTGTCTTCACCAACATTGGACAGACTGTATAGATATATTTTAGATACTCCGGTACATACATGGATTGACTGTAGCTGTGCTCCGATGCTCCATCGCAAAGTTCGACCAAAAAAACTCTCCTCAATCTGCCTACATTTTTGTTTGGACAGAATGAGCAGCAAAACAGGAGATGTGGTCATGATGTACACGAAATATTGATCCATAATCTCCATCCATCCTCTTACGGAACATCTCATCACGATCATTTGTAGGTCAAATTCTACTCATCATCCTCGACCATCTCTAAGCATCTCTGATCTCCAGCCTCTGTGATCTGCGCGGGGTCACCGCGAACACCGTTTACTGCCACTATCCTTTCAGATTCGAATCACTGGAATTCCCAATGACATCAAATAACATCCAATGACCCAATGACCGAATGCTCGTGCCATGTTGCTCAGTGTGTAAAGGAAGTCTTTCCACTTCTGTGAACACTTTTTTCACAAGCCTTTTCCACCCGGTCACTGCACTACACTCCAAGTGTCCCAGCCCGTTTTGCCCTTTCGTCTTTTGTAAATCTTTTTGTCTTGATGTGGTAATGGAAGCTCTCCCCTATCGCTAACGCATGGATTCCTTCGCCAAATCGTTGTGACAGTGCAAAGTATTTTTCAGACCCTCGGGTACTGCATGCCGTCACTAGGAGACTTCATATTTTGGCAGAACCTTGAATGACCTTTGCTGTTAGAAGCCTTGATAGCTTTCGAGCCCAGGCTTCATCCGTGCCACTTAATGTCGTGTTGCGTGTTGCGCCTGTCCCCCTTCATGGCCGCCAGCTCAGGGTGGTTCTGCAAACAAAAACCCATCAAAAGCGAGAAGGCAAAAAGGACAGAATGACAGGAAGTCGATAAGGCTTGCAAGAAAGAATAAAAGAAGGAGCAAGGCTACATATCAGTGGGAGACAAGGCCACTGTATTCTCTAGATTAACATGTTTGAGTTTGTTTGAAATTCAGCATGTTGACGGCTCGCATCTGGATGTCTATCAACGTGTCAAACTGCAACTAGCCGATCTGCCTGGTTCCAGTCTTTGATAAGTCCCTCACCAACCTGAGACAGGTACGATATCAATAAGATAATGAAAAAATGAGATCAAAATATATCAAATAATAACATGCGAACATGTGCATCAATGCAAAAAGATGTGAAAAGATGGATTCGAATGTGCAATGTTCGGAAACCCTTTAATTGCTGAGCTTGCTGTTTCAAAGTCTTGCACTCTCGCTGTCTCAAGAGTGGCATGAAGTGGAACCATAGATGCCATAGATGCATGCCACCACATTTCGACAACATTTCCCCTCCCTGACTGTGCCAATACAATTGCTATTTTTGCAACACTATGAGAAACACTCCAAAACGACAAAGGCATTTGAGTTCTCAAAGGAAAGGTGGTTCATGGATTCTTGGTGTGAGTTTGTGGAGGTATTCTTCAGTGTGAAAGCCTTATGGACATGCAACGATCCCGCCTGATCAATGAGGAGGCCGAAACCATCGGTCAAATCTACATCAATGCCAAGTCTTGTCTTTCCATAGGTCTGCACAAACAAGTTGCCGAACAAATCTATCTGGTCGCCGATCTATGTCATGCCTTTGATCAACTCACAGCTTTTTGAAACCAATATTACAGCATCCCGTACAGCAAATGCTTTCTCCGATGCTCAGGCCTTTGTCACCTTGATCTGGAATTCCATCTGCTCCCTTCGGTCAGAGCCGTCAAAGCAAGAGCAATCGCTGTCGAGGAAAAGTGAACGGAAAGGAATGGAAACACTACGGAATCCAAGGACTGCTAGTATCTTTGCTCGCTTTACTAGCGTTCGACGCTAGAGTAACGATGCGATTTCTGACCGTGCTCCAGTTTTCGCATTCGACTCGATCACCTTCATTTTAGCCCGTTGTACTTTGGAACACAACATCTAGTGTCAATAGATGTGCACAACTGATCACAATTGTACAAATCACATTGCATTTCAAGCAGTGAGCAAGAACCTGGAACCTGACCGCATGCTGTGTTGAACAACTGTCTGAAATATGCTGCGCGAGCAGGGTCGGAGTATGTATGCTTGTGCCAGTGTTTCTGCGAAAGCGGATTGCTTGATGTCGTATCTAACCTGTTGGATGGTTTGCGATTGTGGGATCAGTTTCCACAGTAGCTATAGCTATTGTACTAGAGTCCACGCTGCAGGCTTCGAGTGTAGTCTCAGTAGCATGTAGCCTGCGACCAAGTGAAACAAACTAATTGAAATATGATATCTACTGTCATATTCTGTCATAAGTCATATAATCTATCTGTCATCCTTCTATGATTTCCACAGAACGACAGGTGAAAGAATACTGAATACTTGCTTAGTTTGTCCTGCTTGTTATAGCCAAGGAATCCTTCTCACATCAAAGCTCAAACAGAAACATACAAAAACGATCTACATCGATACACACTATATATCCATGACTACGTACTCGGCATAGCTTTTGCCATTGCGAAGCTGCTTCAAAACAAAACCAAATCCTTTTATTGTTGAGATGAGACAGCCGGACCAACACCCTCGTATCCCACACGAAATCCATGCTGTTTGAACCCAGGCACCCTTTCCGTGAGATGGCAGGGATGGAGAGGCCCTGGTTCCAAAATTCAGGCCCAAAAGCTGTTGGAGAAACAAAATCATGCCAAATTTTGCCTGAAACCTCGAGAGGAGTCTACAGAAAACACTCACTGCTGTTCCGGGTCAGGGAAGCTTCTGTTTGGTACGTATTGAATTTATTGTCCGCACAATTGTATACCGTATACGTTGCAGCATGGCTCTTGAATCAATCAATCTTGCCCATAATATCCTGTAGCACTGTAGCGACTTATGTGACTTTGCTGAGCGCTACCTGTGTTAGAGATTGCAACACGCAATCTTCTGCCAGTAGCTCTGAAAATTTTGGCTTGAACTTCAAAACCTCATCTATTCAATAATTCACTGACTATGGTTGTCCATGGCCAGATGGCATCTTGATCTTGGACGGGAAAATGTCAAGTCTCGCATAACACACGAAGGGGATTCTGGTTGCAACGACTGAATATGGAATCGGAAAGAAAGGATCATCGAAGTATCGTTGGGTCAATCCACAGCGAACAAACCCTGTGAATTTGATGCATTGTCGGTGATTCACCACCCCCGGATTCTCACCATTCACGACCATTACAGTAACCCCCCCGATTCTCACCCAGACTTTTCACAACTTGGCCTCTCTTCCGGTCTCCTGTCAAGCGCTCAATGTTTCACTCTAGATGCTTCACTCAAAACTTCTGCATGCCGCATGCCATTGTGGAGTTCACACCTTGTGAAAAACTGTTGTCCTCTATGGGTCATGAAGCAATTGTGCTCCAATGAATGCAATCTCTGTCGACTTTTCAGAAGGATTGACTTCGTTGACTCACATGAGAAACACAGAGAAAGCAGCTTCTGTGTCGCTTGGCTAATTGATTTGTCCCACCTGAACAACCTCTTCATACATAGGCCTCCAGTCTGTTGAGTTTGGGAGATTAGAAGGATCAGAAGTCCACGTTGAAAGATGCTGGATTATCTTGCGTCTTGAGAGTGGAATAATGGAAACGGATCAAATGAAGCACAACGAAAAACAATTCGACAGAAGCCTGGAATGGTCATAATGAGTACGAGTATGATGAAAGCATTCAAGGACATTCATAAATGTTTCAGGATTTTGAAGGATATCCATGGATATTCGATTTGGTCGGTGCTCCCCCACTGGAGCCTCTGTCTGAGTTCAGTGATGTTGGTATCCAGCGACTCCTCACATCGGGACAACTCATCGTTGTCGTTCACTTATGAAATGTTGATTGAACTGCATTTGATTTGCCATTTAAAAGAGTCGTTGAGCCTTGCAATCCTATGCTATTTTGTCTATCCTTTACCCTCTCGGCTTGGATTTTTGCCTCCTGACGTTGCCACCTTTACAGCCTTTACTCATCATATAATAATATAAACAAATTTATCATCATGTATAATATGTTTATGGTTTCTACCTCTCTCGTTTCATCCCTTTGCAACATCTTCACTCTTGGCAGAGCAAGCTCTGTCTCCTCGGAAGAACAGCATGTCGCTCCCATGGATCTGTGCGGCAATAAAACGCACTCTCCGTGTTTGGCTTCAGTCACTGTTATTACCGAGGAAACCTAGATATGATAGACCTTGTGGTTGGCAGAGCAACCTAGTCAGCATACAGCCAAAAATCACACCTGCATAGACTGCATAGACCCCAAATAGCATGGATTAGCCGAACCCCTTACTTCTAGACTAGGCACTTAGGAACGGCACCCTTAGTGGCGAGAAAGTTGTTGCTTCCAGACTGGCGGCGGCCATGCCAACATATGCAACCATAGGCTCAGGCTCCGCATCGCATCCAAAGAATTCCACCCAACCCACACGGAAATATGGCACCCAGAAATGGCATTTCTCAATCGCACTTGGTAGTCAATTGCCCATTATCCCTGTATACAGACATAGCACCCAAACATGGCACTCGGAAATGGCACCACAATGGTATATACTGCTAGTGCCAAGAAAGTTGCTGCCCACCCATTATGTTGGAAGGAAACGCCCCTATACACACCGCAATGTGCGGAAGAAGGAACATGTAACATCATGTAACATGTAAGATCTTTTCTAGGAACGTTTCATCACATCAACAACTTTTACGGCATCGGAAAGCCTGAAGCGAAGTGTCCAAGAACTCGAGGTCGAGGACACCCCATCACCAGCTCTGGGCCAAAATAAAGAGGCCAAGCGGAAAACTCCAAGAAGTATCTGCCAAGCTTCTCATGACGAGATTGAAAGATGAAGAACAAACTCGGTAGAGCTTTCAGAGCTTTGTTTTTTTGAAGATACCAAGGAAAATGTCAATATATAGACATCTGCTCCCATGAAGAAACATATTCGACATTTCAGCTTCACTGGAAAAAACGCTTTCCCAACTTCGACATTTTGGAACGATGCCGTAAGCCTACCTTTGGACTTGAAGAGTGAGACTGCGCTGTCCAAAGGGAAGCGGGATTGAATAGAATTAGTGTAGCTACAATGTGAGGGGCATGGCGGCATGACTGTACAAGTCCAGGTGTCAGTCAATTTGGCCTTTCCAGTTAAAGCTGCTATGGACTTTGAAAGGCCTCACTACCAGAGTCCTGCCATCTTAAGAATCTCTTCACCACGCTTCTGTGAACTTTGAGACGCAAATCATTCTAAGGCTTCAAAATGCTTCAAAATGCTTCAAAGGTCTTTTCATGTCTTTTCAATCCGCTAGGGGTCTTGTATCTATTTTCATCCGGTACAGTCAAAGACTCGAAGAAGTATACCTGATACCATTGTACTATGCTATGCTGTCTCTTGCTTTCCGCAGTGTCAATCCAATCTCAGTTTCTCCTGAAACATGTCTGGCAGTGCAATTCTCGTGACACAAAAAAGGTGTCCTGGTCTTGTTGGAAGTAAAGATCAGAATTGTCCTCGCTGCCTCACAAAGTTGAGCAGGAAACTTTGCACGTCCCACTTCACGCATCTCCGAATCTCCGAACGAAAACGGCTGAGGACATGACTTTCTGCTTCTTCGTGATCCGATGTTTGACTTTGCCCACTGGACTGGCCGGTTCGCGTAGGTGGCAAAAACAATTTTAGCTCCAACTTGCGTGGTCTCGAGGGAACAGCAGCAACAACAATCAGAAAAATCAACAGGTGGTGAATGAAACAAAGGAAGTGGCAGTCAACAGGCCTCACTCAATGTCCGAAGCAACTTGTAAGACGGAAACATAAAAACAGCCTAGCAATGTACCCGGTCTATCATTGGCCTTAGATTTGAATGCACCTACGAGTCACTACCCAGCCAATGGAGTAATATTCCCAGTGCCTCACAGACTCCGGACACTCTGCCTGAGTTGAGCTGAATTCGCTGCCAGTTGCCAATCCTCGTGCCTGGTAAGGGGTTTTTCATCGGCCGATTCAGCGTCTCACGTCTCGCGTCTTGCTGCTCGTCCCTGTCACTAATCAGCTCTTGCCTTTAGTCTGCTCTCTTCGGCTCGGTTCTGGCGATGTTGGGCCTGGGATCGTGGTCTTAGAAACCCTGGATCTCTGTGGAACTTCTCCGCAACAAAAGAGCCAGAGCGAACTCGGGATTTTCATGGATTTTCAGGTGCCCCACAGGCCACAGTGCCCAACAAAAAGCGGCTCAATTGAAATGGATTGGAAGAGAAGACAGAGCTATCTTCCAAAGCCGTGCAAAGCCATTGTTGAACCAGAATATGCCAACCCTATTCGACAACCCCGTTTAGCAACTCTATGCAAAACTCTCACATTAATCGACAAACGAAGTTGCCTCCGCAGCAACACCATCGTTTGAGGTTGAGTTGTCCACGATTTTCACCTCTTGGCATGGGAGGAACTAAATCCACCAAGAGACGCATTCAAAATCAAGTCCATTGACATCGTGCCCTTCTCAAGTGCTCAATTCCTCGCTACTCTGAGTGCACTGGTGATTGGTTGGGCTTGTGTCACCTGTGCATGCTCGCACCTTTGGCTCTGCTGCATTTTTCCAGCATTTCCGCTGAGTCTTACTGCTTTTCCTTCAACTCCTATCTTCCCCTCACAGCCTTCAACCACCAACAGCAATAGAATAGAAACAGAAAGAAGCATAAGTCAGAAGTCCCATTTAGGATCTCCATCGTTACACAAACTCCAATAAAATCCCAAGTGCATCTGGTAGGCTGTGCGGGCACCATATTCTAGGCATAGCCGGCCATAGTTTGTTGCTAGGCATACCATGGCATACTTAATCTTGCCTGGACAGAGCATCGGGTAAATGAAACTGCCAGAGAATCACCTCAGTCCTTCATGTCTTTACGCTTTGTGGTTCTCAACGCGAGACTTTGTGTTTAGCCCCGAAGCGGTCTAACGAGGCAAGTACATGGAGCACATCTCTGATCCCACAGCCCGAAGCGCTTCACTTTGTGTCAGAATCATTTCGACCCTGTCAGCAAAGCATCGAAAAGAAGCAGCCCAAGTGCGGTCGTTCGCTGTCACAGTCAAATCAAGCCTTCTGTCTGGTAAACAAGTCAGGCCCGCGATACAAAGGGTTGTCTGACAACTGAGACTCTGTATTGCCCGCATCCTTGTTTTCTGGTAGCCTGTCATGTCTGATACGAAATGGTGGAATATCTAAAGGTCCCCCATTGTGGAGTCCTCTCGTTTGATCAGAGATTACATGGGACTGCATTCTGCATATTCTGCCTTACGAATCCTCACAAATGGTATGTTCCAACTTCCAACGAAACCTTTTCGCCATTCTTTCCGAAAAAAAAAACGCTCTACTGCATGGAGCACAAAATGAAACCTCTTGACTCTAGCACCACCACAGCAACAGTGCAGTGAAATTTGCCGGTTTCGCCCCAGAAGTGCTGCCAATGTATTGATGGAGAGTGACTGAGAGCAGAAAAGAATTGATGTCAAGACAAAACTGAATCCTCGTGTTCCGTCTGTGCGATCTTGATTTCAACACTTTCTGCAATTTATCCAGGCAACTGGGATTCCGACACCAACACTCACCGCTGTCTTTTCAGCCTTTTCTTTCCGTGGGCTCGTGTTGCGCCTGCGCCTGCGGAATCCGTTTCACTTCATTTCACTTCCAGGATTCAACGTGGCAGCTTAGCACCTTCAGCCCCCCTTGAGTTGTTGCCTCCGGATTCCCCCAGCCCCCAGCTCTACTCTAAACAAGACCCCAAAAAAGTTATCTCTCCAACGTTCTGTTTTTGCAATCAGTCTGGGTGATTGCAGGACTCTCGAAGGCCTCTGCAACATGAAGACAGAGAGGAAACACTACTAGTAACTATAATCACTACTATTCATATTGTCAAACAATTGTGCCAATATCTTTCAGACATGCAAGACACACGCATCTCAAAGGACGTCCTTCACAAGCTCAACCAGCTTGGGGCTATGTTCCGTGATGTTCCTTATGGCCTTATGGTTCCTTCATGTGGGGAACTAGGAAGACAGGATGGAAGACAGGCAGAGAGTCAAGCGTCCCCGTCATGTCCGGTCTTCATGTTGAGTCTCGACCTGCTTCGGCTACGGCTGCGGGAGCGTTTCCGGCGTCGGGAAGTGCTGCGAGCGCGTTTCTCAGGTTTGAGATCTCGGCTCGTGGTTTCCTCAGCGTCAAACAGTGCGAGGCCAGTGCCTGCATGCCTGCATACCTGTCTTTCCCATGAGTCAAAATTCCCTAACTGCTAAGGTCTCTGCGTCCACTGGTGCAGGTGGTGGCATGCTTTCCTCACACAATCACTTCAGCAATGTAAACTTTGACATCTCAAACAAGGTTCAGCAGACGAGAACATGACTCTCCGTGCATATGGTTGCATTGACTTGCAGCACGGCCAGCCTTGACCTCCTCACCGCGACGATTGGGCCGACGAGTGCCGCCTCGCCATTCGCCCTTCAACGGAATGCCATCAAGATACACCTCACAACGTGAACCCGGGAAAGGATAAGCAGCTTGGTATTTATTCGTTTGATTTCGTTTGGTTTGTCATTGTCCAGTTCCAGGTTCCCGGGCCTGGCCCGCTTTCAACGCAGCTAAAGCATTCTCTGCGGCGGTCCTCGAGATATGCGAGTGACAGAAATACAGCAATACATGTTGTCCACCAGCAACGCCCGAAGTGCCACTGGCATGCTGTGGCAAGAGGAAAGCAAGCTTGAATCGGATGACACCAAGCGCGACACTATGTAGCTCTCAGGAATCGGCCAAGAGAACAAAACAAGGAAAAATGCAACGACTCTCAAGTTAACACACACTCAAATGCTCATCCAAGGCAAGTGTTGTCCCCATTGCATGAAAGAGTAAAGCCACTTTGGAAAGAAAGAATCAAAAAAAGAAAATATCAAAGCCTTGAAATTCCTGGAAGTACTTGTGTGCCCATGTGTCTGACAATTTTTTGGTGGCGAGAAGCTGTGATTTGAATCGCACCAGGGGGTATTCAGTGAAATTGTCGCCCATGACCTCAGTGTCAACACTATGAAAGTTCAGGATGGATAAATCAATCCTATGTCGTATGTAATGAATAGAGCAAAACAGTTTGAGAAGTTGAAGTTGAAATCCAACACTGCATCTGTACTCACTCAGCTGCATTTGGGTTCTGTCAATGGCGTTTTGGGCCCACACAGCTCGATCACCCATGTGACAAGCGTCAATCTCACCGTAAACCTAAAGCAGCAAACATGAACACTCTTCGCACCACTGAAAGAATTGGCTGAACGGAATAGTAACACAAGAGGTGCATGAGAATGTACTGGTACCAAGTGGATCCAAGTGGTCGCTCATGATACCATCATGTCCATAGGCACGAGACGTCAACAAAGCCAAAGGTTGAAAAACTGATGCATTTTGATGCGTTTTGCATCTTTACACATCTCCTTCAGAGACTATTGCGAGACCCAAAGAAGAGAGATTACTATGGCCTCAGGCCATGGTAGTCCCTAAAGTTCTCACTCCGTTAACCAATGTGTATTTCTGTGTGTGCAAATGATGGTCCAAGGTACGAAGGAAGTTCATCATGTACATTTCCATTTCTGGGGCACTTGCGACTTCAACTTTCTCGCCATCCAAGGTGCTGATTGGTGGAAAGGAACTCATGATCATAGTTTTGAATATGTCAGGGTATTGCGGCCATTGATGATAGCCTGCATCATCCAAATAGCTAGTCAACCAAGAGGCCACTTTCTTCTTCTCTTCCTCCAAATTGTACAACTTTGGCAATTCTTCCTTGATCGCATTATGCCTAGGCACGGCCTCCTTCAACATTTGCGAGTTCGTCAACATGGCTGTTAGGCGCCGTCGCATAAACCGCAATTCTTTCTGAGACCTCTCAGCTATTTCCTTGGCGCCACCCTCTAAGAGATCCTCTTCATAGTCTGTCCAGTGTTGCAAAATTGGTGGTTTTCCCTGTTCTCTTCGCTTGTCATTAATGTGAAAGCGCAAGAGGCCATCCAGCCGAGACCACTCCCGGGCACTCATGGCCTCATATTCCTCCATTTTCTCCTCATCTAAGGGTGCCACTTTGGCAAAGGGGTCCTCTCTTGGGATCAGCTTCAAAAGGGGAGTAAACAATCCAAATGCCAAGAGTGAGATGCTTCCACATGTAATCAGGCACCCCAACTCTGCTGCTTGGTACTCACTGGCAGGACTTCCAGGTGGGGGTGTTAAGGCCGAGTAAATTCCTGACAAAAGTGTGGGGGCAAAGCACTGACCAAACAGCATGGCACTGGTACCAAGTCCCATCCATTTTCCCATCTGCTCAGGTGGTGCAAAGCGTGGAAGCAAAAAGTTGCCCGCCAAAGTGGATGTAAAGCCAAAAACCTGGGCAGCACTCCAAATGGCGATAAATGCCTCGAAGGGCATTGCATTTGGAATTACCGCAAACTGAGCAGCAGCACTGCAAAAATTGCCAATGAGGCACCAGGCGGGGAGCCCCACGCGCCTGGATGAAACCAAGACAAGTAACATCGCAGTAACAAGACCAAAGGCTTTCACCATCAGCAAAGCCATGTTGACGGCTACACCTTTTCCCTCGGGATAGCGATTGGAGAAAATCGTGTTGCGAGCAAAAGTGTTCCCCTGATCGCCAAAGGAGTCTGCCGCTCCAGCCACCACCAGGACATACAGGATGCGCCTAACATATTTGGGCATTGTGGACGTCTGAGCGTCTCTTGTATCTTTTGCGTCACCTTTCTTCTCAAAATGGGGGGCTTCTGGCACCTTTACCACGATCATCAAGAACACCAGGAAGCTCAGGGTGGCTCCAATGGGACCCGCAATGAAAAGGCTGCCTGAGATCCCATCGACCATCACAAGGGAGGAGGCAATGCCACCCAATAAGCCACCACCAGCTGCACCAAGCATAAAGCAGAACAGTAAGAGAGGCTGGACCTTTGGAAAGTCGTTTCCCCAAAGGTCTTTCACATATGCTTGGATCACCGTCTTGTTGCCACCGAATAGGCCATTGAAGAAGCAACAGGCCAAGTAAACCCAAAAGGATTTCAATACCACACCTGCCACATAGTACAAAGCCAACGATGTCAAGCCGCAAAAAAGCCCCAGCAACATCAGTGGTCTCCTCCCATATTTGTCAGAAAGCATACCCATTACCATGTTAGAGATCATGTTGCCGAGCATATTCACAATGAGGACCAAGTTCACAGCAAATGGATATGTGATGCCGTTGAAGCTTTCCTTCGGAAAGGCATGTGGATGCTTGTAGTCGGCAGGCCAGTTTCCTGGTCGGACAGAGCCAGATGCATTGCTCATCATCATAGGCACACCTGGTTGGAGAATGACTGCTCCGGCGATGTCCAAAAAAGCTGCAGCCATAACAAGGGCCGTCACTATACGACGCGCTCCCTGATCGCTTTGCAACCGAACCTGCGCTTCAGTAAGGGCACTAGCTCCATTTCCACGCACTACTCGTGTGCCGTCTGCCATTGCCTGAAGCTGACCTGCTCCTTCAGAGACCTTGAGTCAACTGGCCTAATGGCAAAAGCTGTTCTTTTCGGGAATAAATTTGGCTGCGGTGAAGTTGGACACAAATTGCAGAGGTAATTGCCACAACAAAACGAACAAAACACTACACAGCACAGATGAAGATTGAGAAAAACAGAAAAGCAAATGACTCAGAGTAGCACTGGGCATTCTGTCTCGCTACACGCAGTCCCACCCTTCACCCCCAACCCCGCCCCGGCCTGCATCGCCTTCTTGAGCCCCAGGCGACTTGTTCGTTCGGTGCATCCTGAAGCCAAGGGAAGCTCAGCACTTTTATAAGATTCTTTGGCAGCCTGAGCATGGAAACCTATTCTTTATTTATTATCATTTTATGATCATTTTATTATCATGTGGGGTTATCATTTTTTAATCATTTTTTTTGATCAATATCATGTTTTAATCATTTGGGGTTGTCATGTTTTATCATTTTATTTGAGTCGAATATGAATACGTCCCTTCTTGATTGTCTAAGTATCTAGTCTACTTGATATATTATTGAGATGGTTCTTCACATAGATTTACAATGTAAAATAGATTCATATATTTTTGGGTATTTACAATTGTGTGTCTAGTAATACTTATCTCTGATTTTAGATATGATATGTTAATTCTCATCATATCTTATTCTTAATCAATTCAAATTCCTTCTTTTTGGTCAGTCCCTGGGCAAAAACTTATCAATTTAATCATATCCTACTTATCTCATATATATCATGTCCTATCTATCAATTCCGACTATTCTGACTGCTCTGACTGTTCTTATCTTGCCTTTAATATCCTTCTGTCTCCTTGAATCTCACCTTACCTCATCTTCTCTTGCTTTTGATGCTGTGAGCTAATTCCAGTATCGAAACGGAAAGTCGACTGAGCTGAATCAGTCTGAATCTTCAATCTCGAGTAAAGAAACGGAAACCAAGTCTTCTATCTCGGGTGTCGAAATAAAAGATCTGAATCTGCGGGCAATCTGTAATAAAATCCCTGAAGCACACCCCACCCAAATTGACCCGAAGAGTAAACATGATTTCACACAATACGCAAGCAGCTTCGCATTGTCCGACCGCAGTCTTGAAGGTCGAAAGAAAGACACAAGTCTCAATGGCCAATTGTGACACTGCAGTCCTTCGATGATTTCAATGGTTGTAGACATCCTTCCCTGGGCATGGAGATGGAAAATGGATTCATTCTTCGAGGAGGACAGCACAAAGTGGAAGTAACACAAAGGAGCTTGTCACTTCTGCAACAGTGAGGCTTGACAGTTTGTTCTAATTTCGAAATATCTTTAGATATTTTCCGCCCGCAAGCACCAGAGCTCTTAGATTCAGACACTTGTGACAGTCTGGTCACTCGGTCCAGCCAACGACCGGTGGAGATTGTTTCAATTCGAAGATGTTGCGATCTCACTTCTGCCTTGCCTAGTAAGAGCTGTATGCATCTTCATGGACCATATTGGTTTTTGACAACTTCAAGAATGTAAGCAGAGGTTTCAAGTTGTGCACTGGCTTTGACTTTTTCATTGGTGTCCGATCACGACTTCAGGCACCGTACTTAATTTTGGGAATTATTTCAGACATCCATGACCAAAGACATGTTCAATGTCCTAAAGACCACTCCCCTGCCACCTGATACATGACACCTTGAGCCAACATTCATTGCAGAGAGCATTCAAGAGTCGCTAGCGTCAAGTAGGAATTATACTGATACGTTTTTTCCGATGCTGCCTTCTAGCTGGGATCTCTGCAGTCTACTCAAGAAAAAAAAATGCAGGCTCATACCCTTTCTTTCTGCTTGGTTACTGGAAGTGTATGATCATCCCCCAGCTTTCGGGTATTGTGTCCCACAAATGGCACCTTGAAGCGGCGACCCCAAACAATCTCTTTGGCTTCCTGGCATCAGGAAAGGTGTTTAAGAGCTTTGAAGCAAACTTCAAACTTTGCAAGTTGATGTACTAAACTGACTAATGTGAAGCCAGATGTCAAATCTTTCTGAATTGAGATGTAAACCATTGCGAGCCACAATGCCATTCTTTATCAATTATATGATTAGATATATCTTCTCCATTCTGAAGCTGCAGCTCCCGTTGATGCGACATTCACCTCAAAATAAAACTTTGGGGAGCCTTGGTGGCGGCCTTCTGCCATGTGTCTGGAATATCGCCTTCCACGGCGAGATAACAAAAACTAAACGAAAAAGGGAACCTGAAGTTTAAAAAAAAAGGCGAGATGACATGAAAGGGACATGTCAAACATGGCTCTAAGAGCATCGATTACGAGCACGCACATGACGTCTCTGACCATCAGCATACTATGCAGCCACTTCTTTCAAAAACTTGCGACATCATATCGTTGAAAGCTGAGAGAAGATGTCCTACAGGAAAACACAAAGGCCTTCACCGTCGAGATTGACAAAACCTCGATGCATCGCGGTTCGATCACACAGAAATCTTCCATGCAGTGTCTGTCAATCATCAAAGTCCAGCAAATCTACAATCATCGTATGTCGTAATGTGAATCTGAATATGTCATAATCAGGATTCATCAAGTCGATAGAATGACGATGCAATGTATCATCGGCACAAGTACTCACTGCAGTGTAGTGCATAACATCTGAACGACAGGGATGTCAGTTGAGGACTTCCGTCGAGATTGAAGCGCTGCTGCAATACCTTGCGCACCTCAAAGTTCCGAGCAAACTCATATCTCACATCCTCATTTTGCCACAACATGTTGCAACGTTCTTGCAAGTTTCCCGGTTTCCTGAACTTCCCAAACAATTTTCTCGCAATGAGCTGCAACTACTTTATTGCTTTGAGCATTGCGCTTGTTCATCGAATGCCTCTTTCTCAGCTTGTGCTTCAAGGGGACCTTCCGAGGTGGAGAAAGCTCAAAACAGTCAAGTTGGATAGTTGGACTGCATTTAAGATCATTTAAGTATACTTGAGCTGGAGCTAATACTGTAAGTTCAAAAAAACAACCTAAAGCAAAGGGATTCTCTTCACCCATTTCTGAAAAGTAACTCTCCAACGGTAACGAAGCTATGTGGATCTCAAAGCATTTTTGCGCTGACATCCGATGACAAATTGACAAACAGGTCTGAGTGCAGACCACATTTCTTGCAAGCACTTTTTTGTTGGCGCTTTGCTGTCTGCAGCGTGGAGAAAAATCAGACCTTAAAGATAGGATGAGAGTCTTTCCAAGTGAGGGCACTCTTCAAAATGAAACAAATTGTGCATTGACAAAAGTGGCGATAGAGGACTTGTTGAACTACATGTGACTCTTCCGATCTTTCACACGCTGATTTCACATGCATGCAGTTCACTCAATTTCTGTTTTGCGTTCAAGGCATTGGCTCTACTAGAATGAAGACGAATCACGGTCACTCAGTCACTCGGATCTGACTGGCTGGAATTGGCAGCTTGTGAGAAACATTTGGTCGCCCAGCCAGCGGAAACAGGAAGTACTCCGAATAGAAAAGCAGCCAAATCAGCCTCCGGCACTCGTGCCAAGTCTCATGGCACTGGGGCAAATTGAGGAAAGGCCCCGGGCCAAATGTTGTTGAGAGGAATTGCAAGTCACATAAGTCACGCAGTTATCTTCGTATGGCTTGTTGGGCGAGTGGAAAGGTCAGCGAAAGAAGTTTGAAATGTGTATGCTGCTTGTGAAAAGCATGTCGCCTGTAGAAGGCTTTGAGGCCCTCCTGACTGAAGCGAGCACGACGGAGTCGTATCAGCCCACGGACCTGAAGCAAAAGCATCCAACAAAGCACCACAAATTGACAAAAGCAGCACGAAAAAATGCCACTCTGCGAGCTTCACACTCGAGCTGTCGGACTGTCCAAATGGCTTGGACCGACTTTTCTCGACTGTCGACTTTAGGGCACGGGCGAGAAGCGAGGCAAGGATCGCATGGGCGGGCCTCTGCCAAATGCCAATTCCATATGCAGTCCATGCAAGCCAACATTTGCCAACTTTCAAGCAAGAGGCACTCTGTGCTGCGGCACAAGGACTTGCATAAAGAAGAAACTTGAAGAAACATTCGGATTCACAGGGAAGTCAAGTGCAACTTGCAGTGGCTCCTACTGCTAATCTAAACATAGAAAACCATGATTATGACTCTAAGATTGTTTTTTTTCACAAGCCAAGCCCGTTTTTGATCTGTTTGGATTTCTACCAGTTTCAATCAAAATCATCGACAAATCTCGTGTTCAATTGCGCTTCTCAAGAAAAAATCTCCTTTCCATCTGGTTTGAGATCCAGGCAGCAGTATCTTTGGCCGAAAAGCAGCGGCAGCAGGGCTGTGGGTCCACACCTGGAGTGCAACACTCAAATCACTCAAACTTCAAAGTTAGAGATCGACTCGATCGACGATTCGACACTGAGGTCTGAGCCAAGGCTGCAGCGTAGTTGGCTAACAGCACGGCACTGGCAGTTGTTGCAACCGCGCCTTGGATCGAGTCATTGAGTCATGTCTCAGTCATTTCTTGTACAAATTTTTGCATTGAAACATCTTCACTTGCAAGAATTTGCAGGGTTTCACTGGTTCGTGAAACCCTCCCTTGACAAATTGATTGCTTCGCATCCAACCTACGCCGAAACGTGTTGCAAAGGTATCCTTGGCTGGCAGTCAAAGCAAGTCAGAGAAATGAACCGCACAAGGCGTCACACTGCGTCACAGAACAAAGGAGGTTCTCCATACCTTACCATCCCTCTGACTCATAAACTCATAAAACGCTTTCTTGGAGCACTTTGATAGAAGCCTCATCGTACATTTTTATGTGTCGATCCCTCTCAACTTCCTTTCATACAAAACTTAAAGCTTTGCAAGACTGCAAGACTTCGACTTTGAGCGTTCTCAAGTGTCGATCTTGTTCTCGAGGTCGCCTTGAACATCTGGCAAATCCTGGCTATTTCAGTGCTTGTGATTCCCGTGTTCCACCTTTTATTGATATATGACAAAGCGGCTTAGGTGAACAGGTCAGCGTAAATACAGTACTAAGTAGGCTCTTTTGCAAAAGGGACATGAGACATGGTTCACTCCGTTCCCTCCATCTCATTCCAAGTCTTGAGGTAAATCAATGCTGATGTCCATCCAGAGCTTTTGAAAGCAATCAGTACTGTACGCAAGGATTTGTTTTGTATGGTTTGTCAGTGAATGAACTCGCAAGTTGGTCTGCACAAGGGACAATCACACGCTCCTTTGTGACGGCGATAACGAGAGCATAGACCTTGACTATGATGTGACCAGGTGCTGAGAAAGCTCGTTGATCATTGTCTGGCATCTTTTCTTTCAAATGATGAACATTGGTGCAAGCATTGCGTTGAGACTCTGGCCGAACAGAAGCAGGTGATGAAAATTGTGGGGTAGCTCCATCCAAATGGCACCCCAAGCCTGCGCAACAAATTGATGTAAAAGATTTGAGGCACGGAGTCGAGGCCGGTTTAAGCCATTGGCATGGCCCGGGTAGCGTAGTAGACGCCGAAGTTGAGCAGGAAACCACCTCAATTTGACAGGGATGCGTTGGTGTGCGCGGAAGCTTGGGAGTTGTTCATAGTCTTTTTGGTCCTGACTGCCTACAAATCAGTATAGATGCTCTAATGTCTCGGAATCGCAAGTATTCGCATCGGGTTGCTACGTGCTGGATACATGCTTGTTCGAATGAAAATAAAACAGAAACGCCATTCCAGATTAGAGGCTGCACCGCACAAATCTACTAGAATTCAATATATAGGCAAAAAGGATTGAACACAATCTACTCTACCACACGATAGCATGGGCATCCATCGACTCCATTCGCGAACAAAAGTCTGCTCCCCAGCAGCCAACACGAGTCACTACTGTGCAGCTTCGTAACGAACAGTGGCAATGATCATCGCCGCAGCAATTGCAGATTTCTTGAGGCGCAAGGGCCTTGACTCAGCAAGTTCACAGCTATTCCCTCGTCACATCATTAAAATGGGAACAAAATTGTGAAGAGCTCGAGACTGGGAAAGGCATGCTGCACAGAGCTGCAGTGCAGGCCCCGACTTCCAAGTTCGCTGGCAATGGAATGTAAAAAAATAAAACAAATAGAAACCCCCAGCCGTCCATCTGAGTCTCTGCCTTTTTTCTCGCCAACGAAAGTATGGCGATTGAGTGTTGGAGCCTCCAACGTTTGCTAGTACTTCTGACAGTCAAACATCAACGCCAACCATGATGGTGAACCACAGTTGTCCCATGTCCCGGACCTCCTCTTGGGCCAGCAGGGTTATGATGGACATGTGTGGTACCATGGCCTGGTCCACCCCGTGGACCAGGTGGGTTGTGGTGAGTGTAGCCATGGCCTGGACCACCTCTGGCGCCAGGTGGGTTATAGTGAACCCATTGGTTCTCGGATACATCTTTGGCTTCTGCGCCAACCTCTGCGCCATGAACCGCGGCATCTTTGGAGTCTTTGGAGTCTTGTGTGCTCTTCACTTGAAGAAGCTCAACTGCAGAGGCATCGTCATCCTGTTGGATTCCGGCAGTCAAATCATTCTCACAGGACTCGCTGCTCACACAGAGCAAGTGGGCCAGCAGCGCTACAACGAAGACACCGCGCATAATCCACAAGGACACAAGGGAATGGAGCTGGGGCGTCGAGAGTTTCAGGGCAGAGGGGTTTCTGTTGCCCTGCGAGCACTTCTGGGTGCAGTTTTGAGCACAAGAGATTTTCGGAGTCTGGTGACATGATGCTTTTTACATACGAGCAATGTAAATATCGCAGGCCATCTGCTGTCTTGATAGAAATGCATTTGGATCAAATACAAAGTGCCCTGCCTATCAAGTATCAAGTAAATAGAAACCCCCAGCCGTCCATCTGAGTTCTCTGCCTTTTTTCTCGCCAACGAAAGTATGGCGATTGAGTGTTGGAGCCTCCAACGTTTGCTAGTACTTCTGACAGTCAAACATCAACGCCAACCATGATGGTGAACCACAGTTGTCCCATGTCCCGGACCTCCTCTTGGGCCAGCAGGGTTATGATGGACATGTGTGGTACCATGGCCTGGTCCACCCCGTGGACCAGGTGGGTTGTGGTGAGTGTAGCCATGGCCTGGACCACCTCTGGCGCCAGGTGGGTTATAGTGAACCCATTGGTTCTCGGATACATCTTTGGCTTCTGCGCCAACCTCTGCGCCATGAACCGCGGCATCTTTGGAGTCTTTGGAGTCTTGTGTGCTCTTCACTTGAAGAAGCTCAACTGCAGAGGCATCGTCATCCTGTTGGATTCCGGCAGTCAAATCATTCTCACAGGACTCGCTGCTCACACAGAGCAAGTGGGCCAGCAGCGCTACAACGAAGACACCGCGCATAATCCACAAGGACACAAGGGAATGGAGCTGGGGCGTCGAGAGTTTCAGGGCAGAGGGGTTTCTGTTGCCCTGCGAGCACTTCTGGGTGCAGTTTTGAGCACAAGAGATTTTCGGAGTCTGGTGACATGATGCTTTTTACATACGAGCAATGTAAATATCGCAGGCCATCTGCTGTCTTGATAGAAATGCATTTGGATCAAATACAAAGTGCCCTGCCTATCAAGTATCCTCTCAGCTGAGGTCCCGTCGGAACGCTGTAGATTGTGCCAAGGAAGAGCCCGAAAGCATAGAGAGATCCAATCAATGGACCTAGAAAAGCAGAGATGCCACACAGCCAGATATATCCAGATATGGCAGAGAAATACAGAGAAACAAAAACCTGTGGATCATTGCAAGTCTTGGGCTCCCTGGCCAAAGAGGCTGTATGACAACCAGGTTCCACCGATCGCCATTGCAATAGTTGCAAACCACGCCTTCACGAGCTTCCCAACAGCAACAAACAAGAATTGCAAAGGTAGCATTAGGCTTCTATATATTGGCATAATCATTCCATAAAATTTGCTCGTGTTGGACACTCTGCTTGCTTGGAACTCTGTTTATAGCCCCGCTATTGGTTGGCAGTGTTCCTTTGTCTTGGCTAGCACTTGTTTTACTTGTGCCCTCAGTGCCCACTGTCTGTTGTAAAGTTGATTTGATTCTGCCAAGAAAATGACTGTTTTGTTTCTACCTTCTCCGTGTTTTCCATCGTATGTGCTTTTTCTTTTAAACTCCAAGATTGCTTCCTTCGGGTTTCCAACAAGAATGGCTTCAAATCACAGCTCCATGGGCCTGTGATACTGAGAGCTCTTTGGCAGCCACCGGAAGGAACGGCTTGTTGATGACATCCTAAAGCAACAGAAAAGCGAAGCCATTTCTACTTCCAGCAAGGCTGTCATTAAACCTCTCTGAGCTGCATACGATGCTGACGTCATAGATCTGGTTAATGCCAACGATGTAGCCATTGCCACACAACAAGGCCAAAACTCCAAGGGCCGCTTTGGGGAGCAATGACCTGATCTCACTTCGTCCCGTGTTTCGGTGCGAAATCAGCTAACAACTTTCATAACTTGCCAGACTTCATCCCTGAGACTCCACCAGTCCGGTGCTTGGCCGTTCTCGATGACTGCACGTGTGACCATGGCGCTGGAACCTGCCAGTGCTTTCCAGAGGTATTGGATGTGTGAGATCATGAGTTTGGGGGAATTCGTTTACCTGATCCACTTGACTTCCCTTGACTTTACTGGACTTCACTCTGCATATCCAATTACAATTACAACTAATACTATCGTTATAACTGCAACAGAAACGCAAGTGTGATAGTATATAATGTATATTGCGCTATTTCTATTAAAGATATTTCTTGATACCTTGGCATTCTATGATTTTACGCAGTCCTTCTCCCTTTGCGTCGATTCCATTTTCACAGGACTGTAGCAAGTCCGTGTCAATCCCCAAGCGAGATGGACACGACATGGACACAGATACGAACTCAAAGCTGTCAAAGCTTTCAGCTTCGAGGATGTCGCGTGCGGGTCGCGGGTCGCGGGGCGCCAGACCCAGGTGCCACACAAGCGTGAACCCACGTGCCGGTAAACTCACCCTGTGAACTCACCCGGCAGAATCCCACAAAAAATGCAAAAAGAGGCAGCTGCGGAACGACACATCGGTCGCCAGGAAATATAGCCACCGTTGCCACTGTGACATCTGTGCTGTGACATCTGTGACTACACCACCAGCTCTGTCGAGGCTTTGACAACTGGGTAAGACGGCTGGTCTTTGATGCCACACTCACCATCCTTGGGCACGCCACGCTTCAAGCGAATGTAGCCATTCTCACCCCAGTCAGCTCCCCAGCTGTTTTTCACCTTCCAGTAATCCACTCCATTTTCAGTGCCGTAGCCAACCAAAAGAACTCCATGATCGAGTTTTGCCCCACATTCTTGGCTCAAAATGCCTCCCTTGTAGAGTTGAAAAGCCATTTGGTCAGCTTCAATGGCTACGGACACTGGCTGTTTGGCCACGGCCTGCATCAAGGCATCCATATCTTGAGGAGAAACATCCTTAAATCCCACAATGGATCCCTGAGGAACTGCCACGGAACAGTTGGACTCGTGGCAGCTGCCTTGTTTGGCCAAGTAAGGATAGCTTGTTTCTTTACACACTGCATGTTTCTCAAGGTATTCAAAGGCCAAATCCATGGAACCACCTTGGCATCCCATATTTCCATTCTTGGCACAATCCACCAGCTGTTGCTCACTCAAAGACACCAAATTTCCATTGGCGATCTGCCAAGCACCTTCCAAAGCTCCTGTGGTCGAGAAAGACCAGCAAGATCCACATCTGCCCTGATTTTTTGGATCAGTCACGGCACCTTTCTCCACCCAATCCAAGGATGTTGGTAAAGAAGATCCAGTGTACTTCTCTCTTCCAAGGTATGGCAAGGAAGACCAAGCCGACCCAGCCTTCTGGCTCATCATACAACCATGATGGTCAGCAAACTCCTCCGGCTTCTTGTCTGCGAATTGTGTAATGCCAAGCTGGTAGCTGTGATCACCAGCATTGTGCTTTTCGATGTGGGCCAAATTCTTTGCGAAGATCTCTAAGCGAATCGCGTGCTCTTCTGCAGATTCATAGGTCTTCTCAAACTTGGCGATGAAGTCTTCAAAAGCCTTGCGCACATTTGGTTCTGCCTTGCAGACGCCAAGGGCAAGGAGCACTGCAAACTTCATAGTCTTCGCCATCACCAAAAGGCTGATTCAGCAGGGATTTGTCTTGAGCAACTTCTGCGGGAGGCTGGTTTGACCAGTGAACGAGTATTCGGGTTTCAAATTTCTTCAACCAAGAAGCTGGTCGAAGTCAAGATTCTTCAGCTGCAGCTACAGCTAGAAACACCAGGCCTAAGATTGTCCCGCGGATTGTGTGTGGCCTCAAAGGTCAAAGAAAACCAACGATTGGTCAGAGCCTTTGAAACGACGTTCACATTTTGCAGCCGTGCGAGGTTCCCTGCCTTAAGAACTTCCAAAAAGCTTCTAGCAAGTTCGACTTGCTCTCAATGCCTGCCGTTCGCAGAGACGCTCCAGAACTAGGTAACTAGGCATGTTGCACACATTGGATATAGCTGGCCGTTCTGCTTCCCACAGCCATGAATCGACATCAAACACACATCACACGGTATGGCAAAATCAAGAAGTTCCATAAATACAAAAAGTGTACAATATGGACAAGTGCGACTCCATACTCCACAATGTCTGCTTGCATGATCTTGCATTGAACCTTCACTTGAAGTGGCTTCAGCATGTGCAGCAGCATTGCGACGGACCTGGATTTATAATTCTTTGCGATTCACCGTTGTTCATCTGTTTCATATGCACCGACTGCCACCGCCTCGCCTGACGCAGGTGTGGTCCCGCGAAATGCCCAGGTTCTGCCAAGCTGAAAGGTGCTAAAGTTGGGCCTTGCAAATAGACCAGTGACTGCACGTTTCGAACGTAATACCACATGATAGCTTGTTATCACATCGCCAATTCGGTCCTGCATGACATGAAGACAAAAATCTTTGAGACCGCATGTCGCTTGATGTCACATTTCATCATTCGACGCAGGCGATTAAGACTTTCTCTCGCCTCCAAAGCCACGAACAGGAACCAGCCAGGCACAGGAGGTTAGCAGCACAAGTGTGGTTGCAGCCATTGGGTCGCCACTTCAACGCAAGGCACGTTGATATCCAAAACAACTTGTCACGATTCCACGACCCATTGAAATCTTATGCCTCTACAATCTATCTCACAGGCTTTTTTATAAAAATCTATGAGTCTAAGAGTCTATCATCTATCAGCATCTAGATGTAGCCACAGGTGCTGTGTCTTGAAAATTGTTGGTGCTAAACAGTGTTTGAAGATCTGGCTGGTCAGCAAAGTTCACCATGACTCAAAAAATCATTGGTTTACTTCATGGATTCACCATGCAGCATAGATGCACGACCCCTTAAGCCATATGTGACCTGGCATCCAAAAAACATGCGCTCTTGGGGAATCAGAGCTGTGATCAAACCACAAACCTGTGTCCCATGGGAATCTAAGGTTCGTTTCAGCAAAGAAATGGTGGAATATATAGTAAACATATAGTAAACGTGAAGAAACATGAAGAAACAGCACCAAACAACACCTTGTTTCTGACGAAGAAACGAAGAACGAGGTGAGGAGCAAGTTGGGAAGACCAGTTCTCAGAAGAACGACGCTCATGAGGATTTTTGAATCATGAATCCTTGCCTGGAATTAAGGCGCGTGGGTCTCGCACATCGGGAGAGCTTTGGATCACTTTGCAATCCTGAGAAACAAGATGGAATCACTTTGCCTAAATCTTACAATGATCTCTTCGTGATCAACAGCCCTTCAACGCGCGTCTTCTCCCTTCCTCGATCTTAACAATCTTATTCATCTCAGGCTTTTCGTCCAAGTGTTCCATCTATTTCCTACCTGCCACTCACCCGACTTCACCGAGATGCTGCAGGTAGCAAGCAACAAGGACAACGACGCTCAGGCCCTGTGCGAAGGCAAAGTTTGAATAAATGCCACAAAGATCCACAAAAGGCCTTTTTTAAGCACAACAAAAAGATACAAAAAGCACGTGTTTTTAATCATCAAAAAGAAACGAAACGCCTAATAGTGGACGCATAATTTGTGGGGAAGCCTCAGCCACTGTCGAGTCACAAAGAAACGCTTTTCAAATGATGCTACCAGTAGCACAGCTGGACAGCTGGGAACTGCACTCGATTTGCACAGGCCCAGTGTTTGTTGTCTGGGGCACCTGGCAACGCAAAAAGGGGGTCCCTCTCGGATTTTTAGCATATGAATTATGGCATTATGGTTGTCTGCTAGTCGTTGTTTGTACATTGTGCTTTTACAATGCAAAATGAAGATCATTATGTGATAAGGATATTCAAGCACACTGCTCATACAGGAACAGCACAAGTAGATCCAGATGCTTTGTGGATTTCAGTGGAACATTCAATGGCAGAAATGCACACAGATAATCAAAGTGTACACATATACGTATTATACATATATAAGATACATGTGCTTTTTCCAAAGCCGCTGTGGCCTGTGCACACACACAACGACATCAACGACATTGTCGTCGGGGAGACGCCAAACACGTCGGCTGGTAAACGACTTGAGTCGATTGTGAAACAAGTAGACTGGCTCACACGCCAGTCATCATTTCTACAGAACCACTTCGATCCTGAGACAAACATCAGTCAGACATGCCACAAACCTTATCCATGCATGCAAATATGCAAACATGATGCAAGTGTATATGTTGCAAATATTACGCGAAGATTATGCAAATAGCAAACAATTACACAGACATTGACACACACAACATACCAATTCTATGACTCTGTGACTTCACAGGTTGCCGGAGATAAAAGCACTCCTGAAGCGATCGACCATCTCGAAACAGGCCTGCTGGCCAAGAAAAAGCAGGGTGTGACAAATCAATGGAACCGGCCTCGTGTGGTAGCCGCAAGAAATCTACAGTACTCATGGTCTGAATCCCAAATAAGCATCTGCCATGAAAGTCTCAAACAAAGCCTACACGCGATTCAGATCTTTGTGGATACCAAGCAGACCTCATATCATTCGTGGTTGATTCTGCACTCGGTTGTCCTCGCTTGTCCTTGACTCGACAGTTCTGGAAGGCTTGCTCTCGCCTTGGACTGGTCCCGTCTCTTCCTCTTGAAGCGCAGCGAAGTCATTGAAGATCTGTTCTAAACTGGCCCTGAGCATGCACAAAGATTTTCGGACAATTCGCGAGGAATAGCAGCCGAATTGGAATGATGCTACAAAGGAGAGTCAAGAGGCAAATCTTGAAGGGACCAAAGTCAAGTACAAAACAATAGGAGCACTTTTAAGTGAGAGGTGACAGTGACACATGCAAAGGAATTGCAACAATATGTTTCAAACATGTGGCAAAACGACCCTTGCCACGTGCCACATTTGCAGCCCTTGCCACCCCCATTGAAGCATTCATCGAAGTGTCTGGCTGACACCATATTCGTCCAAGTGCAGTTCATCTCGCGACTCTTCGAGCACTCGGAAGACCTGTGCATTCAGAGCAACTTGACATGGCGACGTGTTCAAAAACATGATGAATTCTTCAAGAGTCTTTTTACACTTTTTTAAAGATATAGACTTGGACAATTATAACACAACGCTGCAACTTCTGCGAGGTGCCTCTCCCAATGGACAACTCTGAGGAAGGCGGAAGCGAAAATTGTGTTCATGCCTTCGGATCCCGCGAAAGAAGACACAACAAGGGATATTACAAAAAGTGAATGAAAATGATAACAACTTACAATCAAGTTACACAAGGGTGCATCGCATTGGACACATTTGCAGTGTGGTTTTTAGCCTCCAGTCTGTCGATTACATCTTTAATTTTAGTCCCAGGACATCCCAGGACATCCCAGGCCTCTCCAGTTGCAAGGTACCAGGGAAGTGCTGCTCCAAAAACCCTGTAAGGTGATTGGCGCGATCTTCAAAGAGCCACCATTGGGCAAATGTCTCTGAAGAGACCGAACCTGCCAAACCATCATCTCGTCGGCACTTGCTCCATACTGACCCTACTGTACTGCAATATACATTACCGTTAAACAATGTTAAACATCTCAGCGAGAAGGGAGAAACTCACAAACTGGTCATTGGAGTCGTTGCAGATTATGATTTTCTGGGTAGCAATATACACCAACCGACTGACATCATGATGCTCATGCCCAAGGCAGTTCAGAATGGCCATAGGATTGAACAACATCTCTGCCTTCGCGACTTAGACTGTCGAACACCTCAGAGACAACACGCATTGAGTGAGAAACTGCCGGCGCAACCTGCCCTTCATATCCCTTCAGTATTCGCAGTCATGAGATGGCAGCCAGTGATTCACTATGAATTACATTATATAGGAATTATGGTTCATTATCTCTGAGGGTCTTTGTTTGTCTCCAGGTCTTTGTCTCCACTGCTCCAAAGGTACAAGGAATCCTTCTTCACAGCCTTCACGGATCAGCGATGCCCGTCCTGAAGAGATGTAGTATTTGAAGTTGAGATGTTGTGAATTTGTTGTGATACTCCAATGGATTAGTTTGTGACATCTCAAAGTTGCTACCTATTCAGATATCCTGGCTGACCCAGCTCGGCGCAGCTGCGCTTGACTTCTATCTCGTGCAGAAAGGACGGAAGCCTCAAACCAGCTGCATATGGCTCTTCTGAATGTTGCTTAGCGCATCTTAGCCTGCTTAGACCAAAAAAACAAGATGACTCATGATCCCCTTCAATCTCCTTCAGAGAATTGGAGTGCGTCGCCTAGAAACACTGTACATAGCAGCCTAGAGATTCATGTCTGTGTACAGCACACTGAGTAATATTCCATCGGTAGGTTCTTGCACGCACTCTAGTTTGACACAAAGACAACCAAAAGCTAGAAAGTGAATGAGCTGGCGCTTGCTCGTCCAATGGGCAGCGATCCCACACAAGACTTACCGCGGTCGAGAACAATCCACGGAACGCTTCTCAGGCAAGTTGCTTGTGCTTCAATATAAAGCCTTTCAAATCTTCCGGGTCGTGCAATCGCACCTGCCACAGCATGTGAGTACATCAGGGAATGAACAATGAATAGAAGTACAGTAATAGTAATAATGCTTTGCACATGTTCCACAGGGGTGACCATCCAAGGCATATCACCTCTAGTTGGTATCCTTGGCCAAAGCGTGCTTTGAGCCGCTGATTGCTGCCCAAACAGCGCAATCGGCCTCCAACCTTCAAAGTTCAATTCCCGAAAGTTCCAACGAAAGGCGAAAAGAGAAGGCAAAAAGAACTGAAATCTGAGCTTTCTAGCCAAATTCTCATCGCCACCGCAGTCATTGCTGAGGTTCAAACCATAATGCCGATTCGCGAACAGAGGGCTTCTGCTTCTTCCATGTTGTGAGTAGTGAGGATCACCTAAGCTTCAGTTACCGCATGCCGTTCAGTCCAGTCAAAGGATGTCAAAGGTGTTTTTCTTTGCGAAGTGATTGTTGTACTTACACTTCTCACCCAAATTTCAGGCAGTCCAAGCTGCTCTCGTTATCAATGGATTTGAAAATACTCTCTCACTGTCATACAATCGTACATCTGGACATGGCTCACATGCCCACACGCAAAGAAGCAAAGGATCGCGGCTGTGCTCTCCACATCTGCTAGGGCTACAGCTGTACTCTCCTTCCGCATGGTGGACACAGATGAGATCACATGCCTTATCAGCTGCAGGTTCATTTCCCATCCAAATAGAGATTCAAGCCGAAAGACTGGCCATTGCAGAACATGACTTGGCACTTGAGACTGATGGTGAACCACTGCGTTGACGCTGAAAGAAATCAAAATCCGCTAAAATCCGAAGCCATGGCACCACATCAAGCGACGTGCTGCTGGGTCCACTCCAGTGCTGGGTTCATCCAGAAGAACGAGCGGTGGAGAGCCCATCAAGGCGATGGCAAGCGACAACTTTCCTTGGCACCAGTCTAGGAAAAAGTCATCAGAGAACATTGAAAACACAGAGAGAGAGAGAGAGAGAACGGGGCACTTGGGATTTGGATTAGTCAAGGGTTGTAAAAAAGTCCAAATTCTGGAGGATTGGACATTGATCCTCTGTCGCTTGTGCTGTGGAATCGCCAATGATAAATCCAGTGCCCGGTCTCTCTTGTTGCCGCCGCTCAAAGTCATGGCCAATTTGTCCACATGAGGAGATAAGGACAGATCCTGGTGCTGTCTCTCGTTTTTTCGCCAGAACCAGAGATGATCTCATGTTGAGCAGTCTAAAATGCCCTCTGAATGCCCTGGCAGCCAACATGTCGGATCTGTCTCCTGCATCATTTGGTCGCATAATCTCCGAAGTTCCTTGCGGTTGAAACTAGCATTGTGACACGGAATGCGGACAGAGTTTTGAAAAACACAATGCAGACTCACAAAGTGATGTGTTGCCTCTTCACTACACCCTGTGCTCTTTGATAGGAACATGTGACTGACAAAAATGGAATGGATTTCACCATTTCACGATGGAGTGTTTTGAAAAGTTTTCACGCTGACACCACACAAACTTCAAGGGACCTGCGTCGGAATACCCTTGATCCGCCCGAAGAGCTCCAGGTGTTCCCGCACCTGGAGTGTCGATCCGTCAATCAGTGTCCGCATCAGAGGCACTTTGTCAGTGTCTACCGAATCGAAAGAAGCAAATAAGATCTAAAGATCCTGAGATACCAAGACATGTCATATGGACGTGTGCAGCATTCCAGTGTGAGCCACCATGCATCCTACATGCTACCAAGCATGAGCTACATTATACAGTTCGCCAAGATGTCAAGACAAATCCATCACACCTAGTCACTTTGATGTTGGTATCACTTGGTTGTCCGAGCTATCAGTCGTAGAGATTCGTATAGCACCAAACATCTCATCTCTTTTCATCTTACCATCCTCTGGAGGCTGCACTGCTGCAACCATGGCACTGTGAGTCGATCGAGCAGTGCATCGTGTTGTGGACAATAGCCCAAAAGCCGCCTCACCTGTACCAGAATTACCAGATCAGTTGGACACAGGACATCACCCCACAAAGCACGTCAAAGCACCATTTAACGACCATTGACCACGAGATTCATGATTCTGGCAATATTTTTAGAAGGTTGCTGTACAGCATGCTGGAGCAAATCAGGCAAAAAGCTCCGCAAAAGTGCACGCATGAAGGATCATGACAATGAAAGGATCTGAAAAAAAAAAAAGGTCTTCTGATTCTAGACACGGTTGGAGCAAAACACTCGGGGAACAGATTCAGGACTTCGCAGAATTCAGATTCATACGGGAAGGCAGTGGCCTTCCACTGCTCCTTCACTACGTCAAAGCCACCCAAGAAGGCTTTGCCAGCTGATGGCAAAATGGCACCAGTCAGCATGCTCAAAGTACTCGTCTTGCCAGCCTCAAGTTTTGCAAAAGCAGCAAGGATTGTTTTGTTCTGGCAATTTGCTAGGCATGTTGTGGATCTTGATTGTACAGGGATCGTCACAAAACGTGAGGACATGCAGCTTCGCTTGTATTTCTGTTCGTGCATAGCTGAGATAGCTATGTCCGCACCTTTCTGCGTCAACCAATCCCTTAAGGATGTCTAGCGTGAGACCATGTGTTGCAGCTGCACGACTTTGGAATCAAGCAGGGACCAACCTTTATTGGAAAAGAATTCCCATAGCGGTTTCAGCAATGCAAGAAATGTTCTCTATGTACTACGGAAGGTGCACATGTACAAAGCCTGATAAAGAAATATCCCTGCAAATGAACAAAAAAAACCTGCAATGTGATATAGCTGATATGTGTGCGGTGATGTCTATCCGCACTAACCATGAAGAGCCTCGAGGCATAGCCTCAGAACTAAAACGTCGCAACTTCAGTCGTCATGGCGTCTGTCTGCACGTTGGTGCAGGACCCTCGGAGCAAGACTGTTGCAGCACAGCATCAACGTGAACCCTGCGGACTGAATTCATTCCTGCATAAGTTCAATCCAAACCCCATCTGCTGTATCATAAAACTTTGTGGATGCACATACTGACAAAAACTCAATATTCCATTCATGTATCAAAAAACTGCACCCAGGCTTCATCGAAGAACTTTCTGGGACGTTGCAGGCAAGCAGCCCCATTATCTCAGAGATGTTGGCTTGTACCTTGCCGAAGAAGGTCGCATTTGCTGCATTCACCCGTGCTAGGCTCCCACCCAGATTTCTCTCACCCACATGCACTAATCGCTCTTTCAGGGTTGTCTCATTGTCTCATCTCTCAGTAGACCTTTGGCGCATAATTTGATGAGTCAAAATAGTCAAAACATGACATACTCAGGACCCACGTGGCCTGCTTCATGTCAGATTCGACCTTGGACACCTGCATCGTTCCATGCGAAAGGCAAAGTATCTGGCTCAAACAGCTGCAGATTGGAAATATACTTTATACAGATACTCTTTAAATTTCAACTTCTGTTTAAACATGTAGACATGTTGGAACACTTCCCGGTGTGCGAGATTTCAAAAGACCTGTGGGGGCCGGAAACGAGAGCCAGAGAAAGCGGACCAAAATTTTCGGGCTCAAATGCCTAAACAAAAGAAAACGACTCCATCCATCTACGTGCTGCATTACACTGGAAAATCTTACCAGCGCTAGCGCTGGCGACCTGCCGAAGAGCAGCTTTAAACAAGAAGTAACTAATAACTGATTCACAATAGCTGGATGTAGTCATGGTCTGTTGTCTAGTTTTGTGTCGTTTGTCATGTCTGTTTGCGGAGACTGATTTGCAAGCGTGTCATTGTGTGGCTTGATCGCTCCAGGTCCGCGCGCGCACCCAAGCAGCGTCGAGACAACACCTTCGCAAGGCGCCCGCACGCGGGGACCCAAACGCCAGACTAAGATAGTTCCAAACGGCCAGCTTTGGCACTTCACAGACCACAAGACCAGGCTGTCTTGAAAGAGCAAAGCAACCCAGTTTTGATTGGCACATATGACCACACCTAACAATGTTTTTTTTAAATCTGCTTGTTCACCAACAGCCAGCAAAAAAACACGGGGCCATACCACGATTTTTCCAGAATCACTTCAAGGAAGGTCGGAAAAACCCTGCAAAATATATACACAGATCTCCTGTACAGGGCATCAAAAAAAAACATGCAAAAAACGCATTGAGCAAAACGGAACTTTTAGAGACACAGACCCGCACACTGCAAAAATCCTCTGTTGCCCCCCAGTACAGGGCATCTAAAGAAGGCTGCACAAGCACCCTGTGGCTCATGTACGAAGCAACATATACGAACATAGCAGATTTTTTGGAGAACACCTTTTTCACCAACAACCAACAAGAAACATACACTCTAAAATACCAAGCTCTCCCCAAGAGGGGACCAGAGGGATTCTAACCTCGAGGCACCGTGCCAGCATTGCCTAGTGGCACAAGGCCCTGCAAAACCTCCATTTGTCCCGCCCTAATTACCAGCAGGTACTGAGTTTTTGGGTCTCTATGTTAGCACCCCCTCTCCCCCACACCCCCTCTATTCTCACTTCGTTCGCAGGGTGAAACTACGCCTAGCCTACCGGCTGGCTTTCGTAACATCAAAACAAGGATGATTTATAGGGATCTATAGGGTATAGCAGCAAAGTTAAAGGGAAAAGTCGGTAAAGTGAGGATAGCATGACCTTGGGAGGCCAAGGTCAAAGAAATGGACGTCATGTGAACAGAAATCGGCAAACCACATCAACCACGGAAACACAAGAAAACGAAAGAAATGGAAATGATAATTGGAAGTGTGTCGGATGTGCGTTGGAACCAAATGTCAAATCTGCCTGCTTCTTTTCAGATCTCATCATATCTCCCACAATTGCCAAGCCCAAACATCACATTCTCAATCTGCCTTCGTGCCCAAGATCTCCAACTCGACTGCTGAAGCAATCCCCGCTGGATCAGTACCGGTCGCGGAACTGGAACTGTTTGGCGTGCCAGGAGAGTCCACACCACCCCGTCGAGCAAGCTCCTGCAAAGCTGAGTTTGTCTCCCCGAGTGGTTTATCTGTTTATCTTTCTTTTTTGCTCAAAGCCATTGATTTCTGCCGCATCTGCAGGCCGTACAATCAGACTCTCCTCTGGTGGTTATCTGAGTGTAGAAACAAAGCGGGTACGCAATTTCACTTCTTCGGTCCTGCAATGCTTTTCCGTCGCTTAGAATGCCAAATGCTTCTCGGCTGTTCTTCCTGGAACGGGCGGACACTAAGGACTAAAGAAGACTGGCAAAAAACGAAAGCCCTAACCATCTTTGGCAGCTCGGGAATCATTTTATGTCTTCATTCATGTTCATCAGTCACAAAACCTTCTAAGAGCTTTGTGCCTTGTAAACCTTTATTTGAATATAAATGGTCATTTAATCTTGCCACCTACAGGACTAGAAAAATCAATCTTGTCCAAGTTCAAATGATTTGAAATATTATTTTGCATATAAATTATAAATATATAATTTAATAATCTTGAATCTTTTCACATGCTGACCAGGGACAGAATCTCAGCGCACTGCTTCACCAAGCTCGTCAGCTCAATGGCTCCCGGTGCGGAAGACGAGGCCTGAAATTCTGAAAATCAGCGAGCAAACATCACCGAACATCAGAGAACGAGATAAACTCGTTGTTAGAATTAGATGTCCATTCCCTGATTGGTGGTGCAGCAGCAGCTACGACAACAACAACAACAACAACAACAACAACAACAACAACAACAACAACAACAACAACGACAACGACAACGACAACGACAACGACAACGACAACGACAACGACAACGACAACGACAACGACAACACAACAACCAAC